>CM067365.1:38399093-38601593 GCA_034401795.1 Chaetoderma sp. LZ-2023a
ATACTTCAGACTGGATTCATCCATTGCCATTGGCTTGAAAATAATATGTTCTCTGATCGAATCATTAAAAACTAAAACGTTGGCTAGATCAGATCTACCATCCACGTATCTGACCGTGTACGCAACTACCTCGCTTGTTAGATGACGTCACAATCAAAATCATATGGCTTTAATATATTATAATATTTAATAAACATTCTGTTGAATATATTTAAACTAATTTGACTGGGGCTTGTTGATGTCATAGGCACAAAGAGGCCCCAGACACATTAGGCTAGAAATAGTCAACAGTATATCTGTATATTTAAAACGGACAAGCATTATTAGACGCTCTTTTTGCATTAATATAATACGTGTCATTACAGGGCGTATTAATGGTCAAGGGGCTCTTGGGCAGTCGGGGATCCGGGGAAATTTTGAGATCTGGCTACTCACAGATGCATTCTCCTGTGTTTATCCAGGTAACTATAGACCTGTGCTTGCCCGGAAATTGTTTCTACTTTTGGTTATTTTCTCCCAAGAATTGTACATGGACACTTATGATTTTTTTTAAGACTAGGGGATATGTGCTGCTGCCATTTCAAATACCATGGACAGAATTTGACCATTTTAAAACAACTCTGTCAATCGTCATTACTCACATTCATTTTACAAATAAATACATCATCAATTTATTTAAACAATATTTTTTTTTAAAGTTAGCAACACTGTTCCCTAACCATAAATACAACTATTGGTTGAGCCGACACTCTGGCACTCATGACTTTGGTCGGGCATTTAAACCCTACATTTGTTCAGGACATTTTTTCATAGACTATGTCCATTTGAAGACCAAGAGAAGATTATCTTTGAAAATTTACCACTGGAATGGCTGGCTCCTTCATCGAGCCAGTCATTCCAGTGGTAAAATTTCAAAAATATTGTTTTCTTAGTCTACAAATGGACATTTCTCAAACAACTGCAGAGGCCATGTTGATGGATTGATATCATTAACAAATAAAGCACACAGCTGCAGATAGGTCAGGCAGCCTAAGGACCTTTGACACGTGGGGCTCTGGGCACTTGCTACTTCCGCCCATAGGTTAATATGGGCCTGCGTGCTAAGACAACGTGCTTTAGCTTATTAATGTGTCTGCTCAGAAATGCTTGGGTGAGTGTGCACGCCTAATAACACCCCGCTGTCTACTTCAGAATTATTTATGGGCTTGTGAGGCTAAACAGGTTTGTCAACAACTGAATCGCTGATCACTATTCGCATGGAACGAGCATTTTTATGGCTGTGTCTGAAAACTAATAATTTGTTGCAAAACGACCCAGATTCGCACTCGTGTAATTCCACCATGCGGTCAGAATGGAATTAACATCTGTAACACTATGTTACACATGAGCGAGATATCAGCTTATTTACAACATGTCTCTAGCACATTAGGACCTCTTAGCAGGCCAGACCATTATTGGGCAGATGCGATTGCTCTCAATAACATGCCATGTATAAATAAGGATGATCCATTATACGTATCCCGTTCTCCTATGTCATCCACGTCTGTACCATTTCTTTACAAACACGCACTGATGTTTCTGATACCTCACATTTAAAGATAAATCCATCCAGCCATTTCCAATTAGACAATTGAAAGAAAATCATCACACAATCTACATCCCTACATCTCTTATATTATTTTGCTTGAGGCCTTAACTTCTCCTCTGACCATATGCCATCAACAATCGTTCGCCAGTATTCCCTGTCCTGGGCACCCCCCCCCCCCCCCACAGCTGTTGCCATGCATATTCTGTCTGAATGATGATAGTTTCAAGGGCAATGGTCTATGAGAGTATGATGTGGCAGAAAGAATCAAGGCTAGTCAAATACCAATAATGTTCAGCATATCATTGATAAATGTGCTATATGAACGGCATTTTAAATTTGAATTTGGACAGTAGCTATTCATCATATAAGTCATGATAAGCTGTTGATTATTGTGTAACTAATTTGACTGGCAGCAACAGCGCCCCGTCAAATTACTTACACAATATTGAACATGCTGTTTATTAAATAGTAAAAACATTCAATTCGAAAAACAACGCATATTCCATCTTCAAATATGCGTTCATACTTACTTAGCTACGTCATCCATGTCGTCATAATGACGGCATTCATTATGGTGCCATTCTACATGCCACGTACTTTGTTACGACGTCATATGATGGATGGATAAAGTGGACAGGTCCATTGCCATACTAATGGATGAATCCACGTTTAGCTATGCCCCTCCGATCTATAGCTAACCCTCTGCCCATGATTTGCGCGTTTTGGGATCGATTTATATATTTTGAGCCATGACTTCCCAGAGTTCTAATTTCAAGGTAACTATACAGGTAAGCTGTTGACTAATTTATAACTAATTTACCCGCGTGCTGTTGCTGCTTATACTTTGTTTCAACATACTCAAGATCATGTTTATTAAATAGTAAAGGCATACAATTCGTACTTCTGTTGGCATTTAACAGTTCATACTGTACATTCATTACGGATTATGACAGCAACCTACATGCAGCGTTCTTCATTATGAGGTTATATACGTGAGTGACATATTGGATCCACCCATTGTCATTACCCTCACTGAAATGGCCCGTCTTATGCTATTGGATTTAAATGAGGAAATATTGAAAATGTATTGTCTTGATTAATTTAGATTCTAGCACACATTTACATGATCTGAAACTAGCACATCACTGTTCAAATGTTACTACCCCAATGTGATCTCAGCAATTGTAATGCTCCGTGACAAACAGATATCCGATTTCCAAAGGTGTTATTGAATTTTATTCTTTTTTTAATCTCATATCAAAACAGGAAAAATAAAGATCTTACAAATTGTAAGCTAATAATTGTACGAATTACATATTTTAACCAATACGATGGACTCGGTGCATTTACTTTTGTGGATGTCAACATGTGCATACTTAGCTATTTGAATGGTAGCATGCAAGTCCGGACACAGGATCTAGCACCATGTGGCCATCTCATCGCTATATCGTTCAATGGACCTTTGCAGTTGTAAATATGCCACGCCCATCACTAGGTACGACCCCCCCCCCCCGCCACCTTGCTCGTGTTGGGATCGCTCGATAACCGAGCCAGTCATTCCAGTGGTAAGTTTTAAAAAATAGTCTACTCTTAGCCCGAAAATGGTCATTCAATAGGTACATATTTTAATCGTTTGAACCAATTTAGTCCTTAAAGGGTTAATAGTCCACATTTCCCAGTTTTCACTCATTGATTGAGTAGGCCGAGAGAAGATAATATCTTCGTAAATTTACAACTGAAGTTTAACCAATCTCTATCATATAGATTCCTTGCCATGGACATTGCGTCTACTTACTACTACCGGCAGTGAACGCGTTGTAAACGCGTATCTGATGCTTGCCTTGCACCATTGATAACATCAGGAATGTAGCAAGAACAATGGGGTATAATGCATTTAACCATTTTTATGATGGCATCCAATAATGGCATAAACAGCACCATATTGCTCAGGTGTTGGATATGCTGAAAGTATTTTGTTCTGAACAATTTTAGGCATAAGGAGCATCAGCTTTCGCTCTAAATTGATTTAAAGCGGTATATTAAAAACAATATGCATTATTATGTGTAATGATTGTCGCATTTGTATTTCGAGTTCAAAGGATTAATATAATAGTTGCTTGCAATGTCATTGATTACTTTCATAGCATTTATAATCATTGTTAAATTGAATCTCGTTCACATTTGTACCGAGGAAATGGGCTATTGAAGAGAGAGATACCGAGATAGAGAGAGGGAGAGAGAGAGAGAGATAGATAGAGAGAGAGAGAGAGAGAGAGAGAGAGAGAGAGAGAGAGAGAGAGAGAGAGAGAGAGATGAGCCATTTGTTGAGTAATGCAATTGAAATACCCATATTTTAAGCAGATTATCGATAATTTTGATTAATGAATATCATTTGTAGTTTTCCTTTGGCTGCTGCTGACAGGTAGCATTATTCCTGAAAAATTAACAATCATGAATCTCGTACAAGTCACGCCACATCTTCGTCAGTTTCACATCACTTGGCGTGCTAGATTTAGTGCATATGATATCTGTTAAATTGTTAACAAATGATCACCGAAAGAGATGGCCATGGTGGCTGGCGTTCATTCCAATTCTTCTAATTGTGTGTGGGTGTGTGTTTCGCATATGCATAGACAATTAGGCTCGTTAGTAAAAATGGGCCGCCATGATCCGCTATTGAACAATATTAGTGTACTATTTAAGCAGTGCATATCGGGGCCATCGTAGTTTTAGACATATGCATATCTTATGCAGCAATATCAGTGTTTGCCAAGCTATGTGCATGCTTATGGAAACATTTTATCTGTATCGTGTGCCGCATGATGCAATACAATTAACTTCCTTATAAGAAGGATTATCAATGTTCAATTTCTACACATACATAAGAACGAGATGGAATGAAAACAAACATAACATCCATATAATTTAAGCATGGGTGTTTCCTGAGGCATAATGATACATTTGCTCTCTCGTCGTCATGAATTTAATATCATCCAATGGAAATACTCACATCTTTAGAATTACGCTATTTTTTCACTAGTTCTGTTACTAACTACAATGTAAAACATTTCTAAGAGAATAATTCTGACAATAACCACTATTATATAAGTTATTATTTTTATTGTATCATATATTATTCATGATCTAGCAATAAATCCCCGCATATGCCAAGTAGAATAAGATTAATCTAGAGATGATTGGTCATCAATTCCTGCTGATGATAAAGCTATCAACCATTAGTGTGATGAATGTGCTCATTTGTATCAAATCGACGAGCTTGACACTTGAGTGTTGGAACTGAATATTAGAGCCGCAGCTGTACAACGTATGTGCATTTTACTTGCATGTTATCGGTTTTGAAGATAGATCCAGTCACTCGTTTAAATACCAATACACTGCTTAGTTAAATAAATTGATGAACACGATATGTTCGCCATTATTACAGTCAAATAAGTTTCACAATTTCCAACATAATAGTTTTAGAGATACTACGGGGTTGACATTCTGTTAATTCAGGGATCTATGTATCCACATCGATCCCATCATGCTGAAAGCATAGGCAGAACGTAGCTAGAGATGGGCGGGGAATAGCTAAAAGCAGATTCCTTCTTTATTTGAAGGACACAGCCCTTTCTTTTGAATCTGCTCTCCAATATTTGTGCTATGTTAAGGGTGTTTAGCTCTCGCTATGAGATACATGGCGGATCCAGTAACTAGCATTAGTGGTGTTATGCTGCATCTATTAAAAAACAGATTTCTGATGATAAAATATTCTAATTATTCTAATTTCAACGGCATTAGAAATGGAATGGAAGGTGGTTACAGATATAAAACTAATCAGATTGGAACCAGTTGTAGTAGAGGGTGGAACAGCTAACCATAAAATTGCTTTCAAATTATCCAACATTAGCTATAAAATATCTAAAATTAGATTCACAATTCCCAAGCTTATAAATCTCACATTATACATTCCTTTTCGTATTTGATAATTTGGATTCAGAATGTTGAATCCACTGGTTATCAAGTTATGATAATATATTTTCAAAATTATTAACATTTACCACCTAAGACTGAATCCTTCAACAGTTATAATCGCGGATAGAAACATTACAAATATAAAACACTGCTTAAAAATAAGCAATTTATAACGAAGAGAGCGATTTTATGGATTATTCTTCTTCATAATATTAGTGATAAAACAATTATTTTATCTTACGGAGGAGCTGAACACTCAATTACTCAGTAACTCAGCAATACAATATGTGCCATCAGATAAGAAAGGCTTGGTAATTAGTATTGCTATCCTTTAAATGTGTCTGGTCAGAACGCTGGAAGTGAAAGTAAATTTTAACGTTAGTATTGTTTAGAATCTTTCCAAGCAATAGTGTCAATAACAGAATCACTGCGGAATATTCGGGCGGTGATTTGAAATATGTTTATTACTCAGGGATGAAAATATTCATAGTCAGTTGTATGTCCTTTTAACACATGTTAACACATGGCTGTAGTATTCTATCACAAACATATACTGGATGTTTTTTCGGCTGCCACACTTTAAATATCTATCAATCTAGTTATTTGCGATTTGAACATTGAAAGCAAACCATCACATACTTCGCATCCATGCAGAGGGTGTTCTTATAATGATTTCGTAGAAATAAGCCTGAGTTTTACTATAAATAGTTTCAAAGTAATCAAGACAATTTGTGTTAATATCTGCAACATTCCTGGTAATTTACCTTTCCAGTTTATCCATCCATCATATGACGTCACAATCAACTAAACGACGTGAATGCTGACGTCACAATCATGACGGTATGAATGATTGAAATAGTCCGTCGTTAATGTTGTACGAATTGTATGGCTTTTTAATTCGCATTTTAATAAACATGCTATTGGATATTTTGAAACTAATTTGACTGGGCGCTGTTGCTGCCATAGCCAGCAATAACACCAAGTCGAATTAGTTTCTAGATATGCAACAGCTTACCTCAATAGTTTTTCGGAAATGGATATCCCGGGAGTTCAGAGATCGATCGATCCCAAAACGAGCGTGGTGTGGGTGGATCCTAGATAGAGATGGGCGGTGCATAGTTTATCTGGAAATCTCCATTGGTTTAAATGGTTAATACTGATGTACGTTTTGTTTATTATTAATTCTAAAAATAGATCCGGATTAAGGCAAGTGATAACGGATCTATCGCCGACCCCCAACCCTACCCCCCCCCCCACCCGAACACAAGGGGCCCCGAAATCAAAAACAATTATTGCACTTACCCATTTGAACCTGTACTCCCAGTATCTCACTTTTTCACAATAATATATTTACACTTTTGCTCCAGCCTATTAGTTTCAAAATATTTTTACAGTAGCGAATATCAAATATTTGGGAGTAACAGTACACATACCAACATCAGAAGCAGCATACGCGGTAGTAGCAATACCGGTAGGAGTAGTAGCCATTCCATCATTGAACCACCCGATCAGGGAGCGCTGCAACTAATTAGCCATGGGCCCCAAATAGGGTTAATCCAGCTCTTCTAAGAGAGACTAAAATAAGTCTCATTCACATTTGTACCACCGACATGGGCGATACGCGTATTTTGCCGCTTAATAAATCAATGTTATTCAAATACCAGTAAATATCTGCATATTATAGATAAGATCTTTATATAAACACGATTTGTAATTTTCTTTAAGGTACTGCGAACAGCAGACATTTATCAGTGAAATAAATGGAAGGATAATTAATATAATAATCGCATCGACTACTGTGAAATATTTATATTAATTATATGAGTTACTAAATATCTACGTGACATTATTAGCAACACGAGTTTGAGTTGATTGATTAGTCTGCTTCACATATCAGAGTGGTTTAATTTGTCTGCTAATTCACCTTTCCAGAGAATCCACCAATCATATGACGTCATAATAAACTACGTGATGTGTAGAATTCCATCATAATGAATGACGTCATGAATGATGCCGGTGCGTACGTCACGAACGCATATTTTAAGACGGTCTATGCGTTGTTATACACATTGTATGCCTTTACTAATTAATACATATTCTGTTGAGTATTTTTAACTAATTTGGCTGGGTGCTGTTGCTGCCTATGGCAGCAACAGCACCCAGCCAAATTAGTTAAAAATACTCAACAGCCTCCCTTTTCAGGAAATTGATGGCTAGGGTACTCGGGGATCGATCAATCCCAACACGGCGAGGTGTGGGTGGAGCTTACCTAGTGAGTGGCGGGTCATAGCTAAAAATGGAAAGGTCCATTGATATATGAGAATAGAAGAGCAATTTGGTATATTTCAATTTTGCCTCAACCAAACATAACAACATTCGATGTAGATATTGTTGTTATGGTCGCGTGAGGATGTTTCTGAAATCAATTACGAATTGCATTTAGCCAGGTAGGAAATGTTTCAAACATATGTGGACATAGTTTATGATATTATTTTCTTTACCGCTAACTCCTGCCATAAGCAAATTGATTGGTCTCATAGCAAGACCGTACCTTATTCATTCATAAGCACCAAGACTGCGTGAGTTCACCCATTCGACTATAGTGATTGGATCTGGAACCTTCTTTATGCTCTCATTAACATGTAGGCATGGTATGTTGAATAATAGAATTTTAATTTTTCTAGTGACTGTTACTGAATGATTTAACGTGTTTTCACTCAAAATAATATAATAATGCTTAGACGCCTGCGTGCGTGATTGATGCCCAATTGACCTTTCCATTTTAGCTACGCCACCAACCACCCCCCCCCCCCCCCCTACCAGTAGTTATATTCCAGTCAAACATCCTCAGCAGTCGTCCTGAGAAATATATATTTGCAGACCAATAGAAAACCTATTTTCTAAATTCTAGTATTGAAATTACAAAACTTTTAGCCCGGATATGGATTTTCACGGATAGAAATAATATATAAGTAGCCTGTTGAGCGTAATGGAACGTTCCGGTTTTAGCCATGCCCCGCCCATCTCTATCTAAGCTCCACCCACAATTCACTTATGTTGGGATCGATCGATCGCTGAACACCCTGACTCTCAATTTCCAAAAAACTATCCAGGTAAGCTGTTGAATATTTTGAAACTAATTTGACGTATTTCAAAATACACTGCTGGTATCCAAGGTCGCAATATGACGCCTACTGCCTATTTTGATATTTGTGTGACTGAATGTAGACCCTTCACTCTGGAAACAACGGCTTTCGGTCAAATTGTTTTAAAACTAGACAGTATTTTTACTATTTTACCTGTACGACGCAGTGGCTAAACAGCTTAGAGCGAATATAATTGAGCGTATATGACCGTATATAGCGGGTATCATGTATTCGCTCAGCATACACCAAAGCGCATTGGCTCAACTTTGTCACTAATTGGTTCCCGCCAGAATGCCATAAATGGTATTTAGCTGCTTTTTTCTAAATATTATGATTTATTTCTGTCTTTCACTGGTGGGTATAGGTTGATTATTATATAAAGCTGTCATACAAGAGCATATGCTAGCCCCCTGCCCCTTTCATTTAAATAATCGATTGTGATCACTTGTGTTATGCCTATAACTCATAAACCACTTTGTTTTTTAAAAGCCAAATACAGCTGTGTGCCGTAGTAATTACTTGAAGGTATGCCATGTAGATATTACAAATGGATATGCAGAATCGCAAGTGATTCTGAGCCCTACTGGCCACACGGGTCATGCGTGAAGTGTATTCCATGTGATAATATCACGTGCTATTGAGGAGAAAAGACGGGGTTCATTGTTGATATAAGCATATGCTTCTAGCCTAACGTACGATTTTGTTCCATGTTGTAGACGTGTCAGGGTTACTTTGTTTTGTTGAACAGTCCGTATTGTACACATGTACTTCAATAGCTGTACGCCTTTGGAAAACATTCACGAATTTTGATTGAAATCACATGGTCAACTATATAATTATCAAACAATATATGACATTTCTGGGGCTAATCCATGGTTGCAACGCACCCACAATAGTAATGATGGTCGAAGTGTCCGAAACAGCAACTTTGACCGGAAAAGAATATTATAGTGATAGAAATTGAAAATATTTACAGCACTGAGAATAATGGTTACAAAATACGTATGTGTTATATATCGTAAGTGCACGCACGCGTATACATAGCTACATGCACAGCAATACGCGTATACACAGCTACATACAAATACACAACATGCGCAAGTAGACACGCACACGCGTGTGCACGGCCGCAGGCACGCGTACAGGCACCCGCTCATGTACGCGTACAAGCGCATGTACGCAAGCGCACCCATACCCATAGACACATAATACACACACGCACACGTACGCATATGTATTTAGACAAGCACGTACGCACACGCACGTACATATGTGCATACTTCAAACACACGGAGCATGTTGGGATGCATATTAGCGGCGTGACATTCATGCTATTATATTCACCTATTGTGTATTGACCTAGAATCACTTACCAGTATTCCAGCTACGAATCCTGTAAACAAAAACAGATCATCCCCATTACGCCAGTCTTTCCTGTCACGCATGATGCATCCGGTCTCGTGTTTCCTGCTTTGTGCCATTTTATATCATTAATCTTAGAGCGTCCGCCGGAAGTCTTCATATAATGGTACAATGCATTTGCCATTTCAATATTGCCGTCAATGAAGGTCACGCTTAAGAAAAGCATACACGTTGGCTGATGACAATAGAGGAATTCAATCTGACAGTCAAGTATATGATGTCATAACCTAATACGTCACACATAGGCTAACGTCACAATCAAATACGTAGTTAATCGTGCATCCGTCAGGAACTCATAATAGTCCGCCATGTGTACTGTAGCGCGGATTGACCGGACGTGTGCCGGCCATCCCAGCTAAGCTGGGCACGGAACAGTCGTCCTGGGAGTGCACCGCTCCCTCCCCACCCCCACCCCCCCCCGCCCCTGGGTAGGATAGTACGCAAATATAAGCCCTGTAGGAGAGGTTTTCGTTAGGAACGTCCTGTATAATGCGTGGTGCGCATGCGCGCGCGTCAGAGCTTCGCTGACAACATAGAGCGAGTACATACATATAGTGTACCGAGACGGTACCCGCAATTTTTTTAAACTGCACCGTTCTCGTCATTCCAGGTACCTTTTTTACCGTGTTATAATCAGTCAAGAAACGGGCAAATTATCGTCGAAGCTCCCCGCTAAATTATACTTAAAATATTGCCGTGACGTCTTAATAGCGTGTATATATTAAACAGAATAGAGAGTGCTCTGTACACGTGATAACTACGTCACCACCTCTGCAGCACGCCGATTAGTTAATGCTCGGCCACTGATTGGCTGAGGCACCTAGCTCTGACATCCCAAGGAGTATAAAAAGGGGTGAAAACTTGAGAATCAGGAGCATCGCCGGCCTAGAAGCCGACCCGCGCAGGACGACTGGGCCATTGGGATAGACGTGTGCAACGGCAAACCTACGGTAATTCCTACTTCATCCGGTGCCATTCGGATTTCAGCTAATCCGTGGTGGTAAGGAGTCCTCGGCTTCCACAGCTTGTGTACACCCTCGGTCGGCCACCTGAGCGTAATAAACTAAATTAAAAGTTATAACTCCAGTATCTGAACTATCCTAGGGGAGTCTTCCTACGGACGGGCCGAGCAGGCCCAGGATGTAATCCTACGGAATGTAGAGCCGAAGGTGATTCTTGCTGGATAACTCACCGGATCTGCCAACCATGCTGAAAAGTAGACTTCAACTTCCGCACTGCATGCCGTGTGTGACAAATTAACTTTCGACCAGTCTGGGTGAAGTTTGCCCGGTGCACGGCAAGAGCTATGCGACGCACCACGCACCGTGTGCCAGTGATTGTACATACATTGCCATTATATAAGTAACCCTCCCTGTTAATGGGGTACTCTTAACTTTCATATCTCCGTCGCCGGACGGAAAACTGTACAACCTCTGCTGTGAGTATGTATCAGCTATAAGTCTATCTAGTGGACATTCCCAAACTGTTCCATTACCTGTTCTGAGAATGTACCGTATCCTACCTGCCTGGAGGAGTCAGTCTGCGGAGACCTGTCTGCAGAGACCTGCTTGCAGAGACCTGCCTGCGGATGTTTCCTGCAGAAATCTTTCTAGTCCCGAGAACGTGCCATCTAGAGCTATGTGTATAATAGCGCCTCAATGTCAGTAACTAGTGAATTTGTTCTGTACCGATGCCCAATATGTACTCAGGATGCTATGCTATTGTACATTTAGTTATAAAACATTTAATTATTTCCGTATAAAGCTACTGATAACTAATACCATACCGCTCCTAAGACCACATTGTTATAATGTCTGTTTTGCTGTGAATATTATCCTTGTTTACTGTGGATGCTTTCAACTAGCCGCACCGTAAGGTCTAGTGACCTGTGATACTTTATAATTATCATATTCATTATCTTTATATCCGTTAGATTGTGCATTGGTTAGTTGTGCATATGGCAAGTAGCCGTCGATTTCATATGTTTTATTTATTTACAAAAAACTCTAGAACGCAGTACGCTAGGAAATACTATGCAGCAACATTATATCCGCATCACTATTCCCGCCAGCATCAATTTTACACCGAGGTCGCTGATCATGCTCTAAATGCTTGAGCCTGATATGTTACCGACTACACATGGCTATTCAGCTCGATAGGATAGGTTTAATGTGGTTAGGAACAATTTCTTCCTTAGAGACGCATAGTGCACGCCTCTTTTCCGGTTGTTGTAGTAATGTAGCCCCACGCACAGGCAAGGTTGTGTACAATTGACCAGGTGACCTATAGGGCCACATATATAGTAAGTTATTGTCTCTTTCGGCGCATCCACCAGCCTTATGGCTTATTAATTGTCCGGATTCCCAATCGACACGTTGACCGGATCCGAACCTGTGAAACTATCGGAGGTTTCCAAGCGGTGATAGTTAAAGGTCTGATTTACATACACAACCCCTCGTGTCTTCAGATACTTATTAGGCAGATTCCCCCGCCAAAGTAGGAAGCACTGCGAAATAATTATAATATTAATTTATATGTCGTGATACCTGCCTGCAGTGCATCTTTGGGCATCATGGAAAATAACCCCAACGACAGGTCAAATGTTAGCTCCAAAGCACGCGGTGACAGACGAGATGCGGACTCCATTCAATTCGTTGCAGTCTCTGGATGAAGCGTTGGAGCTCATCACGGCCTCACGGGAAGGACGCCCCCAAAATGGCTAACCGTCTCTTCTCCATCCCCCCCATAATGAGATGTCAGTATTTAAATGTACTTGTGTGCCCTGTGAAACTGGTCTGGTGATGTTATATGTGGTCACGGAACTCGGTAACCGGATCGTTATTTGATTTGGCGTTTTGTTCTGTGACATGTACGCACGCGATCCTTGGATGTAAATGCTATGTGGAGCGACCTACGGGACGCTGAGCATCTACGCGCAATGGATGACCGTATCTAAAAGTGAGGTAGCAATCCCTGCGACTTGCGGGCAAAGCTTGTTATCGTTACTAACACCTAAATGGTAGGTTCGGATGTAGCAGAAGGCCTGTATATATACAACGGCAACTATCAATGAAGCAACTTTAGAACTACATAAGACGGTGACCTGGGAATTCTTCGGAAATCGTTCACCCCATCTTCACGTAAACAAGTGTACAACACCGTAACAGTAGCTTCACTAGGATTCCAGCACTTGGCATTTTCTGTTGAACAAAAGAGTGGCCCTTTTTGCCAGCTCTTTTCCCCCACTTCGGCGTTAAAGGTATTTTCCTGTAACAGAGGTCCGCCCATGGCACTTTCTTCTTGCAGCAACAATATTTTCTTTGTGTCGGTGTTAGGGGTATACTAGTTTATACTAAACTACCCAGTGACTTCGTTGCAGAAGCTCTCTCTCTTGCCGAGATACCGCTGTGTATTCAAGGATCTGTGTGGAACCACCAGCGAAATCACGTGGAAAGAACGCCGGTCCGGCTCTATGTTATGTAATATTGTGCTCATTCACTGTCAAACGTATAGAATTGTTTGTATAGCGATATCAATTCTGTGACTGTTTAATTATTATCACCATCTTGTCCGTTGTCTAAATTAATATGAATCAATATCGTGGTTCAATCTCAGTGGCAATTGTCGCACGGTCCCACCGGAACAAATGTGTTCCGCCGGCCCTCGAGGTCACTCTTTATACCTTCCGGAGAGATGTGATACGGGATCTGCAACCCCGAGATGTGCAGCTAACCAGCCGTCGCGTATGTCCTGCAGTTTCGGCACGATGGATGGGAACGTCATGGTGGACCAGCGCGTATCCCCGCGAGCTACTGTACGAATTACATGTAAGAATATTTTAAAACTAAATTGTCTGCACGCCATTGCTGCCATACACCGCCAAATCAAACTTACCTGAATGGATTTATCAAATTAAAAAAAATAACAGAGGGATCAGTTTCTAGCTATACTCTGCTATACACCACCCCTTTCTGGCTATACCCCACCAATTCCTAGCTAGGCCTCACTCATTCTAGTAAGGTCCCACTCAGTTCTCACTATGTCCACCCCTTTCTAGCTATGTCCCACTCATTTCTAGCTAGGACTCAGCCATTCCTACCTATACCTCACTCATTTCTAGCTCTTCGCGTCATTTCCTAACAATGTTATACTATACCCATGTCTTGCTATGCTCTACTCATTTCTATCTATGTCTCAACTATTTCTAGCTATATCCCAATCTATTTCCAGCTATGCCAATCCATTTTAGCTATGCCTCAACCATTATAGCTATGCTCCACCGATTTCTAGCTATGCCTCTACCCTTTCTAACTATACCACAACCCAGTTCTAGATATACCACCCATGTACTTATAATTTAAATTTTGGATGGGGATGGCAATGTTTTTCCCAACAGTGCATCACATAGCGGCCGTGACGGTAGTAAGAATGGGCCGAATTAGGTCCACTCATAGCATTCAAAATCGGAGAACAGTTACTTTCCAACAGGCTCAGATTATTCTTTCTCCTAAATGGGCTCAATGTTGTTGTTGTCTTATGATGGACGCTATTGTTGTCTAACTGCCCATGGTAACACTAGCTTCTAGCCATTGCTTCCACGGACGGCTACATGAATGGCTTCCAGTATAAGGCAGCAACACATTAATTAAATAACCGATTTCAGTCAACGTAGTTACAAAATATATATATGAGATATGAAGCAGATAGATCCTGGCAGAACTTATAAAGATAAAGTACTCTTGAATATTTTGAGGATAATATGACTGGAAGGTGTCACTGATTAAGGCAACACCAGCTTGTAGTAAATTACTTTCAAAGTATGCAAAACCTTTACTACCAATATGGTTGCTTTAGAATTGAGATATATGTGATCGAAGATCTCGAACACAGTTAAACCGGGGCTGAATACGATAAGAACACCACGCCTATTACTACCTGTTATATTAATAGCATGCTTGTGGAATAACAAAAATAACAAAATGTACACCTTTCACAATTAATGGCCTCTTTAATCGGCACTACAGACACAATAAAATAGATTACTGTCGTGCTACTAGTTCAAAACGTTGAAGCATATTAACTTCATTTCCTCATGAAAGTGCATTCTTTTCATAATCACATTATTTATTTCTCTTTTGGGAAACTATCCATGTTATAAGGCAGGGAGTCTTCGAGAACACGCTAAATAGGTATTTTAATACAAATAGTTCCAGCTTAAGCAAGTTGACTTGTTGTACCAGCAATCATTAGACTATCATACACTTGAATAACATGGTTACAAGAAAGACGTATTTTTATAATCGAAATATTGTTTTGTCGATTTTGTCAGGATTGGCAGAACACCTCGAAAAGGTGCCAAAAAAGTAATGCCTCCAAAAAAATAGAGTTTAACACAACTCATTTTCTTGAATATTATCGGCATAACCTGTCTAATTATGAATGGGATAGGTGTAATATGTTGTTTAAATACAACTGTAAGATTACAGTTAACATTATTAACTGTTTTCACAGATTAACAGTTAGCACTGTAAAGCTTATGATGTATGTTGTTTGCGTGCATTTCAATGGTTTGCTACTGTTCTTAATGGGGTACCCGACCATGTCCCAGTTGTGAAAACTATCCTCCAAAAATGATGGGAGAGTGGATAATTAGCTAAGATTTTGTCACGTTGATGTTGTAACACACAGAGAGAAATGTGGTGAATTCGGCTTATTCGTAGAACCGAGTTCCGCGATTCTGAGTTGTAAAAGATCATAATTAGTTTACTTACAAGTTAAAATGCTAGAGTCGACGTTAATATGGGAGGGGCGTTTTGTAGGCTTTGGCAAATTCAGGCGCGGGCCTACGCCGAGTACGCCCCTTTGAATCCGCAACTGGATGAAAGAGGATAGAGACGATGCGGTGGCAAAGGGTATAATTTCTAGGTGACGGCAGATTGTGAAGCTGATTGTTGACTCTGTCGCATTCTAAAAAAATATGAAATGGTTTGGGAGCGGTTATGATGTTAAGTTTTAGTTCTTTCGCGGCTGCTCCAGGTAGTCTAGTAGATTAAGTCAAAATCGTTCAAATTGTGAAACAATTGCTAAATTTGGCTTGTAAGATGTTATATAGTTCATATAAAAGCAGTACTCACGGGAGCCGTCATCTTGCAATCTTGAAACAATAAGCCCGGGGTAATATTAGAAAGTCTCATTTAATGTAAATTTGAATTTGAAAATTGGAAAGGAAAATTTCTAGGCTTTAATTATGCACAGATAATTGATTCAAGGGTCTTTAAACGTCTGGATAAATATGTATCTGTAAGATATATTGCAGATTTAGCGCAACAACTACTAATTATACTCTACAAGACAATCAACTCATTGCCATTTTCAAATAATTCGCCCCTTGCACTGCACATCGCCATCACCTTCCCGAGCCATAGTTAACAGTCTTATAGTTTGTGAGTCTTTGTTGGCATACACAATGTCTAAAAGGTGTACGATTGTAGATGCGAGTGCAAGCACCCCCCTCAGTGTTTAGAAAGTCTGGGCCCATCAAATGTAACAGACTGGCATCTTTGTGTTCTCTGCCAGACAGAAACAGATGAGAGATTAGTTGATCCTGGACTATATATATATATATATATATATATATATATATATATATATATATATATATATATATATATATATATATATATATATATATAAGGGGAGTGCTAAGGACTGTGGCTATAAATGTATATTGCTGAAAACCTGTATCAGTTCCACAATCTCAATTGCTTACCCATGAACATGGATATTTCCAGAATGGACACTGGTGAAGGTATTGAGATAACTATTCGGACACACAAAGCATGATGGCACAACAGCTGTCGAAATAAAATTGATAAGCAAAATCTTCAGCGTGCACAGAAAATAAAAGCCAAAGAAGATGACGAGCCCGAAGAAAGTCCAGTTTAAATCAAGCATACTTATGTAGCAAGTTCAATGACAAACGGACAGAAAATTGTTTCTTCAGTGATGAAGATGCCACCAATGAACACATTCGCAGTGCATTGCCATTAGCAGTTGATTACCGTGTTAGAGACTATGCCTACATATTACAGGACAGAACACTTCTAGGCAAACATTCAGAAACGAATATGCCTGCGTTAAATGTAAGATACTATCTCAGTTGCCCGTGTCAGACAAGAAAGCACCAATACTGACCTAGATATGAAAACCGATAGTCTAGTTTTGGCAGAATTAGATTCATACATACTAGAATTCGGGCAGGACAAAACACTTCACATTTTTAAACTCTGTGATTTAGTAAAACTATAGGAAACACGACTGAGTGAAATAGATCCTTGTTTTTCAGGGAAAGTGAACAGTACTAGACTGAAAGAACGATTGCTATGTATAATAACATTTTTGAGAGCTCAACCACAAGGACAAGATGTCAGTATGATGTTTAATGCAGACATTGGTGAAGCCATCAAAATCACACGTGCATATAATTCTGATGATGCCACAATTCACTTGGTATGCGCTGCGCACATAATGAGGCAAGACATCCTACAACATGACTACGCCTTTAATGGTAACTTCGAACAGTGATGTGAGGTTGAAGCTATCCCGGAAAGTGTTCTCACTCTTGGGATAATGATTTTGCGAGGCACAAGTATTCAACAGCAACAGGAGTGACCAGATGCGCTAACAAATGTAGCCTTAGCACTCTCATAGTTGTCAGTGTTTAATGTCAAGAAAACGGCCAGTGAACAATATAGAACTCATATACGTCATGCTAAGTCACGAGAGACACCCGTTGCTATATACACTGGACTGGTCATTCATGCCCAAACAAGACAAAGAGAGCTAATTGATAAGTTGTCAAGCTATCTAATTATATATATATATATATATATATATATATATATATATATATATATATATATATATATCATATGATAGAACAAAGGAAATTTCTACAACCCTTACAAATAGTGCATGTGCACAGTTTGAAAGAGATGTTTGTGTCTGCCCCTCTACTCCGATAACATCGACCGCAATCCATCTGCAAGGAATGCTATGGACTCATTCATGGAACTGTTATATCTCTGATTCAGATCCCATGCCAGGAAATTCCTGAAACCGAATAATGATAGGTTCAAATATTAGCCATCATAAAACATTATCGCCACAACCGGTTGAGTTTTACAGAAGTGATTATTGTGGAACTATCAACAAAAGATCGTATTGCACCCGTAACAGAGGGAAACGTTACGCCTCAGACTATTGTATTAGCCACATCTAAAGGAGAGGAATATGGCTCGTTGGATTTCATGTCTGAAAACTTATTTACAAAGAAGACAATACACCCTGGAGAATTTGTGTCATGGGCAGCCTACCGTGCTAAGAGGCAGTCGGCTAACATTGGCTCTGTCTCACACATTGCACTTATGCCTCTATTTGTAGAGCCAGCAAACACAGTAGCAATGCTACTAAACGCAATGACGCTTGTGGACAAAGCTACTCAGAATTTACACCCACGGCAAATTCCTGTAATAACTATGGATCATCCATTGTTTTCCATTGTCAAGAAGATCCAATGGACATGGCCATATATCTTTGGTGAGAACAAATGTGTGATGGTAATGGGTGGTACCGTGGTCTCCACATAGAAATGCAGTTGATGACACTTCTTGGTGACTTCCTAAATGGTAGTGGATTGACACCTATTTTTGTAGAATCAGATGTCACTACCCCAAGTCGAGCTGACGCAATAAGGGTCCCATGTAACTAGATCAAGATATGTTCATTAGGTAACAGCAGCAACCTTACATGTGTTGCAACTCTCTGCATATGATACATATACGAAGTTTCTTCCTTGTCCTGGCCAAGCCATTGATTTCAGCACATGGTGTAGTTCGACTAATAAGGAGATTACACAATTCCAATACTGGGCTATAGTTTTGGATCTTGAACTACTCGCTATGCAGTTTATTCCCTCAGTGCGTGAGTGCAATTTTAATCTCTCTGTTCAGTGCCTTGGGAAGATAGTACCATGGGTGTTTCTTTGAGCCACACAAATTATGCCAGATGGCTGCCAATTCACATACAAGATATGGTTCAGCTACAGCAGCACGCAACATCAGTTCATGCAGAGTTCATAAGAGGACATTTTGCCGTACAGAAAACAGCACATATCTTTCCCTGCTATGTCTTTAAACCAAGGCCCATTGATAGCCAATCATCTCGAGGTTAATCTTATTCTATGTGGCAAAAAAATGTAAGATGTATTGCTAGATCATGAATCAAGTATGATGCAGTAAAAATAATAAATTAAAGAACAGTGGCCATTGTCAGGGTGGTTCCCTTCTGCATCTTTTACAGTGTAGTTAGTAGCAGAAAATGTGCATATATGACGTAATACATTGATCCAACGGTGTGGACATTTGCAATGGATCATATTAACCCATCTTGTGTCAACAGCGTCTCAAAGCGCTCAAAACTCTACTTTTATCAATTAACCCTTTCATTTGTAAAGATTTTAAAAGAAAAATTCAAATATGTGCTCAGTGAATGACCATTTGCTGGCCAAGAGGGTTTGTTTTTGTAATTTTACCACTGGAATTTAGGAAAAATATTTCTTAAAGATTTGATTCTTTTAACCGGCTTGGCGATTATCGGGTTAATCGTCTAGGAAATCTAGATTTGTGTTTAGTCAGTGTCCATTTGCAGGCCAAAAGAATATTATTTTTGAAAATTTACCACTGGAATTTCATTGGTAAATTTTCAAAAACAGTCTTTTCTTGACCTGCAAATAGACATACCTCAAAACTACGGCAGAGGCGGTGTTACCATTATAACGATACATTAATACAAGAGGGTTTAAAAGATTCACAATGAGCGAACACATGTATAGACATTCCTCAGGCAATCTCCACATTTCGATTATACAGTGAGCATTACTTTTGTTTAATTGCAATCTCCTTCTTCATTAGGTGCAGAAATTGAACATGACGTTTTTCGAATCTAATGCTAGCGCCCAGTCAAATTGGTTTTCAAAATGTTCAACAGCTTGCCTGCCTACTTTTCTGATAATTGATAGGCAGTGCATTCAGAGATCGACCGATCACAACACGGCGAAGTATAGGTGGAGATTAGTTACATATGGGCATGCTATAGCTAACACTGGATTCCTCCTTCTTCATGGTACACATTAATTGCACTTTGGTGTAGAAATGTAACATGGGTACTCCTCCTGGTAATGAATTAACATATACTGCAACATTTATCACCGGATCCAGATACAGATGTATATACCCTACATACATGCATGTGTCTTGACAACAAATACTATATACGACATAGATATGTCTACAATTATAATGCCTCTAGAGTACATAAATCGAATTGTAGTCTACGAAACCACATATGTGGGTTCTCATATCAATAGGATGGTTATACGAACACCAACAACAACACGGTCATAATACTACACTATCGATTATCCACAGGAGTATCATGGCGACTCTTAACCAATCAATTTTGATCAACATGACTAATTGGATATACATACGCATTTCCCATCCAGGCACCAACCAGGCACCCCATAGAATGAACCTTTCCACGTTTAGCCATGCCCCGCCCATCTCTAGTTAAGCTCCACCCACACCTCGCTCGTGCTGCGATCGATATCTGAACTCTCTGACTATCAATGTCAGGAAAGCCATACAGGTAAGCTATTGACTATTTTGGAACTAATCTGACTGGGCGCTGTTGCTGCTTATGGTTTCAAAGTATTGAACAGCAATTGTAGAGACATACAATTCGTTCTACGTGTCGGATGTCATGATTATGACGTCATCATACATGTCGCGTAGTTGATTATGGCATCATATGATTGAGTGAGGAAATGGATTCACTAATTGGATATATACGCCTTTCGCACTGAGGCACCCCATATAATGGGGGTGGGGGTAATTTTCTATTTCTGATCTGTTCTGCCCTATTTCACATACACCATATGCCCCGAATCCAGAACGTCAATTGATGTGACACGGAAGACAATGTGTCGTGAATTGTACTAGATTCATGATTGTTCATTTTTTCATGTCAGCAGTAACCAAAGGAAAATTATAAATGATGTCCATTGAACAAAATCATCCGGAATATGCTAGATATATGGGTATTTCAATATCATGAATTAACAGTGCCACCGCTCTCTCTCTCTCTCTCTCTTTCTCTCTCTCTCTCTCTCTCTCTCTCTCTCTCTCTCGCTCGCTCTCTCTCTCCCCCCCCCCCTCTCTCACTCTCTCTCTCTCTCTCTCTCTCTCTCTCTCTCTCTCTCTCTCTTTCTCTCTCTCTCTCTCTCTCTCTCTCTCTCTCTCCTTATCTCTTTCATCCTTTCTCCGTTCCTCTCCATTATTCTTCTCTCTCTCTTTCTCACTCACTCTCTCTCCCTCGCTCCCTCCCTCCACCCTCCTTCCCTCCCTCCCTCCTTCCCTCGCTCCCTCCCTCCCCACCCCCTCTCTCTCTCGCTCTCGCTCTTGCTCTCTCTCCCTTTCTCTCTGCCAGGCTCTCTATTTTGTACTATGCATTAGCGTTCTACAATTCATTGATGGAATTCTAGCATCTGTGATTACATCACTTACGTGATATCTTCTGTCAGAATCACATGCCACATGACGTGAATAGACTAGAGATGCATGCCTAAATTTGATGCTTGCATTCGGGGAGTGGTCTATTTATGATCACATGTGTTAATTAATCACCATCATGTGGCGCACCAGTTAATGGACCTTTCCGGGTTAAGCTATGCCCCGACCATCTCTATCTAAGCCCCACCCAGACCTCGCTCTTGTTGGGATCGATCGATCTCTGAACACCCTAACTATCTATTTCCAAAAAACTACACAGATATGCTGTTGAATATTTTTAAACTAATTTGACTGGGCGCTGTTGCTGCCTTATCAAATTAGTTTCAAAATATTCAACAGCATGTTTGTTAAATATTAAAGGATTACAAAGACATACAATTTATACAACGTGTCTGAGTATTTGAGATTTGATGACGGTCTATATGGAACCCTTTGTGACGTAATGATTGCGACGTCATCATCCACGCGCTGAGCTGAGCATGACGGCATACGAGGTCCGATGATAGATGGATATTCTAGAATGATGAATTACCATAATACAGTAATTATACATATGGAGCACGTACCTTTAGGCACCACATTTCTATGCCACACATAGTGTTCATTATGAACAGGTTTAATCGGACAATGCCCTGCACCAGTAACACTGATGTTAGTGATTGTATATGATAAATACCAAAATGCAATGCCTCTTCCCCACAATTCCAAGACCTGAAAGCTACTAGAGTATTAAAATGTGCAACTTTTTTTTTGCTAAAGCTACGAAGGCTACTGATATTCAGATCCGAGCTCTGTACTAAATGAGTCTTTCCAGCGTTAGCTATGCCCCGCTCATCTCTAGCTACGCTCCACCCACACCTCGCTCGCGTTGGGATCGATCTCTCGCTGAACCCTCTGGCTATTAATTTCCAGAAAACGATTCAGGTAAGCTATTGAATATTTTGAAACTAATTTGACTGGACGCTATTGCTGCCATAGCATATTTTCAAAATGGAATAATTTATGACGTAATGATTGTGACATCATCCTACACGCCACTTAACTAATTAGTTTCAAAATATTCAACAGCATGTTTAGTAACTGTTAGATACATACAAATTCGCGTATACAATTCATGTCGAACTATTACGAGTTAAAGACGGGCCAAATAGAATAATTTATGATGTAATGATTATGACGTCATCATACACGCCACTTAGCTGATTAGTTTCAAAATATTCAACAGCATGTTTGTTAAACAGTAGAGACATACAATTAGCGTATACAATTTCTGTCGGACTATTACGCGTTAAAGACGGGCCAAATAGAATACATTATGACGTAATGAGGCTGACGTCATCCTACACGCCACTTAGCTGATTAGTGTCAAACTATTCAACAGCGTATTTATTAACTAGTAGAGATATACAATTCGCGTATACAATTCCTGTCGGACTATTAAGCGTGACGACGGGCCAACTAGAATAATTTGTGATGTAATGATCATGACGTCATTCTGCCTAGCTGATTATGCCGTCATATGACGTCAGATTGATAGACGGATGCTCTGAAAAGGTAATTTACGTCAAACATATATATTCTTTCTGAATCCATCGAGCATGCACGAATTCTGTATATGCGGAGACACAACATGAACTCGTCACATTAGATATAGTTTATCTAGTGTATTTAGAGTGGCTGAAAATGAGCCTCTGTTTATTTGACGGGCGACACTGATACGCATTGAGCAACGTAGGAGCATCCTCTTTTCCGCTAATTAGATGTAGTGACGTCTACGTGTCAAATGGTGGTGGCATCTCTATGTCAAGAGGACACGAGAGTTTTGTGACACTAAAGCAACTCTTTTATTTCAAAATAAATATCTTCGGACTGGTAAACGAGTTACCACGCCATTGGAGGAGATTGACATTTCATGGCATTGTCACACGAGAGAGATAATGGCTTGTTTCCTACAAAGTCAATAATGTAAATTTCCTGAATATTAAGAAGGCTTATATAGCAACAGAGACAACTAGATTTAGCTATGCAGCGCCCATCTCTAGCTAAGCTCCACTCACACTTCGCTCGTGTTGCTATCGAGTAATCCAGGAACTCACTGACTATCAATTTCCGGAAAATGATACAGGTAAGCTGTTGACTATTTTAAACCTAATTTGAGTGGGTGTTGTCGCTGCCCATGGGAGCAACAACGCCAGTCAAATTAGTGTTAACATATTCAACAGCATCTTTATTAAATAGTAAAGACATACAATTCATACAACAACGCTTAGTTCATCACCAATTATGCGTTCGCGACGTACTTATCCACATCATTCATGCCGTCATTGACTATGACGTCATCTTACACGTCCCATAGTTAATTATGACGTCAGATGATGGAGGGACAAAATGGAATGGTCCGGGGACTATGATAATATGTTCGATTCAGAAAAGTCAACCTACTCTTGATGATTTAAGATATATTCTACTGATTAATGGGAGACTAAATTGCCCACAACATGTTTGTTCTATGTTGGCTTGAGACGGCTTATAGAAAGAATGTTTTCCTTCATAGTAGATTTATAATTAATAATCCGAGGTTTCACAGTTAGTCTGTTGCACAATCTTTGCCAATCATGGTGTACTTCTTCCATTCATGAATATGCAATAGGGATTCAAGGCTGGCCCACTTAGATACAGTTTCTATGGGGTTGGATCAATTGTATCAATAACATGTTCCATTTGTTAAACATACGCTGTTTTTCAATAACATCGTAATACATGATTTCGTCAAAAAGAAAAACATCAGATTTTCAGATATTTCAGTTGGTTAGGTGTAACGTGTGTACCGCAATTTTGCATAAGGAGATAAAGGCTTATCTGCACCAGAGCTAGTCCGGGAACACTAACTACTCTAATGTAAGATTCCCAAGAGCTCAAGATTGGAGGTGTACATGTGATTAGTTGTAATATGATTAAGAGATTCGCAGTCATTCGTCTCTAGGCAGTCACATTTATCAGATCGTGCGGTCAATTACTGATTCATAGAAATGAATTCATCCATTATATGCGACCTCTGATGTTGAGGTATAAGAACATGCATCTATACTGGATCTTTCCAGTTTTAGCTTTGCCCCGTCCACCTCTAGGTAAGTTCCACCCACACTTCGCCGTGTTGGGATTGATCGATCCCCGAATTCCCTAACTATCAATTCCCTGAAAACTATACATGTAAGCTGTTGAATATGTTGTAACTAATTTGACAGCACCCAGTCAAATTAGTTTCAAAATATTCAACATAATATGTATTAAATAGTAAATAATAGTATTATCATACAATTCGTACAACAACGCATTGGATTAATGACGTGGAAGGGTAAATTGAATGGCATAGCGGTAGACCCACGCAATATAGTTTTACACAGAAAGACCGGAGTCTGACTCAGACTATTGACTTGTTAAATCCGGGCCTCCGACCCAATGCTCGTGGTCAGATCAGAAGAGTGAAGATTCGGGAAAGAGATTGACTCTTTCTCGATGATTCTAGAAATAGCCTAGGACGAACTATTGCTTATGCTCGTTTAGATAATTTATTAATTAAGTGTATAACTTTGAAGAACGAAGAACGAACTTAATAAATTTGCAGACAGTTTTATAAGAGCCCGGTCCTTGTATAAATACGTAAATACATATATATAATTGGTCAGAGTGACGTCATGAAATGAGTTGTGTTATCTGACAGTTAAGCAAAGTCACATGTGTGTTTGTATATATTTTTAGACATAGATTGTTTACATAATCCCGCTCATTATTTACATACATCACTAACCTCATTTTAACTTGTGTCTTGACTTTGAATCACTTTAAATATCCGGGTTACTTGACTAAGCGAGCAACATTAAATGAAGCACAATTATTTTGTCTGCTATATTCATTCTCAATCATTGCTGAGCCTGTTGCAAGCAGATTGCTAGCCATTTTAAAACAATTTTGGTGCAAGAGGTTGCTGTCTAAGACAACAACATCTTCCACCAAAATTGTTTTAAAATGTTCGCCAGTTCATGCTTACATTTAATTTGAAAATTTAAAATTATGACACCAGTGTGATAACAGTTAATTGACCTTGAACAACCTCAAAGGTCAGAGTCCTAACCTCACCACAATGCAGCAAGAGCAAAATGTGTTATCTTCACAGGAGCTTTGATTTGACACCAATGTGACATTCCTTTATCATTTTAATTTTCTTACATTAGTTGATCTTGAATGACATTGAATGACCTCTAGAGACCAAAGGGCTGACCCCACCACTATACGAAGCAGAATAAAAACGCCTTGTCTTACCAAGACCTTTCATTTGACACCAATATGAACTTAATAGGGCCTCCAGTTGTTATTTTAGGTTTTTGAGATTATTTGACCTTGAATGACCTCTAGAGGTAAGTTTTCTTACCTAATAAGAGGTCACATTTTGGGCGACCTTCTGATTCATGTTTCTTGTGTCAAAATTAATTGGAACACGTGAAAAATCGTTTTTCACACGCATGGTAACGAACTTTGGTATGGCAGGCCCCATTACTAATGAAGTGATTTTTTTAGGCAGCAACCCCTCCCTTCTCACTAGGAAGAGATTCAACGGGGGTCACAAGACCCATTTAAGCGGTCAAAAACGGAAAAGCAAGCGACGAGGGGGTATCGAAGCCTGGACAAGAATGCGCCTATAGCGAACGGTCCACATAGCTTGAAGTATTATCGTGGCGTCGAGATCATTCAGAATGGAGCTGGGAATCGGCTACAAGATAGGTGGATGTTCCCAGGTGAGTTGAGCGGCGCGGCAAACTGGGTGGCTTAGCTCCACTTACCCTAGCAATATACCATACTCTTAAGATGTCAAACGGCGCAGATCTAAGGCGTACTTCGATTTCAGAACGTGTGGTGGCAGGCGTATGACGATACCCAGTACTAAAGTGCAGCACACGGGGTTAGCTACTGTATTCGTTTACACGAATTGGATCTCATCTTATGAACCTCTCTTCCTGTTGGTCCCAAAATCAGGGGGCATTCAGAATAGGTGGGGGTACTACTATAACGGGGGAACACTATCAGTCCCTCAGCTTTTTGATATCATAATAAAATAGAGCATATTTTATCTGGTATTAAAATAAAATTGACGCCGTTCCATCAAAATGTCTATTAAGTCTTTGAATGGATCTTTCCAGTGTTAGCTATGCCCCGCCAAGCTATATCTAGGCTCCACCTGCACCTCGTCCGTGTTGGGGTTGATCGATCTCTGAACACCCAGACTATCAATTTTCCGAAATATATAGAGGTAAGCTGGTAAATATTTTGAAATGTCTCGGATGCTGCGTCATGGGGAGCATGGCTGTCCAGTCCTTCTGGAAGCTATGGATTCGTAGATCAAAGATGCCCTTGATAAAAAGACTACGTTTATACAATGCAACCTGCGCATTCTTGATGCTGTATAACTGTAACAGCTGTAACAGCTGTAACAGCTGGGCAGACAGCCATAGACACACACGATGCCTGCCAGCGCAAGCACCTACCACCATCACTGAACACAGGCAGCACACTTTCCAATGATGCACTATACATGATGTGTAATACGGCGCCGCTGTCTGTACAATTCGCCGGGCAAAGATGGCCCATGTGTGGCCATGTTCTAAGGATGCCAGAAGCGGCAGCACGAGTGCCAAATCAAATTAGTTTCAAAATATTCACCAACATGTTTACTAAATTGTAAAAACATACAATTCGTGCAACAACGCATAGTGCGCAACCAATTATGCGTTCTTGACGAACTTATCTACGACATTCATAATGGCATTGCTTGTGGCGTCATCCCAGATATCACGCAGTAAATTGTGATGGCATATTATGGATGGCTATATCGGAAAGGTCCATTATCTACATGTGTTGAAATCGATTTGAAACTTTCAACCCCCCGTATGCCCCAAATCTAAATTTAACTCAGTTACTATACAGGTAAGCTGTATACTATTTTGAAGCTAATTTGACAGGTGAATGCTGCTGACTAATAATCAAGATACTGCCTATTAAGTTGAAAATGTATCAAATGCATGGAATGTGTGCACTAATAATGGCCTTTTCTATTTTCATGACAGACTTATGTATACATCACTTTGGCAGTGACGTCGGGTGGAGTCAGGTAATTCAACTTTCCAGAATACCCATCCATCAGCTAACCTCGTATGACGTCATACTCAGCTCAGCACAAAAGCTAAAACCGGAAAGGTCTACTGTTCATGATAGCAGAGAGCTGGGTGGCAGATTTAAATGTTGATCTTCATGGTAAATGAAGATGATATCAGTCTATAGCACCACCGACTTCATTACACAAATGAAAAAATTCAAATGGCCAAATATCTCACACAATCAGATGCAACACGCGCACCATAATCTGGAATAGGATGGATAGTAAGGCGTATCTGCACCGCAGTTCGTGGCGGGAATATTAACTACTGTCACGCAAGATGCGCGAGAGCTTAAGATTGCAGTTGTAAAGAAGATTAATCGCTGGATGATGATGAGATTTGCATTTATTCGTCTCAATGATCAGATTGTGCGCCCAATTACAGTTGAAGGTAATTGACTTCATCCGTTATATCACTACCCCACCATCACTCCGACCGAGCTTGATGTTGTTTCAACATAAATTATATCCATAGCACACATTACAATGGAGGGATATAGAGATACGCACTATATATTAGGCTAATACTGGATTTGTTTGTTGTCATTCAAATTGTATTTTAGCCTACCTTGCCAGCAGTAGCGTACAAATGGAATGGACTTAGAGACGAGGTAATATAAAATCCAGGGTGTTCTATGAACTATGTTAGTCTTACATTTATTAAACTAGAGTTCCAACGAGCCCCCTCCTCCTTCCTTATTGTGCTATACGATACAGAATAAATACACATAAAACAGTATCTGTGCAAATCAGATATATGTTTCCCATAGACCAATATATACATTATATTGTTGAGAACGCATTGGGGAGTAGTTATTTCAACAATGATGTGTTAGGATAATACCATTTCAATAGAATCGTGAGCTAGAATCGAAAATACCGCAAGCCAATAAATACAATATTTCCCAAATCCAATAGCATAAGACGAACTATTTGTGTGAGGGGTATGTTCAATAATTGATAGGCAATAGATAGTTATTTCACGCTCTTTCAATCTATGATAGTCCAAGCTATAACTGGTGGAATCAATTTGTAGCTCAATCAAAGTGTGTTCCTCTCTGGAAACGTAGCTTGATCTCTCGCTGAAGGCGTAGTGCTGTGTATAGAATTGCTAGTGAATCAGATTCAAATAACGATACATGCTCATAGAATTCCCCTTTCCAGAGTATCCATCCATCATTTGACCAAGTATGACGTCATAATCAGTTCAGCGAGTGCATGATGACGTCGCAATCATTACGTCACAAAGGGTTCCATATAAACCGTCATCAAATCTCAAAGAGTCCGACACGGTATGAATTGTATGTCTTTGTAATTCGTTGCTATTTAATAAACATGCTATTGAATATTTTGAAACAGCGCCAAGCCAAATTAGTTTCAAAATATTCAACAGCTTACCCGTGTAGTAGTTTGGCAATTGATAGTTAGGGTGTTCAGAGATCGATCGAGGTGTGGGTGGAGCGTAGCTAGAGATTGGCGAGGCATAGCTAAAATATCCATTCCCTTCGCATCAGAGTATCGTGGCCATATCTCGATGACAAGTAAAGATGTACCGAAGAGCTCAAAATGGTCAGAGCTTGTTTAATGTCTGTAACATTATTTAACATAGGACAGTGATAACGGGTTATCGTTGCCCAGAGAAACATATGGCATAGACAAATGAGGATACATGACTGCGCTAAATTAAATGCCGCGAATCATACAGCCAATCCGATATATCACATAGGCAGAGACAGACTAAACCTACTTGGTGGTAAAATTCAATAATTGTCTTGAATATAGGCGTCCTTTATCCTTCTCATCTGAGGGGCTATAACCTCGTTTATTCCGTCCCTTAATCCGGCTATCTTCCTGGATGGCGTGACGATTGCAATACAAGAGCCCTTACATAGTACGGTCCTTGCCATTCCAGAATTATCATGTGTAGCACTGTGATACAAATGCGACTTGGAGCTGTTATTCTATATACAAGTAACATATTACAATACGTGTAGGGGCCTACTGTTCAGACACGTACCTGCATATAGCGACCTTGACTACTGATTGTAGTCCGATAGTTCAAATGATAGCACGGCACATATGCCCAATATCATTGGAGACATATTGCGAGTATATACTAATTAAATGTGTTCATTTATTCAATGCTTTGTCACGCCAATGCTTAAATAGGAGCAATTGGTCCACCATGGTTTAAATCAAAGCATTTAATTTTCACAGCATTCTGCAGGCAGCTGGATCATAATGTTACACTATGTTGCTTGGAAACTCTTATTAAATCAAGCAGTAACAACTGCTAGTCATATAGAGCTCCACATACTCAGCATAGTATGCCTAAATTGTAAAGGGCATACAGGTAACTAAAATCGAATCAGTTAACTAACATGGTCTCATCGTCTATCAGTGGCTTGTTAAATTGATTTCAGAAACAACCGCATGCAACCACAACAATAACAGCTATTCCAAACGTTGCTATGTCTTTAGGAAGAGGAATTATTTCGCAGCTAACAAATTGAGTACATCTACTCTCTAGTAGTCCCACATATTAATTGCCAGGCATGTATAGAAACACAAGGCTATTCCAAGGAGATTAATCGATCAGAATAAAACCAGTCTTTGCTAAGGATTAGCTTATGATCCCACATGTATATTTAGCCAAGGACAACTTGATACATAGTTCTCAGGAGTTGGTGCAATTTTTATATTAATAATCGTCCACATTTACCATTGTAAATATCTGCTGTTAGCAGGTACCTAAACAAAATTACAAATGGTATTCATATAATAGAATTATCTATAATATTATGTCAGTTATTGGTAATTGAATAACATGGACTTATTATGCAACATCTCACTCTAATCGCACACGCCCTTGGTACAAAGGAACGAGATGAATTTTACTCTCTTTTAGAAATGGCAATGATCGAACTCTTGTATTCGTAATAACCCTAAAACTAACACAAAGAAAAGTTAAAAAGCAATTCATATTTTCGCCATTACTTTGAAACTATTTCGCGTGAGGGCTGTTGCTCAAATTAATTTGCCTTATATTAATCAGCATGGCAATATGGTGATACTAAATTGAGACCATGGAAGAAATTGAGGAACCAAGTGTTTCTATACTCCGCTAATCTCTAGCTAAACTCCACACATGCTTTGTCCATTTTGAGATGCATCGATCCCTGCACGCTCAGAATCTCAAATTCAAGATAACTATACAGGTAAGCAGGTGAATATTTTGAAAAAAAATTGACTGTGTGCTTTTGCTGCAAATGGCAGCAACACCACCCAGTACAATTAGTTTCAAAACAGGCAACATAATGCTTATTAAGTAGTGAAGACATATAATTCGTACAACTTGAAGGACCATTAAGCGTTTGTGATGTAGTAGATCGCGTCATGCATTGATTATTTATTATTTCAAATTCCAGATAACTATACAGTTGAATATTTTGAAACTAATTTGACTGTGTGCTTTAGCTGTCTATGGCAACAACATTACCCAGTCAAATTAGTTTAAAAAATAGGCACCATATTGTTTATTAAGTAGTAAAGACATATTAGTCGTACAACTTTAGGGACTATTAAGCGTGTGTGGTGTATTACATCGCGTCATTCATTGACTATGACACCAGCTTAAATATGCCGCTGTTGATTATGGCGTCATATGATTGATAATCTGGATTCATCACTTGCTAAATAGATAGTAGATCATTGTCCTAGCTGGATTGCCTAACGAATACAACAGACAACTATGTGTGCACAACAAGGAAAAGCAGAACTCGGGAATATGGTAACAAATCAGTAAATGAACACCATATGTAGGGATGCGGTTTGTGCGATGATGTACATTCAATTATTAAATTACAAATGACTATGTCAATTCATCTTTACATTTGAGGTAGCAGACACATCACCAGAGCGTGTTTGGGAAAAATAGATAACATCAGTTGAATATGAAATGGGCAATGGCCCATTCCATTTTTAGCTACGCCCCGTCCATCACTACCTAAGCTCCACCCACACCTCGCCGTGTTTGGATTGATCGATCCCCGAATGCCCTAGCTATCAATTTCCTGAAAATTATACAGGGAAGCTGTTGAATATTTTGTAACTAATTTGACTGGGTGCTGTTGCTTCCTATGGTGGCAACAGCGCCTAGTCACATTAGTTTCAAAATATTCAACAGAATATGTATTAAATAGTAAAAGCAAACGATTTGAACAACAAGGCATAGACCGTCATCAAATATGCGTTCGTGACGTACTTATCGACATCATGCATGACGCCCTCCATTATGATGGCATTCTACACACCGCGTAGATGATTATGACGTCATATGATGGGTACATACTCTGGAAAGGTGAATTGGCTCATCCTGAGTAATGCCATGTGTTGGAGAGCAATCAAATCTGTCCAATGATGGCCTGGCCTGCTAAGAGGTCCTAATGTGCTAGCGACATGTTGTAAATAAGCTGATATCTCGCTCATGTGTAAAATAGTGTGACAGATGTTTATTCCGTGTTAACCGCATGGCGCAATTATGCGAGTGCGAATCTTACCCGTTGGTACTAAATCATTTGTTTTGACATGTACACATACACATGCATTGTGTCACGCGAATATTGATCAGCGATTCACTTGTTGGCATGATTGTTTGGAACCATATGGTCATAAACAATGTTCAAGCAGATTGTATGACGGATGTTATTAGCCATGCACCTTCACGTCCAGCCGTCTGCCAGCAGACATGTTTAGATGATAAATCGGTAATAACTTTAACCCTTAACTGACTAAGCCGGCCAAAAATGCCCAGCAGTGGTCTCGAGAAATGTCCATTTGCAAGCAAATAGAATACTATTTTTGAAAGTTTACCACTGGAACGTCTGTCTCGAGCCAGTCAGTCCAGTGGTAAATCTTCAAAAATAGTATTCTCTTGGTCTACGAATGGATAGTTAAGAAGCAAATATTTTGATATGTGTGCTAGAATGCAACAGTTGTGACCATATGTTGCCATCTGACAAATCATGTTCCATTCTTTCAAGATGCTAGTATATGCAATACGAACTATTGATAATACAAACGACGTTGCGGTAGAAATATGTGTTTTATTTTTAAGCATTCATACGGGCTGCCAATAAAGCCCAATATTATCCTGCTTTGAACGATTTTGCCGTATACTTTCACGTTAACTCATGAAACCTAATCATTGTGAAATTATGGACGAAATGATCCATGTATTTTAACGCTGGATAAACAAAGCAGAGTGACTAACAATTGTGGAACATTGACTTGTATGCAGACTTGTTCTTAACAGACAGCACCTTTTGGGACCAAAATATATTTTAATGTGGGTTGTCACAAGACCAGCCATCTTAAGAACCTCTAGTAATTGCTCGTAATTCAGATGTATTAAGGAACAATCTGCGCTTAGTGACGACTTAATGATGGCACACACAGTACATGCTGTGGACAGGTTTGACTATTCACTGTTTTATGCTGATTTTGGAACTTCCAACAATAAAAAGCGTGGATTGCATAATATTCAAAACATATCTTTGCAATCTAACATGAACGTTACGATTTGTCGAAGTCGGCCTACGCGTAGCCACCGCCAAAATGATCATGCACTAATAAGCTATTCAAGATAGCAAGGGAGCTGTATTAAACGTCTGCCTTTCTTTAGTGTCCACTTCATCTGACGGACTAAAGTACATTAGTTATAGATACACTTAATTGTTTTGTGTTGCAGTGGAACCATGTAATTCCTAATGGGCAGCAGATGGTGGTAAAGTGTATATTAATGCTGCTCATATGGATAATTAGGATGTATGCCTATTCTTGCCTAGTGACGAGGTCCAGGCGACCATAAATTAAGCATTCTGTATAACTGTTACTGCACAGACCATTGGCTAAAATTTAATATAATCTTTTAATTTTCATAGGTTTCATGATCTTCCTCGTTTGTTATATTATGGCATACATAATTGCACGGACCACACCCAGTAGTAAATCTTTCCCACTCTTCCTGCAATAACGCCCTGTGTTGCTACATCCCATTTTACAGCAACGCCTTACAGTCTCTAGCAGTTCTATTTGGGCTGCTTCCTTGCCTGCCGTGACTGACAGGTGACTCCTATCATGTTGATACCATCATAAGTCATCTGGTTTCATATGATCTCCAGGTACCGCCCACTTGTAGGTAGGTGTACACACTGTGGAATTTGACAGCTGGTGAGGTTGGTGTAGCAACTCAGTCTGGTGTGACACATGATCTACTGCTACCTAAATTCTGAAGGAAGCATTGCAGCCTGATGCCATCTAGCTTGTCACCTGATTGGCCGTTGTACAATACGAGGATGACATTATCCATTTCTGCGGTGACATGTTCCTGTGCTGTGGGATCTCTAAATATGTCATCCAGTTCCTGAAATACTTGACTGGTGTGCATTAGTTTCAATGCAACGCCCTTTCAAAATCCAAATATGTGGGACACAAGCATAGCATGAACAAATAAATAGCAAGTGGTTTTATACTTGTCCGCCAAGTATGCGTCTCGGGAGAGCAACATTCCATCATCTTGATGCCTTTTTCGTGTGATCAGGAGGTTCAGGCGGAAGCTAATATATTAGGTGTAGTGGACGGTGAGTGGTAATACAGTAATACCAGAATGTCTGTGTCATCTGCAACGAAGAAAAAGTTAGTTTAGTCGTTCTCTCATACACATCAATTGCGGTCTGCATAATTAGTAGACCAACATCTGCCTTAGCATGTTCAATGTGCCATCCTTGACACTCTAGGGTATCAATGAGCAGGTATATGAACCTTTGTTTATTCTCATTGTTGGAAAGGAGGTCTTCCTTCCGTCCACTGGCAATTATGGAACCTGATACTTACACAGTTGCTGCAAGACGCATCCATGTCCTTCACCGTTGTCATATGCTGTTTCTGCTTGTCCCATGGAAATAGTCCTCGAACACTACAGCTGGATAACCATAGTGACTTACCACACATCTGACGTTTTGATGGCAATTATCATATCATGTGTTGAACCACGATTCCAAGAGAACCTGTGCAGTAATGTCCCCCGCGATCTCATATGAATTATATATCCCCGACGGTACACACATATCTGCAGGCATCGACTTCCGAAGTGCGTCACCAAACGGATAGGTTATTTGCTAGATGACGTGTGCATCTATTCACGAGGAGTGCAGCATGGTAGGTACATTGAGTAGCCAAACATTCACTAGCCTCTCATAGAGAGGATTTGTCTCTATGTGTACCACCTCACCACTGATTTTCACTGCACTATTGTTATTTACGGTAACCTCTTTCTCGTTTTACATGCATGAATATTTGACAATGATTTGGCCAAGCAAGTCTCTCAGAATCGTGTCTCCGACTTTTCTAGCACACTCAACGTGCACAGTGTCATCAGTCCTAACACCAGTCACGATACTATTTCGTGTTGGATTCTCAAGAGAATGGTGTCTGGTGGTCAACAGGCAAGGAGTCCCTATGTATCGGCCATGTCCTTCGCCAGCATTGCCACTTGTCTCTCTTTGTGTTGTTCACTCATCAGGTAACTTACTGATGTCAGCTCCTACATGCCCAAGTTCACCTCCGACTGGGCATTGGTAAATAGCAACCATGCCCCTCCGTGTTTCCGCCATCTTATGGTCTCTTGTCAGCCCTGTACTTTTAATATTCCTCATCAACACTACTTGCTCTATAAGCAAGTCCTGTCCAATAGCTATCAGATCTTCGACCAACATGCAGGTCATCTCAAAAGTATCGGTACACCTCTGAATGTTGTTCATGAATGAGTTCAATGTTACACAAATACAGGTGAACAGATTTGGGATTATTGACGTGGGATATAGCTGCCAGATATGGCAACATGTCCTGCATCGTCTTCAAATACAGCTACCAGTTGCCAGTCCGTTCCGATCTGATTATTGTTTGTAAAATAGTAACCATTTTCAAATACTGTAACATCAACTTGCTTGTGCGTTGGATCTGCATAGCATTGTGTGTAATTTCTGATTGATGGCCTACATGACCTCGCCGCACTGCCATCTTTCTAATGTGATTGACTCATCCATTATGTCAGCATGGAGTGTTCCTGCAACAATAACGACTTCTGCCATTGGTGTGATATCTGCCTTATCGCTAGGTACAGTCATCAGTTCCATGGGAAGCCTCTGCTCATCTCCCGCCTGGTGGGTGTGGTACTGGTATGACAAAGACGTGACATTAGCATGAAACAGAGGGCCCCCACATACAAGCAGATCTCTCCGAACAGCCCTGGAGATCGATTTCCCCTCAGCTTATGACGTAGTGGTTTGCTCACATACGTGCACTCCAGAAATTCCAGCAGACCGATGCCCGCAATCACGTGTCCAATAGAGCTTAAAACTTCATTTGTGTCTGATATCGTCCAGGCCTCAGTACGATGGATCCGAACTTACTATCCGCTGATGCACTCTTCTGCATTGTTAGAGCCTTCTACCAAAGGGACTTGTCAAATGTTAGAACAGTTGGGACCCCATAATGACTCGCATGCGAACCGACATGCATCAGAAAGTGCACGTAAAGTGACAAATTGGAACAGACGAACTGCAACAGACATTATTTGCAATGTTCTCCTCAGAAAAAAAGCAAATAAGACGCAGAAAGTCTGAAAATTCAAGTTATGTAACACTGCTTAATTTGTATAAATCCCAGATGACCACCGCAATATTTGGCATTGTATAGTTTTAAAACAGGTTTTACTTCTAATCAAGCCATTTTAATGTTGAAAGATGGAAATGGTGTATCACATTTAAGCATCGAAAATAAGCGTGACATGAAGTGAAAATAAGTTTTAAAATGACAAATATTATGGCTGCCATCTTTCATTCCTGTAAATTATGCGCTTTCTACTGCTTATATCATACAGGACATTTTATATGTTTTATTTAAATGTATTTAAAGGTACATATTCACACGAATGTGCTTGGAAATAAAATTGTTGAAATTATATACTTTTAGAGGCTTAAATTGTGTACCTCGATGTAATGAAACGGAAGAAATCTTAACATATGATGATTTCATTCCATATAAATACATTTCGTAGGTTTAGTTGTGAATTTCAATTAGCGACCCATGGCGCTAATTCAATGTTGCAACTTAAAAAATTATATTAATTTATACGTAATGAAACCATCATATATTTCGTGTCAATACATATAGGAACACAATTTAAGCCTCTAAAAGTATATAATTTTAACAATCTTATTTTGAACCATTCTGCTGTGACTATGCACCTTTAAGTGTGGTTTAACACCTTTAAACAGTACACATAACTTTAATTTGAAGTAAAAATGCGGCGAGAAATATGTACTCGTAAATATCGCGGTAGCCATCATGTATTTATGCAAATTAGGCATTGTTCCACTACTTCGATTTTGAAGACCTTTAAAATGTTCTTTTATTTACTTTTCTGAGAAGAATAGTGATAAAGTAAATTGTGTTACAATTTGTCGTGAATTGGTCAGACTTTTCTTCATATAATGACTGGACTACTAGTGGGTTTCACATTTGTAATCTAAAAGATCGAGTAAGGGAACTAAAGTATGTGAGAAATACTATGTTGAGAATGTTGTTCATAAGTGTAGATGTTTTTATCTTATTCTGGATATTTTCAGCCTAATATTTGATATTTTCAAAAATTAATTCTTGCCATTGAATTGAGATATCATTATTATTGTACATCATCAGAAATATGTCTAGAAAATCAATACAGAATAAAATTCCTAAATATACTTATGCGAGTCTTCATGTATCGTATAGTGAGGCTAATACCACTGATCTAGCATCACCAACATTGGGGAACAGATTCAATTGAAATAGCAGTGTATTTTAAACAATTGAATAGCTTAAGTAGCCATCAGAAAATAATTTCAATGTTAAAAAACTGTATATTTTGAAAACAATTTGACTGAAAGTTGTTTGTGGCTTAGCCACCAACACCTCTCAGTTCAATTGTGTTCATATTATTTATAGATTAATCTCCCACAGGCATAACTCCACCCGAACGCATAAAAGGCCGATAGAGCTTAGCATAATGTTGGCGGGCATAGCTACAAATGTATCGCCACCCCCACTCTATTTAATCATCTGTCTTGATTTTCGGACGCCGTGGATGGCCTAATTGACAGTTGATATAATGAATTCTGCTTACCAGTCAGCAGACACAAGACAACAGTCAGATCTCTAAATACCAGTTCCTTACAGAAAATACAGCAGGGAAAAGAGCCGTTGAGGACAACTCTTACATTTCTGGGAAAGTTTCTCAAACATATCTTGAGAAATTCTTCTATGAACCTTTATGAATGATTTTAAGGAGTCTCTCGCGGATGAGAAAGTTCTCCAAATCCAGATAAGATTTTTCGATTTCTCGGATATATTCAACCCCGCTTGTGTCAACTTAATCCGTTTATGGTTAAGTTGGTAAAAAAAACGACCTCTGCACTGATCTTGAGAAATGTAAATTATCAGGCTAAGAAAAGAATATTTTTGAAAATTTACCACTGGAATGTCTGGCTCTGTTACCGAGCCAGCCATTGCAGTGATACATTTTCAAAAATGTTCGTCTTAGTCTCCAATTGGACACTGGCTAAGCAGAAATGTGAATTTTCTTCACTATTACACGTTTGATGAATGACCATTTGAAAGATAGCAGAAATCCACTATTGTGGTAAATTTTCGTTATTAATTTACAAAAATACTATTTTTGGCTACAAAAAATCAAACTTTCCTTGAAAGGTGTTGGCAATTAAATGGTTAATTGAAATAAATGGTATTTTGATCGCTGTAATGCACCATTGAGACAAGAGGCGGTTAAAAGTTTGTTGATAAGCTTATTTGCAGATAAGACATGTTTTTCAGCAGAGTCCACACCAGCAGTAGCTATGACTACGATGGATACCAGGGCACCAGCACCATCGATGACAAATTTAGCATGACAGCAATATGAGCATCCATCATCAACAGCCACTTACTGATCAGTAAACTATGTGTGTATATATGTCAATGATATGCATAATATAAGTTGATGAATATTTTGAAGTTATTTTGAAGACACAAATCGTTCACTTTAGATGTTCACGGTGTAGCTACGCGAATGTGATGTCAGCTAACAACTTGGGTGACAAATCAGATCCTTTCATTGTTCCGTTCCTAGCCACGCTTTACGTGTTTTCTATGGAACACTAATTTCCAATGCAGATATCCAGTTTTAGCTATTCCTTGCTCTTCTATAGCTAAGCTCCACCCACATGTTCCCCGTGTTGCGATCGGTCAATATCTGCGCTCCCTGAATCTAAATTTCTAGAACAACGAACCGCTAAGCTTTTGAATATTTTGTGACCTAGTTGATTATGACGTCATATGATTGACCAAGACACTGGATTCATGAATTTCATTCAGAATGTTCAATAGCTTCACATACATTGTCATATTCTGGAGAATAGACAGATTCATAGTTGCATGTGGCACAACGGAACACCTCTGGATTGTTTCCAATACTTATTGTAGCAATGAATAAAGTCTGGACACTGGTCCATTAAAAGGCATGCATTCACTATGTGGACAATAGCAATTGCCGAGAGTTTCTAGCCACTACATCATCGTTATTCGTGTCACGATTTCTGATAGCAATCAAAACAAGATCATTCAGAGACTACAGAACCTAACCCTCACGTGTGTGCGCATTATAGAATTATTTGAATGTACCGGGATCCTAGGATTTGCGGTTTCACTATGTATGTGTTACTATGTGTGCCAAATCGGAGCAATAGTTTCCGCAATACTCCTTGATCTAGAATTTGATACGATCTGGAAGTAACATAATAGACATTTCCAGTTTTAGGTATGCTAGTTACGCTCCACCAACGCTTCACCCATGGTGCGATCTAACGACCCTCTAACGCAGAAAACAGTACAGGTAAGCTTTACCAGCAACAGCGCCGAGGGAAATTACAGGGAAATTACATAATCTGTATTAAATAATAAAGTCATACAATTCGTACAACAGCGCTTAGTCCGTCGTGAATTATACGTTCGTAACATAATAATCTAGGCCATTCATAACGTCATTGATTATGACGTCAGCCTACACGTCAGGTAGTTGATCATGACGTCGTATGATGGATGGATAACCTGGAAAAGACCATTGATTATAAATGTTCCAGTTTAAGTGTATATAAATTGTGTTTCTCGACACTGACATATTGTATGAAAGAAGATTTGGCAAATCTGATGTGAAATACCAACTGCCACATGCATAATGTATATTTAAATATTGGATTAGTTATTCTACTTTGTTAAAAGTTAAAGTAACGCCTTAGTCAGTGAAGCTGTATGCGTGTAAACAGTGATGTTTATTTTGCAGTCAATCTGTCTGTCTGTCGGTCGGTCGGTCGGTCGGTCGGTCGGTCGGTCGGTCGGTCGTTCGGTAGTTCAGTCGGTCGGTTGGTCGGTCATTCTGTCGGTCGGTCGAACAGTCACTCAGTTCCTCAGTTGATCAGTGAACCGACCCGACCCGTTCCTAAGAAGTGTGTCACTCAATCTGTTAATCAATTGGTATGGTCATCAGTTAATCATTCGGGCCATTGAAGTTAAGCTCCGCCCACCCTCTTCCGGAACTAAAACATTACCAACTTAGCCTTTCCTAGAAGAGGACGATTACTGAGCGTACCCTGCCCAGCGCATTTTGTAACATATGTCAGGAACAGGTTCCAGATGAATTAATCTCCACATATTTAAAAGCTTACCTCTGACATCATTAATATCTTTGTTGTCGTTTACGTCGTCGTCGTCGGTGGCGGCTGTGGCTTGACGACCATGTTATCGTCATGATCCTTTCTATCGTCATCCTCATCACCGTCGTCGTCGTCGTCGTCGTCGCAACCACCGTTGGCGTCGTCATCGTTGTCGTCCCCGTCCTCGTCATTGTCATCTTCATCATCGTCGTTGTCGTTGGCGTCGCCGTCGTCGTCGACAGCTACATCGTTATTCTGCAACGAATTGCAACCCTGAGAAAGAAATCAATAAATGAAAAACATCTGCAGATTGATTGATTGTTCACTTTTCTCTCCTGAAATTAGAAATTCACGTCTATATTTGGCATATTAAACAATGGACCTGCCCAGATTTAGCTATGCCTCGTCCATCTCTATCTAAGCTCCACCCACACCTCGCCCCGTGCTGAGATTGATCGATCTCTTAACTCCCTGACTATCAATTTCCAAAAAACGATACAGGTAAGCTGCTAAATAGTTTGAAACTAATTTGACTGGGCGCTGTTGCTGCCTATGGCGGCAACAGCGACCCAGTCAAATTAGTTTCAAAATATTCAACATGATATGTATTAAATATAAAGCCATAATGCTCATGTGTGCAAATAAATCTATCACACGACGCTCCGTCTTGGTAAGATTATTTAATGTTCCATTAATCCATACTGTTCGCGATACGATGATATTTCTCTTCTGTAGTGTTACAGAAGTTAATTCCAATTTGAACTTGTCACACTGTTATGCTAGTTTGAAGCTGTTTGTAATCATATATTTGAAGATGTAGCCATGAAATTGCGTGTGAATGCTGGGGAGCGTTTCCATTGCAAATAACGTTGTTGGGAATTATCAACCCCTAACAATTGTGAGCTGAACATATTAATGGAGTTATTGATCGAGGACAGCCACATCAAGCCTACTTCTCCTGACATATTTAACAAAAATGCAATGCACCAATTGATGAATCCAGTCTATCGATCAATTATATTACACAATAATCGATTACGGCACACGACGGCTAGCGTCATACTCAATTACGTCTTCAATGACGTAAATAAGTCCGTCTTAAAGCTTTAACACTCCGTAAAGTTGTGCGAAATGTATGTCTACCATTTAATACACATTTTGCTGACTATTTTGAAACTGGTTTTACTGTGCGCTGTTACAGGTATAGACAGCATCAGCATCCAAGCAAATTGGTTTCAAAATAGTGCCACTATAGTTTTCTAGAAATTGCGTTTCATGTAGTGCGGGGATCGATTGAATCCAATACGGGCAAAGTGTACCAGCGCTTAGCTAATGACGGGCGAGGCATAGCTAAAACGCTATTCATCCATCGACATAGTTCATAGCAAACAGATTCAAATCGGAATGTAGCATGCATGAATCTTGTCAACATCGGCTTTTATCGGAGATGAAAAAGAGATTTTCGGACAATGCTACCCATTGGTTTGGCGACCAGATCTAAAACGAAATGGCCCCAAGACACTGCTGCGCCACGTTTTCTCTCCAATTCAAATGAACTTGGGGTATTCGTGTCTCTTGTAGATATCATGTTTTATTGTCAGCAAGGGAGGTCGTACAACAACAGAAGCCATCGATCTTAATGGCCAGATCGAATAGTTACTTCTGCACTGGTAACTCACATCGAGCGTATTATGCAGGAAGCGACTGCCTGGACCTGTGCCAATTTTAGCGAGAGATATCACTTAGCTGATATCGAAAATGACTGTTATTAGCATCAAATGAGGACTTTCCTTTTAATACAGACTTGTTTAAGGATGTTCTACTCTACCAACACAAGTTAAAGGATTCAAAAGATTCAAAGTCGTCATATCTAGTTAAGTATGTCCACATCTGGCACTCCTCTGTTGACATAATAAGAGTAACTCGTCAAGAAAACAGCTACTTCTCACCTCCGCGGCCGACTTATTCATTTTTTTATATACCAACATAATAACCGAGATGTAGACATAATGCATCGATTATGTCTACCTAATGTGTGTGAGATGTCGTCATTTAAGTGCAACACAATACATAGTATATCGTCAAAAAAGCAAATGAGGGAAAGAAGTTGCGGCGCGTGCATCGTCTTGCTCACCGCATCCCACACACACTTGTATGGTGATATACATGAATACGTCGACAGCAGAGGAGAGAACTAGCCACTTTCTAGACGAGTGTAGCATATGTAGTACGTTTTCTAGCGTTTTACTAGATATGATTGTAAAGACAAATTGTTTCAATTAATTAAACTAGCCTGTTCAATTCTGCACAGATGGGCCTGCGGTATTTGCTTAGAGATTGACCAATGATGGGATGTTGTTATAGTAGATTCTGAACTTGTCCATTCCTTGCATGAATATACACGTCTTCACGATATTGCATGATCCACCTTCATTTTAATAAACACATTTTGGCATATGCTTCAGATATTTCCATTGCTCAAATTGATTCCTCTTATACATCGTATATATACTCATCTACAAGCCAGCGATGATAAGCACACCGGCAATGGCACTGGCCCTCCGTGGCTATCGCGAAGACAATGCATCATCTAGCAACGTGATGATAACGATTATGCATCACAATATCATCAGCAACAGCAGCAACAACAACAACAACTGCAGTAGCAAAGCGACAACAACAACAACAACAACAACAACACAATCTAAGATAGCGACGACATCTATACAATGCATTAGATGAATCCAGTTTATCCATCCATCATATGCCGTCATAATCAACTACGTCGGTGTAGGCTGACGTCATAATCAATTACGTCATGCATGACTCGATTTAGTCTGTATTACACGTTTACTAGTCGGACACGTTGTATGAATTGTATGTCTGTGTTATTTAAAGGGTAACCAATCCCATCTCGTGGTAGCTATTCACGCGATCTAGCATGCCGGTCATAAAGTATCCAGGTAATTTAAAGCTTTTTTATGACGCCGCTAAGGAAAGATATTCAGAATGTAGTAGTTAAATGTTGGTAGATTCCTACATCCTATGATGGCTGTCATGATTTACTTTTCAACCAATCAGAAAAAACCTAGTGTGTCTGCCTGGGTATATACGCTCAGTCATAGAGGCTCCAGCTACAGTTTGGCAATGTGGTATAAAAACAATCCTACAGGTAAGCTGTTGAATATTTTGAAACCAATTTGATTGGAAGTTGTTGCTGTCATGGGCAGCAACAACTTCCAGTCAAATTAGTTTCAAAATATTCAATGGGATGAGCACTACATGATAAAGAATGTGCTGCTTTGGAGCTGACATGACATCACACACAATAGCTTGAGGAGACACAATGGTGCCTGTCACTGTTCAACATTTACTCGATATTACAAAGCAAATAATTGGGATACAGATCAAGAAATATGACAGGATATGAATGATATGGAATCCATACACCATATTCTATCAGTGCAATACACCATTTGAGATGAGATTAGCATCTCTTTAATAAACCTGCTGTCGAATATTTTGAAACTAATTTGAATAGGCGATGCTGCTGCTAGGCAGCAACCGCACCCACCCATATTAATATTAATTTCAATATACACAGGTCCAGTATTAGGAACTAATAGACTGCGCATGTTCCTATGTATCGTGCACTTATAGATACGTGCCGATCTACTTTGGGTTGTAACAACATCAATCTGGAAGATGGTAAAGAAATCACGTTAACAGCGCCTCAAATCGCTCACAATGCTGGTCATATCAATTAGCACATTCATGGTCAAGATTTTACAGAAAATTGAACTTTCCGCTCATAGAATGTCCGTTGCTGACCAGGAGAAGACTCATTTTTTAACCTCAGGAATTTACGAAAATAGCTTTATGAACAGTTCGTTTGGCCGGCTGAATAATTAAGTGGTTGATTGACAAAACAATCCACATATTTTATTTATTGTCAGTGTCTAACGCCACGGTGTGACTATTTGTTAGAATTTGCCACTGGAATGATTGGGCTGGTTATACTATGACTGAGCCAGTCATTCCGGTGGTGAATTCCATGGAGTGGTCTCCTCTTGGCCTACACATGGGCATACGTCAAGACCACTGCATTGGCCGGCATGACAGTCTTGGCCTTCAAAGTGTTAAGGTGACAGTGGAGGGGGTGACTATGTAGCCTCGGCCTACTGCGTACGTTATCTAAGGAACGGTGTATACGAACACGCGGGTTCCTGCCTAATTAGTTTAAAAATATACAAAACCTTAGCTGTATTGATATTTTGAAATTGAAATCTTAGTAATCCAGGTTTCAAAAGGTTAATGTCATGCATATTCACTCGGAGTACACATGATTTGTGTTCTCTCATGTGTCAACGCCATGAAGTACAATCTCCCCTGACCGGGCAGTAGTATTTCTGACAATCTGAAATTAATTATTATAATGCTATGGTTAAAATGCATAATACATGATGCATCTAGCACCGTCAAAGATATTCACTACTCCGGTACGTGTCTGAATGGTATGTCTTTATTATTTACTAAGCAATCCATTTGATATGCAGCAAAGCCCTCAACCAAATGTATTATCATGATATCAAATAGCTTACCTGTCTAGTTACCTTGCTATTGGGATTTTGGGAATTCAGTGTTCGATCGATGCCAACAGCTAGAAATCTATCCCATTATTATCATATCACGTGCAGGTTACATATTAGTTCAAGTTAGACAAAGACAAATGCGGTCAATAAACTGTAATTAGGTTACACTCTACTACGTTCTGCTCATTAAATGGCATGAATTGCTTTCCAATGTAGGTGGTATAATTTCAAACATGTACTGGTTTGGAAACCTCTCTAACGTGTGCTAACATTATTGTTTAAGGGTCAAGCAGTTTTCCACTGGTTTTTAAAGGAAAAAATCCATGTTGAGGAATGTCTATTCGCAAGTCGGGAAAGGATTACGGTAACTAGCTCATTAATCGAGCCGGCAATGCCATTGTTAAATTTCCTAAAAGCGTCTCCTGCTATATGATACATTATTAAAAATAATACTGGTTCTAGAAATACTCAATACTTGTGAATAAATACCTTTATTTTGTTCAATTCACCTTTCCAGAGTACCCCACCCATCATATGACGTCATAATCGGCTACGTGATGTGTAAAAAGTACATCATAATGAATGACGTCATGAATGACGTCGATAAGTACGTCACGAACGTATCTTTGAAGACGGTCTATGCGGTGTTGTACAAATTGGATGTCTTTACTATTTAATAAATATTATGTTGAATATTTTGAAACTAATTTGAGTGGGCCCTCAGTCAAATTAGTTACAAAATAGTCAACAGCTTCCTTGTATAGGTTTCAGGAAATTGATAGTTAGGGCATTCGGGGATCGATCAATCCCAACACGACGAGGTGTGGGTGGAGCTTAGCAAGTGATGGGCGGGGCATAGCTAAAATGGAAAGGACCATTGCAGATCACACTAAACCTATTCAGACGTTAAAGGCACTGATTGATACCATCGCGTGACACCTCCAAAGAACAACACAAGACAAGCAGTGTAGAGAAAAATGGTTGTTGCAAATGTTATCATTTCTATACAACATATTATCGTTAGAGATAAATTGTAATTCTTAGTATAGTGCGATTTAGTATTCTAAGGCATAGCTCTAGTGTAGATACGCGTTAATCCCCCTTTGTGCTAAATTGTTACGCGCAGGCTAAGTTGGATCATCTCGTGTGAGATTTCTAGAGTTCTAAAGTTATTTACTTAAAATAAATAAAGCATGTGTTGCGAGACATTGATGTACTCTTCACGCCATATAATTGACAGCAACATCTTTCCGGACGAGATATCCCTATTGGAGACCTATACTATAGACAGCAGTACGTGATAACGGCCACACATACTTAGTATCTTCCAGACGGTTTCGTACTATGCCAGAAAAATACATACCAACCTATACTGTTTACTCTGTTGCACTCTTTATGATAGCTATCGAAGAGAGAAAGTGATTCAAACAGCAGTGCACGTTATATTCATTGCATACAATTATTTTATTTGGATCACCTTCCCCGGAGTCCGTCCACATATTACTCATAACCTTACCAATTCGCAAAATAACGCGATGAGAACAAATCTCGTCCATCAAACATTCTTCCTCTTTGATTGTTTGAGTTGTTGAAGTTGCAAGATATGTGCTTGTCTGTCTATTTTTCAATGGTGTGCTAGAATGAACCTTTCCAGTTTTAGCTATCCCCCGCCCCTCACTAGCTAAGCTCCACCCACATCTCGCTGTGTTGGGATTGATCGATCCCCGAATGCCCTGGCTATCATTTTCCTGAAAACTATAGAGGGAAGCTGTTGAATATTTGTAACTAATTTGACTGGGTGCTGTTGCCGCCTATGGCAGCAACAGCGCCCAGTCAAATTAGTTTCAAAATATTCAACATACTAATTATTAAACAGTAAGGACATACAATTTGTACAACAACGCATAGCCCGTCTTCAAATAAGTGTTCATGACGTACTTATCGACGCCATTCATGACGTCATTCATTATGCTGGCATTCTACACATCACGCATTTGGTTATGACGTCATATGATGGGCGGGTGCTTTGGAAAGGTGACTTACTGGTCAGGCCAGGAGAATGAACCAATGAAAGCATACTCGATGCAATGCACTATTTAAATCTGTGAGCTTCTGGAACTTTACACACGCTAAACAAGACAGAATATCATGTGACAAATGCGATTGCGGTAAAGCAAATGCCTTTAATAAAGATAATCCATTGTCAGGTGTTAGTACACGATATACATCATATGCTTTAAGTCTGACAATGCACGAACAGAGCTGCCAATTGCACCACCAGTTCTGTTCATGCACTCCTAGAATTAAAGCGTATAATGCAGAGGGTGTTCTAATTGTATCCACTGTTAAACATTTAGTTGCATATGAATGACGCCATTGTGGCTTGTAAGCGACTAATAACCACACGCGAGACTTCATTTATCTACAGGTAGAACTAATTTAGATTTCTAATGTGACACATCTGTATGGCAATTTACAATTTCCAAAAATGGAATAGAACTATCAATCTATTATTATGGTTGTCGTCGTCGTCGTCATTGGCGTCGTTGTCGTCGTTGTCGTTGTCGTCACCGCCGCCTCCTTCTTCGCCGCCGTCGCCGTCGTCGGTGCTGTTGTCATTGTTGTTGTTGTTGTTGTTGATGTTGTTGTTTTTGTTGGTGTTGTTGTTGATGAAGAATGTGAAGATGGCATACTTACATAGCAGAATAATTCTTTATGATTACGTACATGCTGACTGTTATCTGCATTTGAATGGCGGCATTGTGTACTTACACCTACAAATAATTAATAACCACACTCTAGAGTTCAAATCCCAATCTAAATGCATAAAGAAATCGTGTGTTTATAAACAATATCCTTATCTCAACATACAATGGCTTGGCTAGGGTGAGCACACAATAAATCCATTTTCGTTACATTCGCAAAGTGCGTTGCATAATGAATTATTCAATGTGTCAATTATATTATTTTTATTTAGTACTATTTTGATATGGATATATTTTCTCGAATGTTTTTTTAAATAATTCGTTTGAGAGTTGATGATGGGATTGCCCCTGGAAGATGGTCGGTTATACTATGTGAATAATGATACTCACACATCCTCACACGATGCGAGATAAGAATGATACACTAACATGGTCATATACAAATAAAACCGATTTTCCGTGTCATGCCTGTAGCTATATCTTCTAGCTTTCACCAGACGAATAGACAGACATGGTCTTATGGGAAAGACGAGGTAAATACTAAATAGGGCATCGAGTATGTGTTCATTGATTCATTCCTCTGCCGTGACTATCAGTTCTAGTACATCACAGGTCAATAGACATGGACATATCTTTGACCTTCAACAATCCGGATAATCAAAGAATACTTTGCTAAGAGGATGAATGTCTGATGGACGAGATTTGCTCTGATATCTTTACATGGGGAATTGGTAAAGCAATGAGTAAAATATGGAAGGACTCCTGGGAAGTTGATCAAAATTAAATAATCGTATGCAATGAATAAAACATGGAATGCTATTTGAATCTGTTTCTCTCCTTGATATCTATCATAAAGAGTACGGCAGAATAAACAGCATAGTTTAGCATGCATTTTTCGGACTTCGTCTAGAACATCTGGAAGATACTGCCTCTGTATGGTCGATATCATGCAATACGGTCTACAGTGCTGTCTTATCTCCAATATGGATATTTCGTCAAGGTAGACATTGCTGTAAATTATATGGCATCACGACTATATCACTGTCTCGCAACACGTGATTTATTCCAAAACAAATAGGGCCAGTGCGCACTAGAATACCTAATTTAACCTTCCCGGTACACGTGAGCATTCTGAGAGATAACAGCGTATCTACACCTCACGTATGCCTTAGAATCTTAAATCCCATTACACTAGCCACATAGGAATAAGACATTTATCTCTAACGATACTGTTTTGTCTAAATATTAAATAACCATTTCTCTTTACAATGATTGGATTTCATATTCCTTTGGAGCTGTCATGCATTGGTATCACGCAGTGCCTTTAATGTCTGGATTCGTCTAGTGTGATATACAATTGAACAAAATGCGGGTATTTGTGCACAAGTGATGAGTATTTCAAGAAACTGTTTTCTTATTAAAGATGAATTATATATGACAAGGTTTGGTTTCAGAACCACTTACTAATGTGGGCAATCTCAAAGAATAATCTTCTCTCGACTTGCGAATGGACATTCCCCAATGATGCATTCTTCAAGACAGCAGCCGAAACGGATTTGGCCGACTTGATCATGAAATAATAAAGTTGGTAGAAGATGAGTTTATAAACCCTTGTTTGTTTGAACGTATACCACCTGCGTTGAAAGATGCCATTTAATGAGCAGAACGTAGTAGGGTGTAATTTGATTACTGTGTATTGGCATTTGCATTAGCTTTGTCTAACCTGGAGAAATATGTAGCCTGCAAATGGCATATGATGATACAAATGGGATCCATTTCTAGCTAAGCCCCACCTATTTCTAGCTAATACCTGGCCATTTCTAGCCAAGACCCGCCCATTTCTTTCTAAGCCCCACATACGCTTTGCCTGTGTGGGTATCGATCGAACCCTTAATTCCCAGAATCTCAATATCAATGTAACTATACAGACAAGCTATTGACTGTTTTAAAATTAATTTGGCTTGGTGCTGCTGCTGCCTGTACAGCGCCAAATCCAATTAGATTCAAAATATGCAAGGAATTGTTTAAATTTCAAAGACATACAGTTTGTACCCTTTACGGACTATGCAATGTGCATTACTGAGCTAGATACGCCATTCCTTTATCCATGTTGAATGTGACGTTAACATGCATGCGACGTATGTGATTATTACGCCATATACACCATTGACACATCGAGCAATCCTTTCATATAGATGTCCAATACCGTCAGATTAAATCAGGATTAGATTCAATAGATGTTACGATGGTACATACTACACTTTAAGCAATTCGACCACTAAATGGATGGATCAAATATCTTAATCAAACGCATGGCGTCATAATCAATTGTGCCATATGTAGGCTGGCAGCATAATCAAAAGGCATAATGAATGATGTGGCTCGTGCCGGCATGCACATTGAATAGTCCGTCAAGTGTACGAATTGTTATAGGCAGCAACATCGGCCAGTCAAATTCGTTTCAAAATATTCATTGTTTAAATGTATAATTATCTTAACATTGGGATGCTGGAAATTCAGGGTTCAAAGTATATACAGTATGTACATTGATTGGCACTCACGGAACAAGTGGGTGGAGCTTAGCTATAAATAGGCGAGGAATAATAAGAGATGGATCACTCTATTAGGACATGAATCATTTTCCTATAGTACGCATGGTGAATTTCAATATAAACAATGTACATTGAACCATTCGACCAAGCTTAATCCACATTTGCGAGTGGTTTATAACAGTTGGTATGCTGCATTTAACTCAATTTCAAGACATTTATGTCGTCTTGTGCCAAGTCAATCCATGATTAGCTAAGCCAGACAAAAACGTCTCTAAAATGGTCTTTTGTGAGGTCCATGTGCATGCCAAGATAATGTTATTTTAACAGGTTACCACTGCAATGGGTGACTCGGTAACAGTTTGAATAATTCAAGTCGTAAGTTTTCAACAAAAGTCCGATTCTCTTGGATGAGAATGGGGACTGGCTAAGCAAAAAGTGGACCATTACTCCTTTCTGATTGTAAAACCAGCGAAAGCTATATTGGTGAAACCCAGTGGTGAAAATGATAATTTTTATTGAAAAATTAAGGTTATTAATCTGTTAGTTAATATCAGTACCAGTTTGATGGCGTTGAGGTGCTGTTGAAAAATGAAGGGGTTAGAGAACAGTGATAGAATAGTCTTTGAATGATTTGGTAGTGAACAGTCCAAATTCTTAAAATACGGATGCTGTGATCCGTTCCATTTCTCAACACGCAGATCCATTTTAGCTTTTACCTTGCAGCGTGTTCCCTCCCTCTTAGCGGAAGGAAGCACGACTTTCTATTATTTAACGCCATCCCCGGAACAGTATTAAGTCTAGTCTAGAATACCTTCTGTATCCATTGCGCCTGGCGGAATTCTTTCTACGCGATGGCACAGCGGGAAATGACCAAATTGGATACACATTATCCGGTGTGCTTAGAGTGTCTGGAAATCATCCTGTGTTTCCTGGATGTGTAATGCTCATGGCGATTGACCAATTTAAGAGCAGCTGATGTCCATTTGATTTCTAATTGTGATGTCTACAAGCCATACCTTGGTGTAATCTGTATAGCAGAGGGGTTTCGTGACACTATCTCAGAGTAACTGATTTATTCAAAAATAACGATCTTTGTAGTCAGAGGAGTTTGACTCAGGAGAGTACTAACAGCTTGTATTCAACAGAATCATTATTAAAGCGTAAATACTATTTGCTGTTGGGTTTTCTGGGTCAACACGCTAAGATTGGTTACATATGATCAAAGAGAAATGTCAAACCACAATTTGGCACAAGTAAATTAAGCGAATGGTAGAGTCATATTCAAGCTTCTACTATTCACACGAATAGGTTAGCCTTTTTTCACGATTTCTTTAAGTCAAACATGTCGTGTAGGCCAATGTACTCGTTATGAATAAAGCTATATTGTGCTGAATAAGCCGAGATTACGTTAACAGCAACGTGGTTATCTATTTTTGTAGCAACAGCTTCCAGTCCAAGTTGCTAATAAAGGTTCTAAGCAGTTTTGCAACATGTTGGTTTTGTAAATATGGTGCGGTCCTATAACTGTTAGCGACGATTTTGCTAATACTAGCTTTCCACTTTATCCATACATCGTGTGACCTCATAATTAACTACGTGACTGATTGGATGACGTCATAATCATTATGCATTGAATTGTCTTAGAAACTTAATGGTCTGACACGGTGTAATAATTGTATGTCTTTAGTATTTAATAAACATTCTGTCGACTATTTTGGTATTCCAGAAACCTATACAGGTAAGCTGTCGATTATTTTGAAACTATTTTGATTAGTCGCTGTTGCTGCGTCAAATTAGAATCAAAACATTCAACAGCTTGCCTATATAGTTGTGTACAGTTTCCTTGAAATTGATAGTAAGGGAGTACCGGTAGCGATAGATACCAACACGAACGATGTGTGGGTAGAGCTCAGCTAGAGATAGGCGTGGCATAGATAAAAATGGAAAGGCCCACTTGCTATGACTTTGTATCGACATTAATCAATGGTATTTGCCAGGGTTACTGTTACATTTATACTCTTTTAGATAATATTGGTCTAAAATTATAATTATTTATAAAAGTAAAACTCATTTTCCAGGCAAATATGTTAAAGGTAATTCGATACTTTATAGCACATCACTATTTGCTGTACGCCGCATGATGGAGAACTGTCTGAATATTAGAATGACACTTTCCAGAGGTTCTTCATATCAACCGGTGCATTTGAAAACCGGTTGTAAACCATATATGCATGGTAAAGTTTGCCACGTGATGTCGTCTAGCATAAAACGCTTAAGATTTGCAGTGATTTCATATGAGTTGGTTCAACTTGTAGACCATAATATAGCATAAGAAGGTGAAAAAGATATGTCTGCACCATAGCCTAAACACCTAAATATTAACTACAGTTAGACAAGTTGCACGAGAGCTAGAGATTGCATTCATTCACTCATTTGTTTAATGATTCTCCATACAATCATCAGAATGTACTTTCAATTACAGGTGAATGGGATCGCACCTGATTTCCTATATTGATGGCTCTGTGATAAACGTTGATGAGCGTCTATATCAATACAATGGGCATTTCCATTTTTAGCTATGCCCGGCTGAGCTCTAGCTAAGCTCCACCCACACCTCGCTCGTGTTGGGATAGACCGATCTCTGAACTCTATGACTTTTAATTTCCAGAAAACTTATCAGGTAAGCTGTTGATAATTTTCAAACTAATTTGACTGGGTGCTGTTGCTGCATATGACAAATTTGTTAAATTAGTTTCAAAATATTCAACAGCATGTGTATTAAATAGTAATCCAGTTTTAGTTATGCCCCGCCCCTCACTAGCTAAGCTCCACCCACACACACATTTCGCCGTGTTGGGATTGATCGGTCTCCGAATGCCCTAACTATCAATTTCCTGAAAGCTATACAATTATGCTGTTGAATATTTTCGAACGAATTTGAGTGGGCCTATGGCAGCAACTGCACCCAGTAAAATTAGTTTCAAAATATTCAACAGGATATTTATTAAATAATAAAGATATACAAGGCCTACAACGATGCATAGTCCGCCTTCAACTATGCGTTGGTGACATACTTAGCTACGGCATGCATGGCGTCATAATGACGCCATTGAGTATGACGTCATTATACACGTCACATAGTTGATTATGACGTCATCTGATTGATGGATAAAGTGGAAAGCTGAGCGCATGCCAAATGATATCGTAAAGATTGTCCGAATATATATATATATATATATATATATATATATATACTATTTAAATAGACCTGTTATCGATGTGCGTGTCTCTTCAATAATGAACTAGTATAATTAAACTAATTTTACTGACAACTGATGTTAGCAATAAGCTAGAACATTATAAATTTCCCTGATATATCAGATTTTGAACAATATACTAAAGTGTATTGATGTTTGAATTACACTAATGCACTCTACTAGAGCATTTCTCGTAGTCTATTTTCCTGGTTCAACTGTGAACGATATACATGTATAGTCGTTCTTGTAAATAATGGGGCATGCGTCTATGTGTCAAACAACTATTAATATTAATAGTTTGAACGCATAACGCATATACAAACACACAATAAGCAATACTACACCTTGCCTTGAACACTTTTATTTAGAGCCTTATGACAGCCCCGGTTTCTAGTCAAATTAGTATCCATCAGCATAGAGCTGAGCACACGGCGACATTTCTCTTGGCACTTATTATTTTAAACCCACGTCCTTTGTTATTCAAAGTCATGTCCTGCAAGGAATTAAGTCAAGCAAAGAACATTTTCTGCAACCATTGAGCATAGGACAACTCTTTCTAGGTGATAGGATAGCGGGAAATGATCGAATTGGATGCACATTATCCTGTGTTTAGCATGTCTGGAATTAGATTGTATTTGCTAGAAGTGCCATGATGATGCGTTGATCAATTTGGAAACATCTAATTTAAGTCTGATTTATAATAATGATGTCTACGAATCAGGCATTGCTGATATTCGTAGGGCACGAATGTTTCGTGATTCTATATCAAAGCAACTGATTAATTAGCAAATACACATCTTCAGAATGTCAGACAAGCTCACGGGTGTTCTTAGGAGATTAAACCTTCACCGCAGTGTCACATGGGATTCTTGGATTCTAAGAAGGGCTACAGAGGACCACAGACATATACCAAATAAAAGTGGCTTACACGCATGTGAAGTCATTTGGTATAGTCTCAATATTCACATGGTTAGGTTAACGTTTCCCACATGACAGGTCCGATAATGACAAAAATGTCAGTCTACCATTTGCCATTAAACCATTTGAAACAGAACGACAAACACACCAACATGATATTGAATATAATATTATATAAGTATTTTGAAAATAATGTAACTGCAAGCTGTTCCTACATATGGTAGAATCTGGTATCAGGCAAATTAGTGTCAGCATATTTAGCAGCTTACATATATAGTTATAATAATAATAATAATAATAATAATAATAATAATAATAATAATAATAATAATAATACTAATACTAATAATAATAATAATAATAATAATAATAATAGTACACTTATATGGCGCAAAACTCCACGCGAAAGGCGTGCTCAATGCGCTTACAAAACGACGAAAATCGTAAATTTTATGTTAACAGTTTTGATGACATTGGCTAAAAAGGAGGGTTTTCAGTCTGCGCTTAAACGATGCCAACGTAGGACAGATTTAACATCGAGTGGGAGCAAGTTCCATTCGATTGCAGCTGCGTATGAAAATGTTTTAGCCCCATAGGATGTCATACGGGTTGGAGGAACCTTTAATTCATTTTTGTTCTCAGATCTTGGTGATCGTCCAGGAATGTATGGCACCGTTAGTTCGGAAAGGTATGAAGGAGCAGTTCCCGCTGTACATTGGTACGTCAGACAAAGAATTTTGAAGCGAATTCTTTGTTCGATCGGTAACCAGTGTAAAGCTTTCAAAATAGGAGAGATTCGTGCATATTTGGGACAGCGAGAAAAAATCCTGGCAGCAGTGTTTCGAATTGCCTGCAGTTTATTGATGGGCACCTTTGGGGCACCCATCAATAAACTGTTGCAATAGTCTACACGAGATGTTACAGTGGCTAACACAAGTTTGATGGTGGCCTCTTTGGTTAGGAATTTCCTGATTCTACTTATGTTTCGTAATTGCAAGTAGCATAATTTACATGGGTAATTTACATGGTTTTCCATGGTTAGCTCACTGTCTAGCCATACACCCAAATCTTTGACAGAGTTAGACACCTGAATTGAGCTGAAGCTGATAGTTACGCTATCTATTTGAGACTTCACACGCCTATTCACAGGACCCATTATGAGAACTTCTGTCTTATCGTCATTCAATTTTAACATATTTGATGTCATCCACTCTTTTATGCCACTGCAACAGTGTGATAGTTGTTCAGCGGCTACGCCCGCATCACATGCGGACGGTAGGAAGCTATTTATCACTTGTGTGTAATCCGCGTAGAAGTGGTGGAGACGACCATGACGGTCGATGATTGAGCCAAGCGGTTTAGTATACAGAGTAAATAGCACAGGGCCCAGTACTGAGCCCTGAGGCACGCCACGCTTAAGTTCAACCGAATCGGAGTAGTTACCATTTACATAGACCGTTTGGTATCTATCTGCTAGTTAAGACTGAAACCAGTTTGACGCACTTCCTCTTCTTCCGAATTCGTTTTGAAGCCGTGACAAGAGATTCTGGTGGTTAATAGTGTCAAAGGCTGCACTAAGATCGAGAAGTAGCAGTAATGCTACATTGCCGTTACCAACGGAACAGCGGAGACCACTTAAGACTCTAAGTAGGGCAGTCTCTGTGCTGTGGCCATGTCGCTAGGCAGATTGGAAAGGTTCGTAGAGATTGTTACTGTTTACATGATCAGAAAGTCGTTCACATGCAGCCCTTTCAACCAGCTTTGACATAAACGATAAATTGGATACATGCCTGTAGTTCTTTAGGTTATCTTTGTCAAGGCCAGCTTTTTTCAACAGCGGATTGACCAAGGCACGCTTGAAAGTTGTCGGCACAACACCCGATTCTAAACTGGAGTTTATGATTGAAGTAATGGTAGGTAGTAGTATATCAATGTTCTCTAGTAGCAATTTCGTGGGAATTGGATCAAGTGCACAATATGTTGACTTGGAGCTACGTAGTAATAGCAACACGTCTCATTCTGAGAATGGCTCGAGACGGTCAAGATACTCATGGCATGGTGTAGATGAGACGCAGCTTAGTTTAACGGAATCTGACAGACTATATAGTTCATCACGAATAACTTCGATATTGTCAGTAAAGAAGTGTGAAACGAATGGACAAGTTGCATAGGATCACTAATATTGGGAAGCCATGAGTCAGTTTTCTTGCCCATCAGAGCAAACATTAGTTTGTATAGAGCCTTTGAGTTGGATTCACTGGCTATTATTTTGAAATTGAGATCCTTGGAATGCAGGGTTCGAAGGGTTAAGATTCAGTATTCTGAATAATAAGAGACTATGTTAACTAGAACCAATTTCTCAAGTGATGACTCTAATCTGTCACTGACGTATATAACTGTATAATGAACCACGCCACATCTAGGATGACGTCACAAGCAAAGTGTGTAATGATGTAATGAAGGGCGTAGCTGTGTCCGTCAAGAATGTGTAAAAGTTCGTCAGTAGTACGAATTGTATGAACTATTTAATAGACATTTTGTTGAATATTTTGAAAGTAATTTGGCTGGGTGTGTAATGATGTAATGAATGGCGTAGCTGTGTCCGTCAAGAATGTGTACAAGTTCGTCAGTAGTACGAATTGTATGAACTATTTAATAGACATTTTGTTGAATATTTTGAAAGTAATTTGGCTGGGTGTGTAATGATGTAATGAAAGACGAAGCTATGTCCGTCAAGAATGTGTAAACGTTCGTCAGTAGTGTGAATTGTATGAACTATATAATACACATTTTGTCGAATATTTTGAAAGTGATTTGCCTGGGTGCTGTTGATGCCATAGGCAGCAACATCACCCAGTCAAATTACCTTCAAGATAATCAACAGGTTGGCGGTATCGTATATAAATTGATCCCAACACACACAACACATGGGCGGAAAATAGGTAGACATGGGCGTGGGGGGGGGGGAACTAGCTGAACGTGGATTTGTTCATTATAATAGCAACAGCATCCATTTGCCTGACTTTCAAAATCGGCAACATGCATGGTGGAATTGTAATTAATATTCACAGACTTCACTGTTAATGAATTTGCTCAATTTTGCAAATCAAAATGTGATTCATTCATTCGTGGATCCACTTTTGCTCTTTAAACCAGCACACCTTTATTACGCGTGTGCATCGAGTGTAAGTGATTCTACTTGCAATTTTTTTAAGATAAACTCTTTTAAATACCTTCAATAATAATGCACAATTGCAATAGAGGTTTTAAATTCCAGCTATACCGCGTCCATCTACAGGGTTTCAAATTCCGGCTATACCGCGTCCATATATAAGTAAGCTTCACCCCCATTTGGGCGTGTTGGGATCGATGTATATACGTTGTACCCTAACTTCATAGAACCCCATTTATAAGGTAAGGTTAACTAGGCAGGTAAGCTGTTGAATAATATGAATGTAATTTGACTATGCAGCAACAGCTTAGTTTTAAAATATTCAACATATTACTTGTTAATTAGTTAATCCGTCAAAGACAATACAATTCATAGACTTGACGGCCATTTCCAGCTATATTACGGAGTATTGTCTGACAGTTATGATTGTCACGTCAACATATATGTGACGTAATTAATTATGAGGTTAATACTTGCCTGACAGAACGGATTCATCCAGTATGAGTATATACTAGAGTAAAACTCGGTTCGCGGGCACATGTGATAAAGTTAATACTATACACTTGAGATTTTCTAGCGCATGTCTATCAGCGTTGTGCAGTAAGATGGAGAAATACAGGTTTTCGATATGTATTAAAATGTTTCCAGATCATCTTCATGCCACTTAGATGTCCAGGTGATACCATATTCAAGCATGTACTGGATATCAGTGTGTGCAATGATGCTGATGATGAATGGAGATGATATCAGTCTCTAACACCACCGTGGCAGAATTTTCTTCCAAAATCAAAAGACTCAGATTGTTTGATATCTCAGAAGATCCGCTGCAACACAATTTAGCATATGAAGGAGATAGATAACGCCTTATCTGCACCAAAGCTTGTGCCAGTGATATCAATTGCTCGTGTCCAAGATGCACACGAGTTAAAGATTTCATTTGTAAAGATGATTAATTGCCGAATGATGAGGAAGGAAATTTGCATTTATTCACCTCCATGCAATGATCGGATTCTGCAGGCAGTCACTTATAAATCAAGCGTATTCATTATAAGAAATTATATGAAATCTCCCAGAATGATGTTGTTTCAACCCAAAGTATATCAAACGACGCACATCTATAATTGTCCCATACGGAGGAACATGCGCACAGCGTATTTGCGCCTAATACCGGACAGGTCTGCAATAATTCAAATATCATGTTATGCGTACGTTGCTACCAACTACACGAAATGTAATGAGAAACGCCTTACCATATAGTCCGCCAAAATCTGCAGGTTTTACATATAGCAGGCTGTACGTTAAAAGCTCTACATACCGCCTGTGGGCATCGAATACTATATTCTGGGAAGCATATACATGTTACTATTGCTGAGAATACACTGGAGTAGTTGCATACAGCATGCGGTGTTATGCTAAGATCGCGTAAATGATAATGTGTGCTTTTGCGTTCTAAAATCTAAACACTTCAAGAGAGCTAACATGGAATTTCTCATCTAAATCGAATTTCATATCCTAGGCATGCGCGATTATTGCTTTCAGTAATCACCATCGATTATTTAATAATAATCGTGATTATTCGATTAATCAGCGAAAGCTGCTATGGTGTTGAGAAAGATCGATATGCAGGCCAAGAGAAGACTAGTTTTGAAAATGTGTCACTGGTTCGGCTGGCTCGATTCTCGAGCCAGTCATTCCAGGGATATATTTTCAAAAATAGCCTTCTCTTGGCCTGCAAATGGCACGCATTCGCTGAGCAAATATACATGCCCGTGTGTGATCGCATTAAAGAGTAATTAAAAGGAAGGTTTTGAAAAATAATATGCTGTGGAATTATTCATGAGTATTCGATTATTTAATTTGTAATCATACAAATTCACGATTTAAAAAATAATCGCGATTTTCGATCTAATCACATAATCGCGCAAGCCTAGCATATCCCGAGCAATTTCTATGAGGGTTAAGGCCAATGGATGTGACAATTAATGGCTCTTTCACACAATGTCTTTGAAAGCCCCAGCTGTTTCTGGTGGAAATCTACTGTTTAGCACAATCAAAGGGTATTGTTGCCGGACAACTTCGATCAATCATGCCTCCAGTGTTGCATCTCCTCTCCGGAGTTTGGTATGCATACGTCTTTTTGATGGTGCGTGTGCAGGGGAAATTGGCAATTCATATGCAATATACCCATTGTGTCTGGATAGACTGAGACTTCGAGACTGTGTCTGTTCCAGACACCGATTGCATTGTACACAGAATTGTGAGGGCACCATATTGCCAATAGTGATGCTACTTCAATAAACATTGATGAAGTTCCCTTTAACATAAGAGTATGATGCGCCTATTTCAATGCAAATATATGTACAGCTACGGATTCTAAGAATAAATCAACACTGAGAGTATTTAACCTTTATCACCATACGTACCAGACTCCGATTTCCAGGGCAACCATACAGGCAAGCTGTTGAGCATTTTGAAACTTATTTGATAAGATCCTGTTGTTGCCATTCAATTTCCATTCAAAATACTCACCAGACCTATTATTAAAGAATAAATGGTTTTGTGTTATATTGAGATTCATAGTATTGAGCAGTGTAACGCCATGTAACAAAGAACAGTGAAAACGGCTTAACATAGTGCAGTGATACATATGACACACACAGATGTGCACACCATGACTGCTCTAACATTATTTAAACATGTGATTCAGATTTACGGGTAGCTGTTGTTTGTGAAAGACCTGCATGGTTGACTTGAAGTCTTGGGATTATAGTCTGATAATCCAATGATAACTCGATAATCCAAGGATAACTTGAAAATCCAATAATAACTCGATAATCCAACAATAACTCAATCATCCAATGATACATCGATAATTCAATGACAACTCGATAATACAAGGATAACTCTATAGCCAAATGATAAATCCAATGATAAATCGATATGTTAATGATTAATCGATAAGTGAATAATAACTCGATAAGCCAATGATAAACGGTAATCCAATGAAAACGTGATAATACAATGATGAATCAGAAATATGCCCAATAATATTGGATATTTGTTCCAAGCAGTTACTATTTAAATGCGTGCAGTTACATTATAATTAATGGACCATGAGCCAGTTCCTCTGCCGTAGTTCAAATCAAAGCATTTAAAAGACAGCAATCACGCAGACAGGTGCCTACATTTTGATAGCATATTTTGGGTGGAAACTTTTATTATCCCTTTAACATTCATAACAGCCAAAAAACGGCTTCTGCAGAGGTCTTGAGAAATGTCCATTTTCAGACCAAAATAAGACAATTTTTGGAAATGTACCACTGGAATGACTGGCTCGATAAACATGCCAGTAATTCCGGTGGTAAATTCTCAAAAATCGTCTGCTCTTGGTCTGCACATGGACATTTAGTATGAGAAAATTTATATTTTTTGGAATAAAGTCAGGGATCAAAGGGTTAAATTATACAGTAATATTCACCGGCCAATTTGATATGCACATTTTCAACAGAGTATGCCTACATTATAAAAGACATAGCATATGTATATACCCATATATAGTGTGGGCTGTCTGCTGTTTATCAATGGCTAATATACACCTGTGCCATTGACAGACAAGACAATTAATTTATATCTGATAGTAGTTAGCAGCACACACACATCATAACATAAACTATATCCACATATACGTGTTCATCCGAGCTAAATGCATGGTTAAATAGGTTTCAGAAACACCATCAAATAACCAAAAAATAATGTCTAACTGAAAGGTTGCTTGGACTATAGGCTGTACAAGCACATTGAAATTCACACATTGCTCACTGCACTTGGTGAATCTGCTTTTAGCTATGCCTCACACATCTCTGCCTAAGCCCAGCACACGATGTGCCAGTGCTAGTTTCGATCGAACGCTGATCTCACGGAATCTCAATTTTCAGTAAACTATGCAAGTAAGCTGAATATTTTGAAACGAATGTAAGTCGGTGCTCGTGATTGATTGTGACGTCAGCCTACATGTGACATGAGTCATTATGGCATTATATACTTAACTGGCAGATTGGATTCATCCACTAACACACAGATTGAAACACAATGAAGAAGAGTAATGAGGAAAATTCAAACTCGTCTTTGCCAGAGAATTGCTAATAATCTCACATGGACATTTGATGGCTCAAATAATTGATAAAAATATTCCTCAGTCCTGTCTGCGATTATATGTAATACGTATCCTTCCATTCATTTCCAGTATACATTGTTGCTGTTAGCAGACCCTTACACACAATTACAAATGACGTTAATATTTCAAGGTTACCCACAATATGCGGAAATATATTGCTATTTGAATTAGATTGCTTCACTATGCCACATCCAACTCTCCTAACCCATACCGTGTTGCAATGCGCATGAGAGTAATGCCTCTTGCGTCAACACGATCTTTTAATTGTCAAGTAGGGCAAGTTACATCAACTGAGATAAGAGTATTTCGGAAAATCTTCCACTGGACTGACTGACTCAAATAACCGAGTTAGTCATTTCAGTTTGCAAACTTCCTAACATTCTCATCTCTTGGATTGAAAGGGACAAGTAAAAACGTGAGTTTCCGGACCATTACTAATGTGATGGTCCAGCAGATCAAAAATTGGTTTTGCAGTGGTGTTGAAGAATCTCCATTTACAGGATCAGAGAACACCATTCTCGTAAATTACATTGGTAACATTATTAAAATAGTAGCATATTGAGCGCGTTCACACACTGGTGGCACAAGCCGTTAAACTGTTCACCTCTCTTATACATTATGAGACTCAAACGGCTTTTGGTGAAGTTAGCTACATCATTCATTACGCGATTGAGTGCGATGTCAGCCTACACGTGACGTGATTCATTATGAGGTTATATATTTAACTGACAGATTGGATTCATTCATTAATACACAGATTGAAACACGATGAAGCAGACTAATGAAGCAGATTAATGAGGCAAACTAAAACTAGTCTTTGCCCGAGAATTGCTAATAATCCCACATAGTAGCTCAAATATTTGATATACATATTTCTCAGTAGTTTCTGCGATTATATTTAGTCATTATCTTTCCATTCATTTTCCATTCATTCCTATGATAAATTGCTACTGTTAGCAGTAACCTAAAAATGTACAAATGACGTTCATATATCAAAGTTATCCATACTATGCAGAAACATATTACTATTTGAAGTAGATTGATCCGATATGCCTTTCCCACTCTCCCAGCCCATGCCCGCGATACAATGCGTGCGAAATTAATGACACTTGCGTCAACGGAACTCTTTAATTGTCCAGTAGGACACGTGGAAACGTCTGTGGTCTTGAGGAGCGCCCATTTGTAGACGGACATAAGAGTATTTTGGAAAAATTACCACTGAAGTGACTGGCATGGAAAACGAGTGATTCCAGTGGGAGACTTTCAAGAATTCTCTTCTCTTGGCTTGCAAATGAACACGAGATAAGTAAAATCTTCCGGACCAATACTAATTTGATGGTCAAGTGGACCAACAGTGGTATCTGCAGTGGTGTTGAGAAATTGGTAACTTTATTAAAATTAAATTTTATTATCGAGAGCGTTCAGACGCTGGTGTCACAAGGCGTGTTAATTTTCTCCCTTCTTATACACGATGAGACGCAAATGCTTATATTATCCATGATGCTATAGGGAATAAAAGAAAGATTGAACATCAATACATACTGTATGGATTACTTTGCAACGTATTCGAGTAAGTGTTGTGCCTTGTAAGCAGGCTCTCGCATACCCATGTGCAGGTGCGTAATGTTGACAGACACTGTACATATTCTCTTCAATTTCCATATAGAGGCTCTGAAATCTTAGACCAGTCATAATCGGCAAATATGTGTATATTAAAAGAGGCGGAGATAAATCGTGTTAACGGACAAGGTTCACTCTTTATAGATGTATTTCGGTGTACGGAGTCCAGAAGTGGTGTATGTTAGGCTGGATTTTGACGTTTTGACCCTCTAATCGACGATTCAAAATGGCGACGATTTTGCACATCTTATACCATACATTGGCTATTATTGCAAGCCACGCTGCTGTATAATCTACGCCGTTATATGGAGATGATCTCTATCCATTTTCACGATTTTAAATTCTAGATGTATTACCTAACATTTCTTATAAAATAAAATCTTACAGTCAATCCTGTTATGCTGACCAACTGTTTTAAGAAACCACCTGCATTAAGGGATCAGCTGTCTTAAGAGACCATCTTGTTCAGTTCCCAGATTTTACTTACATATAGAAATAAATTGTGATTATGTGATACGAGTATACATTGTACACACGTGTGTTCAATCGTCCATACAGTAACCAGCAAACTAATACACTGGCCTGGAAACTAAGTATACTAGAACTGTGTCACACTATTAGCACAATAAAACATATTACACAAAAAAATACTTCTAAACTGAGACAGATTGTGACTATGTGATGCGATTATATATTGTACACATCCGTGTTGAATCATGAATACATCTTTAGCAACAATCTAATAAAGTAGCCGAGAGCTTCATAGTTTCATAGCCATAACACAATAAATAGCAAACTAAAATTTACATTTTTGTCGACAACAATTATGACCACGTGATACGATTACATGCTGTGTTCATCACTCGTCCAAAACTCCACTGTAGTTATCAGTAACCTAATACAATTATCGATATCCGCATTAGACTAGAATACTGTCATAGCTATAACACTAAACTGAAACTAAAATATATAATACTATCACATTGAAACAAATTGGGACTATGTGACTACTGTACACAACCGTGTCCGCTGTGGTTGCCGCCCCTTTCTTTCTGTAGGGACCAAAACTCCAATACAGTTACTCCTTAATCCTTTAATGACAAACTTTATTGAAAAAGTTAAAATATTTACTTAATGAATTGCAGGCCAAGAGCAAACTATTTTTGAAAACGTACGACTGGAATGACTGGCTCAGTTATCGAGCCATTCATTCCAGTGATACGTTTTGAAAAATAGTCTTCTCTTGGCCTGCAAATGGACATTCCCCATGACCACTGCAGAGGCCGGTTTTGGCCGGCTTCGTCCTTAAATTGTTAACATAAAGGAGCTATCATTATTGTTTCAACTAGAATACAGCACAGGGTCATATGTTAATATAACAATACGTGTTAATATTATACTATAATGGATTTGTTTGTATATATCAGCGTAGCTGATAATCCATTCTCTATCGTCAGGGGTGTTGCTACATGCATCAGCATATTTCAGGCACGTGCACGCTTCTCCGCATAAGATGAACATTTCCGACAGCTACATACCTTACCGAAACAATCTTGGAACCGTCCGTATGCCATGATTTCAGAAAAGGCTTTCATGATAGGCGGCAGCGAGATTAACCGCAGAGCGTAAACTGGCCATCAGTGTATGTAGATCCCATGTTGGTTACAGATGGACGGTCTGGAGAAAGGCAATGAGCTTTGTCTCACACACTTGATTGATTTGGTTGATAGTGAGAACGCAACATTTGGAATTGTGATGTGTGTTGCTGGGAGAGCCTCCTATGTATGCCCCATAAAAGACAGCTCGACGCGTGCCGTGTTACACGTATCTACATCTGGCATTCCATATATCACGCAGATGAATTTCTCCACTGATCAGAGAATATCCTCACTGGGCACGACTTTTGCCAGAGTACTCAAGAGGCTGTCTCGTTTTTGGTAAAAAAAAAAGAAGCTTTTTTCTTTCTGTGAACACTGGGATCGAGATACATTTACACAGCCCGTCATTGCGTGGAATGGCAGCATTGATTCAACTTGATCGATAGATGTTAGCTTCCGTGCCTCATGTATTGAAATGTATTTCAGATTTATGGTTGTCATGAACAGGTTTGCACATCCCATTTTGTCACAATGTTCTAGTAAACGCAGAAGAACGTCGGTGGCACGCACTGATACAAGAATAGATTCCATACTGGCATGCCTGCAGTGCGGAACCAGATGCATATCTGATGTGGATACATATAGTAATTGGTCAAAATGCTTCAATGTGGTGGCTTCTTCGAATCTTCCTGTAACGATAACATTTTTTTTATCCTTAGGACTCTTTCCAATTCATTGGTTGAAAAGGAGAAAAGACAGATCAAGTGTTATAACTGTTGATGAATCTTAGGGGAGATGACTTTTTTTTACTTTTCTATAGCGTTCTAGCTGATGTCCCTCCTTGCATTTAACCGTTGTTCCTGCTTTGAATGATTCTTATCTATGCCTGTCAAATGTGGCATCAATTCGGTCAAATGTTGCCCCATCTGATATATTATTTCTGAAATGTGTTTGCATATTCACCAGTTGTTTTAACAGCTGATGGCCTTCCAATAGCCGCCATAACCAATGCTTTGCTAAATCATCACACAGCTTGACCTGGCAATGAAAACAGTTGGTGTTGTCAGTAATTCTACTGTTAGTAAAGTTGCTATCAATGGCATGTTGCGTATTGTAAGTTGCCATTGGCTGTGCTGAGTGACGGTGTTACAGACATATGCGCATGCTGCAGGATTACATCTCGGTTAACAGCACGCGCTACCTTATACGTTGACATTATCCCGTGTAAGATGTTACTGTCCACCTTCATAGTATTCAGTTTGACTTTGATGTTCTGTACAACTGTGTACAAAGTAAATATCAGAGCGCTATTCTGGAGGATGGGAACTTTCGCGGCCACATGTTTGCCACTCACTGGAGCGTCACAGCGCCATTTTTAAAAACAAATATACACATGTGACAGAGTGATATCTGTGCCACAGAATTCGCTTTAAATAGTTACAGTTTTGCGAGATTTATCACATTTTGCCTTTCATTGGCCGTCGGAACTTTAAACTTTGATAACTTTTGTTTGAGTAGGAACACTTTAAGGCGGGTGTCATTTTAGCGCCTACATTGACATGGACCTACAAACAAGATCCAGGGAGGTTTTGATGTAGGAATTTACTTTTGGAAAATAGCATTATTAGATATAAAAATGGTTTGCTTTTGGTGCAATTTAGGTTGATATGCCTTGTCAAATGTCTAGGTATTATATGGATCGAAGCTGGTGATGCGGGTAAGTCGTTATAATGTGATGGAATATACACTATTTTGGCTTGCGGAACAGGTTGGGTACGGGCCGATTTTGAAGGTAGGTGAGGTGTCCTGTGGAATTCTGTAGATTCGGCCATTCCAATCTTTGATTCCATCTGCACATGGTGTTGCCTTGAGAATCGTGTTCATGACGTAGAGGAAATGTGCCGAAAATGAGGTGAGTTAGCTTTGAAGTGGCATATAATGTGGGAATTGATGTAAGGAAGGGCATAAATTAAATGGGTTCTGGGAATCGAGTTTATAGGTATTCCGATAGCGTGTTCAAGGCAATTACGGGGAGAGTGTTATTAATTGATTAATTGATTCCTATAAGCTCATTATACGTTCCGCTTTGGTATCAATTTTCGGATCCAAGTTTATTGTTTTGAGCATTACATAAAGGTTAATAAAGCGTTGCTATGGTAATCTTCGTCTGATAGGTCGACATAGTCATTTCAGTTTATGCATTCGGTAATAAAAACATAACAATTATTTTGATACACCCTGTGTTCGTTTTGGTGCTGTTGTTGTTGTAATGTGTTGCATTTTCCCCCAAACATCACTGCTAAATTGAATTTCAATGGCGCGATTATAGGACGTTGGTGTACTACTAATTGGGGTACATGGGTACGTGCATGGGTACGTGTGCATGCATGCGTGCGTGCGTGCGTGCGTGCGTGCGTGCGTGCGTGCGTGCGTGCGTGCGTGCGTGCGTGCGCGCGTGCGTGCGTGTGCATGGTGGTTGTATTGCGAGGTTATGGCGGTGAAGGGGTCGGTTGAATGCATATTTTAGCGGGGATGAGAGGGTAGGATAAAATAATCAGTCTATGTGTTTAATTGACCATGGTATGGATAGTATCCTTATCGAGGGAGGCGGTTGATTGTCTCTTGGGCGAAGGGTGGTGTTTGGAAATTTATTGAGAGTCTGTGTCTACATGTGCAACAAAGGCGCGTGTGTGTGTGTGTGTGTTATTAATAATGGTGATTCGGTACAGGTATATGATCACCATTATTAATAACACACACACACACACACACACACACACACACACACACACACACACACACGCGCGCGCGCGCGTCTTTGGCGTGCACATGTTGACACAGACTCTCAAGGAATTTGTTATCCTACCCTCTCATCCCAGCTAAAATATGCATCCAACCCACCTCTTCACCGCCATAACCTCGCAATACAAAGACCATGCACACGCACGCACGCATGCGCGCACGCACGCACGCGCGCGCAAACACACACACACACACACACACACACTCACACACGTACCCATGCACGCACCCATGCGCCCCAATTAGTATTACACTAACGTCCTATAACCGCGCCATTAAAATTCAATTTAGCAGTGATGTTTGGGGGAAAATGTTGCTATATATATATGTATGATTTTCCTGGATTTCGGACTACAACAACACTTATTAGTTGTTTGTTTGTCTGGGGGTGGTTGGAAGGTTAGGTTAAGGCACCATATTGATAGGAGAGTTCGTTCCCCGTGTTGTCATTTTCCTCGATTTCTGAGTCCAACAGGCGGACCTGCACCGACGAGTGTTGGCTGGTTGGGGTATTAGAAACTTAGGTTAAAGCGCAGTGATTTGGGAAAGATCGATATTTGAGAAATTGGACATTAAATGAAATTTCATTTGTTTAAGTGATTTCTTGACGTATTTGTGAATAGGGTGAACCAAGCTGATGGGGTTTGCCCTGTAGGTGGGGCTTAGAATACACCTTCCGTATCCTCTGCGTGTCGTAAGAGGCGACTACAGGAGGTAATGGTGAGGTAACCCTGACAGAAACCTCGGGTGCTGAAGACGGAGGTTCCAGGCCGCACGGCGCACTTTAATAAACCATAGAGTCACGCACTTACCGCTTATGATCATGTCGATGGTCACTTACAGGACTGGCGGTATGATCAGCGAACGAAAAGAAGAAGAAGGAGACTGACGGGTAAGCCATTTGTGTTAGAATCATGATAAAGGTATGTGTTTTATTAGTAATTTATCTGAAACCCAGATATCCAAATGCTAATATATACATAATTTAAGGTACAGGGACGGCTGGTTATTTTTAACGTCATCGGACTGGAATGTGTTGCTGCTTATGACGGTATAGAATTCGAGTTGGATTGGTGTCAAAATATTCGCCCATTTTTCTGTATTGTGGTTTTGAGAATTTGGACTCTGGATTTCTGGTTTCTAACAATATGCTGTTGTTACATGCTTCTAATAGATTTGTAATGCTGTGATGTTATATGACAATATGGCATGGACTTCACATTTGTGCGACCGTGCCATGGCTCTAGTTCAGTCGTCACCTGGTCTAGGGAAGTATAATTCCCTTTCCTCATGCTCTGATCCAGTCGGTACCTAGTCTAATGACATATGCCACAGATGCCGGGAACATTACCTGTCCAGTGTATCCGCTTTACAAGTAGAATGCACCTTATTCGCATGCTGTAATCCAGTCGGTACCTGGCCTCTGTCATTTTGGTGGCATATCCCACAGATGCTGTCAGCATTATCTGTCTAAATTATTTAGTTATCTTGAAAATAATTCGTGCCTAATCGCTATATTGGCCTATGCCATTTTAGGTGTTATATGCCAAAAGCAGACTTATTTCAAATCCGCTGTATGATTTGCCCATACCTTGAATTATATCCTTAATAGTCCGTCTTTGCAATGAATATATAGTGATCATCGGATAGCTCTATGTGAGCAATTCTTGACTGAACCTGCCCTGATGAACGCTTCCGTTTGAGTATTCATCAACAGTTTTATATACTTCTTTTGGAATTGTCTTGACACACAGATTGAAACTAAATTAGTAAAACACGTAGTCAAGAATTGGTAATTTGCTCTTTAGGAACACAGTTAAATTGCTAATGTCTCTTTTTTTAAGAGAAGGTGGGTGTAATTTTCACTATATTGTAAATGCAAATTATGTCTCTCCATTGAAGAGCAGGGTGTGGGGTTAGTTATTACTATTATCAAATTAGTTGTAAACTGTAAAGCAAATTTCGGATTATTGATAAATGCAAATTGTAAATTTATAGAGGAACAGGCAATATGGAGCAGGCTATAATGTTGTTGTTTTACTTTCTTACCTGCTAGGTTAATCATCATTAACTTGTCACATGTCCACATCACTATCCATAAAAGAACCTGTGAGTAGGTAATCTACATTTGGGTGTTAAAATTTGATTTAAACGAATACCATCTGGTTCATAAAATTCAATTTTTTCTAAACCTTATTTTGATCACTATTCTAATTTTCTTTTTGGCAATACTATCTCGCACACGGTTGGACTTGAGTTGAACATTCAGCACCAACCAATGCTCCGTGGATGCCAGGGGCGGATAATTCATGTGATGCAGTATCTTAGCATGGCTATAGAAGACACCATGCTGTTTTGGTAATATGACCATCATCTCTTCATCACCATGCTCTCGATCCGTGCCATGTCACTATTATCAATCGAGTCTAAAAGTATCACATTACACGAGTTTTAGCGTGTGCAATGTGATGACTTTCGATGACGTTGGTAATAGTGATATTAATGGCAGCGAGTTGAGATTCTATATATCAAGTACATGATATTTTAACAAATCTGCCAAGAAAGTCGCCCCAGCGTTTGAATGTACTCTTTTGCCTGCTCGTTTTCGTCGCGTATTACTTGCTGAGGGTTTTGACCAATACAGTACACCGTGTTTAAGACTATATGCTCTGCCATAACGTGGCGCAGGGGTGTAACCCACTGGGTGTCAATCCAGACATTTGGAGGGGCTAACCAGAGCATTATGCACATCGCTAATGAGATGACACTTGGAGATCGAATTACTCGAAAGAGAGCTCGCCCAGTGATGATCCGCCAGGCAGGTGCAGCGCCGGACTCCACGCCTCGAAGGAGCCCACTCTCAGCTACTGGAGGTCCAATCAACTCGTCTTGTCGAGCCAGGGGACGAGGATGGAGAGCTACTGAAAGAGAAGACCAACCCCAAAGAGAACCCCAGTATCAACATCATGCACGGGAACGCAGAAGGGGTTACCAACAAGAAATCAGAGCTCGAACAGTTCCTGTACGAACACAACATTGATATCTGCTGCATTCAAGAGACACACCTGCAAGAAGAAAGGAAAACCATTTAAGATCAGAGGTTACCAGCTTTTCCGGTGTGATCGAAGAGGAAGAAAGAAAGGCGAGGTGATCACCTTGGTCCGAAATAGCGTGAACGCCAGCCAGATCAGAACCTTTATGCAAGAGAATATATCAAGATAAAGATAACAACCAGCAACTCTGTGATTGACATTGTCAATTATTACTGCCCTAATGACAAGAATATCTCACTTGACTCAATCCAGGTCCAGGACTGCCAATCCCTCATTGCGGGAGACTTTAATAGCCAGTCCCAGAGCACACTTGACAAACGAGGAGAGGACATTGAAGCCTGGCAAGATGAAAAGCACCTTTTACTTGTCAACGATCCCACAGATCAGCCTACCTTCTACTCGCGCTGGTGGCACTCGACAGCAACAGCGCACTTGGCATTGTGTACAGAATACATTCACAGAAACCTCAGTAGAGTGGTCGGATCGCAGTTAGGAGGAAGCGACCACCGCCCAGTCCTCCTCTCTCTCTTTCTGGAAGTTTTCGACAAATTCCCCTCAACATCCAAGGTGGAACTACAAAAAGGCTAATTGTTCGGCATTCATTCCAATGAGCTTACCCACAATATAGCAGTAGAATGGAGAAACATCAACAATGTGGTCAAGGAATTTAATCCAAGTATCCTCAAGACTGCCAACGAGGAGATTCCTCGAGGGTTCAGGAAAAACTACTGTCCCCACTGGACAACAGAACTGCAAGCAGCACATGATAAACTAGACAAGGCCAGAGAAGATGCAGAGAGTAATCCTTGCCATGAAAAGCACATCAAACCACAACAAACTAAAGCCATGCATCTAAAGACCAAGCTGGAGGCCAAAAGAAGAAGCTGGAGGGAAAAGACGGCAGGGTTTAATTTAGAGAGAGACACCACAAAGATATGGAGACTGACTAATGCACTGAATGATGAGGGTGTCGGGGGGGGAGAGAAAATTACTCTTGAAGAAGATGGACAAACACTGACAGGAAAGATGGCTGAATATGGCTTTGCGAAGGCATATGCAAAAAAGCAACATTTCTATACCACGAATGCGTCAAAAAGAGGTTAGAAAAGAGCGAAAGGAAAGAACAGACACCAACACTCACGATGCAATGAAAGGTGGCATTAGTTTAGCAGAACTGAAGAAGGCTATCCGCCGACTGAAGAAGAAGTAATCTCCTGGGCCAGATGGCATTACGAATGAAATGATCCAACACCTTGGTAATGCATCTCTCCGCAAGTTGCTAGACATCTTTAATCTCAGTTGCACCAAAGGAGAGGTTCCTCAGTGCTGGAAGGAAGCCAGAATGACGCCTATTCTGAAAAAAGGGAAGAAGAATGGGAAAGTTCTGAGCTACCGTCCTATCAGTCTTACAAGCTGCATATGCAAGACCATGGAGCGCATCGTCAACCAGCGGTTGCAGTGGTACCTAGAGTCGGAGAACAGTATAGTTTCAGAGCAGGCCGGATTCAGAAGATACATGAGCACAGAAGGTCAAACAACACATCTTGCACAGGTCATAGGGGACACTTTTCAAGCCAAGAAGGGGATGCTAGCTGCCTTTATTGATCTGCAGAAGGCATTTGACAAGGTGTGGAAGGATGACCTCCTCGTGTAGCTCCGGTGCATAGGCTTCGGTGGCAACATGTTCCGATGGACCAAGTCATATCTACACAATCGCAGAGCTAGGGTGCTGGTGAATGGACACTCTCGACAGAATGCATTGCTGAGACAAGGGGTGCTACAAGGCGGAGTATTATCACCAACTCTGCTCATACCCTTCATTAATGGCATTGTAGCAGAGTTGCCCAATGTGATCTAGGCAGCCCTCTATGCAGATGACCTCGTACTCTGGTGCACCAAGGAGTGCACAACGACTGCCACGCACAGAATGCAGCTCGCTTTGGACAGAATTACAGTTTGTGCCTACCGCTGGTGTATAAGCATCAACAAAGAAAAACCATCAGCCAAGCTATTCTCACTGTCCACCAAAACCAAGGTTGGCAATCTGACACTGGGCGGTACTCCACTCGAGACCGAGGACCAGCAGACATACCTGGGAGTCACCTATGACAGAAGATTAACATGAAAGGAGCACATCCAGAACGCAAAGGCAATGGCCAGAAGAAAGGTAAGCATCATGAGTAAGCTGGCAGGAACGAAGTGGGGTACCAATGAAAGGATCCTCAAGAACATCTACCTATGTACCGTACGACCACATCTTATGTATGGATCCAGCTCATGGATTACAGCAGCTAAATCTCATCAACAGACCCTCGATATGGTACAAAACCAGGCACTGCTAATCATCACTGGTGGAATGAGATCAACACCAATAGAAAAAATGAAGCAGACAACTGACATCCCAACACTTAGCAAAGGAATGGAATGCAAAGCACTGATCCAAGCTGCAAAGTTCAACTCGTTCAATAACCACCCGATGAAGATCAGGCAAGCACAGCTGTCAGCAGGACGACTTAAAAGATCAAGTTTTGTGAAAGAGTCACAAGCACTTCAAAGGAAACACCAATAAATGTTGCCAGCACAAATAGAAGACCCAAAACACACCCTTGATCCTTCACCCTGGGAAAACAAACTAGGGAGCATAGCTATTCGCACCACAGTACCTCATCTCACAACCAAAGATGAGCATAGTGGTGTGAGCAAGATGGCCCTGACCCTAGCCATGCTGGAAGAAATGTACCCTCAGGCGACATGGATAAGGATCTACACAGATGGATCAGCCAAAGATGCAATTAGGAGCAGAGGTGCCGGACTGGGCATACAGTATCCAAATGGACATCATGAGTCAGCTGCAATACCGACAGGCAAACAGTGCACACACTAAAGAGCTGAAGTCGAAGCACTGGTTCATGCAACTAATACCATCAGCAGACCCTATTGCACAGATTGTCTTTTTATCTGATGCCCGCTCCGTGCTTGAGGCTATCACCAAAGGTAAGATGCCACAACTTGAAGAAGCACGACACACCATTACATGCTTTCGGATAGCATTGCAGTCGACACTGTGGAGTCCAAGGAAATGAGGAAGCAGACAAGATGGCAAAGGTGGGTGTAGACGATAATCAGACAGAAAACATGTTTCCCCATACAGAGATGAAGACCATCATCAAGTCACTCTATAGAACACCTCAATCAGAAGATGCCTACCATAATCTCTCGAGGCCAGAGCAAGTGGCCATTTTTCTTCTCAGAACTGGACATAACAGACTAAACCAACACATGTACAGGCGGTTCCACCTTACGGCATCGCCAGCTTGTCCTTGTGGAGAAGCAGAACATACCACAGGGTACATACTTCAATGTTGCAGTACGTACGAGCTGCTAAGAGAAGAGATCTGGCCTTTGTCAACCTCTTTTCTTGAAAATCTGTATGGGTCTGTGGAAGAACTGCAGAAAACCACATGTTTCATCTTGAGAACGGCTCTCCAAGTGTGATACCAGCGATCGAAAAGAAGAAGAAGAAGAAGACCATACAGCACACAGATAATGTCAAAGAAAACAAAGTCATTTCCGTCTTGAAATTAATTTTAATCCAACCTTAACATTTCTGAGTCTATCATGCACATTTAAAAACGTGCACAACTATGTAGTATGTACATTACACAATTTGAATCAACAATATAAGGTATGCCGTCGTGTGTACATTCCGTCGTCGTTGTCGCCAGGAAACATTTGCGGTGACACGGCACATGTGGGATTATTCACATTATCTAGCCTATGGAAATCGTCCGTTACATATTACAAAGGTTGTTCATATCCATAAATATGGAACGGGCTGAAATACTTGTTTATAGGATATGACCTAAATAAGCAATGTGTGATAGTTTTATCATCGGCAGGAAGTTATGGGCAATCCTCTGTGGATTAATTTTATTCTCTCTGACAAACGTGTGATTTATTGCCAGATCATGAATAATGTATGCTGTAATAAAAGTAATAAATTACAAAATAGTTAATATTGTCAGACGATTCCTCGGGATTTTTGACATTGTAGTTAGGAGACGAATAAATGCAAATATAATAGAGTCCCACTCAAAAAAGTTTCAAAATGGTCAGCAGGTTATCTCTATAGTTACCGCGCAATTGGAATTCTGGCGAATTCTGGATTTAAGGTATATAACTCGATCACAAAAAGTGCGATGTATGGGTGGAGCTTAGCAAGAAATGAGGGTAAGAGCCAGATATGGATAACCGTCTAGACCTTTGCCGTTTTACCCATGCCCGGTCCATCTCTAACTAAGCTCCACCCACGCTGGACTCTCTGACTATCAATTTCTAGAAAACTGTACAGGTAAGCCGCTGAATATTTTGAAAGTAATTTGCTAGGTTGCTATGACTGTCTATGGCAGCAAAAGCGCCCAGTCATATTACGTTCAAATATTCAACAGAATGTGTATTATATAGTAAAGACACACTATTCAAACAACAAGGCTTAGTCCGTCTTCAATTAAGCTTTCGTGGCGTTACTGACGCTATTTATTATGGCGTTATCCTACACGTCCCGGAGTTGATTATGACGTCATATGATGGATGTATAAACTGGAAAGGTAAAACAAATTATTGACCCACGCTCACGAATAATGGAGTATTGTATCTGTAAGATTAACATTATCAACTTGATTGGGCATTGTGAAATGACATTTGTCTAAATGGACATTTTCGGTTTTAGCTATGCCCCGCCCATCTCTAGCTAAGCTCCAGCCACACCTCGCTCGTGTTGGGATCGATCGAACTCTGAACACCATGACTATCAATTTCCAAAAAACAACACAGGTAACTGTTGAATATTTTGAAACTAATTGGACTGGGGGATGTTGCTGCATTAGGCAGCAACATCCCCCAGTCAAATTAGTTTCAAAATATCCAACAGTATGTTTATTAAATAGGAAAGAATTACACAAACATACAATTTACACAACGTGTCGGACACTTTGACGATCTATATGGAACCCTTTGTAACGCAACGATTGTGACGTCATCATACATCTGCTGAGCTGATTATGACGTCATATGAGGTCAAATGATGGATGGATAATCTGGAAAAACGAATTGTGTAGTCCTGGCATCATGAAGCCAACCAGAACCGACCTTTAAACCTGTCTTGACGAATGTCCAATTGCAGACAAACAGTCATTACATTTGGTAATTTGTTACCCATTAACGGTGCACAGACACACCAGAATGCTTCAAAATGAAAATGGTTAAATCTCATATTTAGCTCGTGTACCTCAATGTAATGAAACGAAATAAAATTTACCATATAATTATTATATTATGTATAAATTAATCCAATTTTTAAACGTTATGAAAGAGAATTAGAGACACGAGTCCCTATTTCAAATTCACAACTAACACATTACATTGAGGTAGACAATTTACGCGTATGATAGTATACAATTGAACTACGTTTACTTTCAAGCATTCTAGTTTGAACATGCATCTTTAAAGATTTAAAACCAAAGAATTCACATTTCATAACAGTTGGGCTTGTTATAATAGTTGTTATCACACAAGCAAGCTTGCATTTCATTAGGCCTATATCCCATTCACCAAACCACAATATATCATTTTATATCCCACTAGTGTAATACAGTCCCGCACTATGATGACGACCTTCTTGAGAGATATACTATTACACACTTGTCACCGGCAGCAATCGCGTAATAATACCACTCACACCGCTATTGTGCTACTGTTAAAATGACATAGAATGAAACACTTTGATTAATTTTAATAGAAAGCTTGAACATTTTAAAATAAAAAACAAACAATAATATACGCCTTCAAAAACCTTTCAAAGTACAACATAATCTTAGCGTTATATGGTCGGCTCCATTTGCCATCCACTGAAGCTAAGCATTCTAAGCTCATCGAGATACTATTTGATAGCGGGATGGAAAACAGCATACAGACAACGAAGCACGTAGGCGGAGGCATACTAGACCAGTTAATCACTAACAACCCATCATCCATCACAAGAACAGATATACTCCCCTCATTGGGCCTATGCGACCATCATCCATTCTTTGTCGAGATTGCCCTGGGAGCACTGCACAGAAAAGCGGATTAGAACTTCCTTAGACTGGAAACTGCCAAATTATACGATCAAATGAGAGGAAGAATTGCCAACGGCATAGATACAGATAGGCTCTGGTGCTTCTTCAAAAACAACCTACAGACAGCACTCCAGAAGCATATTCCAATGAAGACTATCACGAGTAAAACGAAATGCCCATGGATAACGGACCAACTAAGAAGACCAATTAAAAGAAGAGACATCATCGCAAAGAAAGCGGCAACATCCAACCCACGTTCCTTAAAAGAAAAATCTAGAGCTCAAAAGCACCCGGTCCAAAAAGTAAGCAGACAAGCCTTCTGGAATTATATCGGAGGACTTCAAATTTCGACAGAGACCCCATAAGCAAAAAAGACCGTTCCATTACACCAAAAGCCTTCGAAAGGACAATTCGGGCGTGACATCACTAAAGTCTCAAGGGCAACTAATCGCAGCTGCATTGGGTAAAGCTGATATACTGAACCAACAATATGAGTCGGTCTTCACAACTGAACAACCTGACCCACTCCCAAACCTAGGACCTAGCCCATACCCACTTATGGCAGATCCAGTCATTACAGTTCCGGGCGTTGAACAACTACTGCCCAAAATCAAACCAGATAATGCAGCAGGCCCAGAAAGCACCACATCTAGAGTCATGAGAGAACTGGCCACTGAATTAGCTCCTATTTTAATATTCCAACATTCTTTAGAGCATGGTAACCTACCATCAGATTGGAAGCAGGCAGATGTGATATCAGTCTTTAAAAAGGCCACAAAATATGATCCAGCCAACTATAGACGAGTGTCCCTGACTTGAATTGCCTGCAAACTATTCGAACATATCCTCGCAAGCAATACAATGTCCAATTTTGATATCCATACCATCTTACACAGTACCAACACGGATTCAGAAAGAAGCTGTCTTGTGAACCCAGCTCATCGAACTAACACACGAACTTGCAGCATCCCTCAACAACAGAAAGAACATCGATTTGTTAATACTGGATTTAAGCAAGGCCTTCGATAAAGTCCCACACACAAGCCTGATCCATAAGTTGGGATGGTATGGTGTCAGTGGTCAAACCCTACATTGGATCCAAGAATTCCTAACAAATCGAATGCAAAGAGTTGTATTAGAGGCGTGAACTCTTCTGAAAGACCGGTGACTAGTGGTGTTCCTCAGAGGTCAGTCTAGGACCTATCCTCTTCCTGGCTTATATCAACGATCTGCCAGAAGTTGTCCAGAACAGCCAAGTAAGTCTATTTGCTGATGAGTGTGCCCTGTACCGTGAGATAACATTCTCCATGGACCAAGAGACACTCCAACAAGAACTAACAGCAGTAGAAAACAGGGATGTTAAATGGCTGATGGAGTTTAACACCAAGAAATGCTTCACAATGAGAATGGCACATGACAAAAGCCCTCTCACATATGACTACACATTACATGATAAAGTCCTGGAAGTAGTACAACAAAGCAAATATTTAGACGTAGCAATATCCAACGCCCTGACATGGAAAACACACATACACAACATGGTTAGTGAAGCCAGCAAGACCCTACATTGTCTGTGTCGAACACTACGTATTGCAATCGCACACAAAATCCCAGGCATACAAAGCATTAGTCCGTCCAAAATTCGAGTATGCCGAAGGTTTGTGGGATCCACACCACACAGTTTGGACAGAAGCCATAGAAAAAGTTCAAAATATAAAAGCTAGATTCGCCACTAGAAGATGGCGTAATACCAGTAGTGTTACCGTAATGAAGAACACTCGGCTAGCACCCCATCCAACCGAGGCGCAAAATGTGCCGCATAGTGATGTTTTATCAAATTCAGTTTGGCATGGTGAGCATAAACCTACCCCTATCACTAGTGCCACACAACCAACACCTCAGAAACAATCACCATTCCCAATTTATCGTTCCACATGCCAACAAGGACTGCCTCAAATTCTCATTCTTCCACCGGGCAATCAGAGATTGGAACACCCTGCCTGGTTACCTCCTCTATCCTGTCGTTGCACCCTCAGTTGACTCATTCAGACTGAGAATGCATAAGGCAATGTAACCATACCAGCTATGTTTTTAATCTTTTAACTGTTCTTTCTTTCAATGCACCTTTTCCCTTTATAATGCACTTTTTGCTTCTTTTACTAAAATCCCACGCGCAGCACATAATCCTCAAGTTTATGAGTGCCAAGAAAATTGTTGAAGTTGAAGGTATCACTAGGAATAACTTTTAAATGTTTCATGTCAAATGGTTAATACTAACACAGCGACTAGAAGAAAGGCTGATGTATAAAATTCAGTCGTCTTGTATAAACATATTCTTATGACAAACATGTGTCCTAACCCTCGCTCCTTCTACAACCCACCCCATCCCACCCGCTCCACCCCGTCTCCCACACATTCTCACGAGAACTAAATCCGAAATAATTTGCGGATTAGAGGAAGATTGCGTCTAATAAAGTTACAACGCAGGACATCAGTTCAGATTCATGTTCTGTTTTAAAAAACGCCACTGTTTCTCCTGGCATCTCATTAATATGGCTGCCTCTGAATGAACTGCTGTTAGCTATCCGCGATGACGTGATACAACGGCAAACATCCACCCGATGACGCCACTCCATGATTGTCTCGGCAATGTCTAGAAAGTCGCAGTCCATGCTAAGATCAAAACAAGAGCAATCATCGATTGTTGACCCTCGCCCTCTTTTTGTCACATTGTAGGCCCTACATATTTTTCGGATTTTTGGGATTTGGCGGATTTTCCGGATGTCTTCAGATTTTCCAGATTTCTTGTTTACGTTGTGGAACCGTAGTGTATCGTCGCACCCTTTTTGTGATACAATTTGAGCCAGATCGGACAAGCAGTTTCAGTGATATTCACACATCCAGAATTTGATCCGATCTGGATCTGACTTCTATTATCCTGATCACACCTAATATCATGAAATCCTCTTCCACGAAAGATTCTTTCCTTGTGGTAAAATTGGAGCGAAATCGTAGCAGTGGTTTTTTGGATACAAGTGCGGTTACACACTTGCACACACCTACACACACACGCACGCACGCACGCACGCACATACACGCGCGCCCACATACGCACGCACACACACGCACGCACGCACGCACGCACGCACGCACGCACGCACGCACGCACGCACGCACGCACGCACGCACGCACGCACGCACGCACGCACGCACGCACGCACGCACGCACGCACGCACGCACGCACGCACGCACGCACGCACGCACGCACGCACGCACGCACGCACGCACGCACGCACGCACGCACGCACGCACGCACGCACGCACGCACGCACGCACGCACGCACGCACGCACGCACGCACGCACGCACGCACGCACGCACGCACGCACGCACGCACGCACGCACGCACGCACCGATTTAACACATGAGAAAGATAATTGCGTATCTACAGTAGACGTATACTTGAAATACTGGATACTCTTACAAAGACAGACAACCACAGACAAATGTGATTGCGTTTTCTCACACGCCATTATGAAGGATAATGTATGGTCTAAGGTTGAGACAATATACGGTCCATAGAATCTCTACCCATGAACAAGATCTATACGCCTTAATAGCTATAGTCTCCTGATGTCATCCGTGAATAGAATAACTAAATCATGGCTAGGCTTCGATCACGTCCACGCGTATTGGAATCGATTCGAAACTTTGAAACGTAAATTTCTGGAATCTAGATTTTAAGGCAAATATAAAAGCAGATGTTTACTATTTTGAAATTAATTTGAATGTGTACTGTTGTTGCGACAGCAAAGGGATACAATTCGCGCAATCTTAGCTGACGTTTAGATTTTTGTGACACCCTTATGCGTTATTTTGATTGTGGCGTCAACTAACACGTGATGCATTTGATTATGATGCTAGCTACTTGAGTGACAGATCGGATCCCTTTAATTTACCGATGGACGCATTCTTGTTGTTCTCCATTCACACTATCTATTTAGTTAGCCAGTCAACAAGTCATATTGTTTCAATAGGTGTCATCATCTTGTCACACTCAAACAAACGTGTTTGTACAATTCAGTATGCACCACTGGACGCTTACCGAGCCGTTGACATCTTTGCTCTTTAACCATGAAAAGCAATACAACAAAATGACCGTCTAAATGGTCACTGTAAAATAATATCGCTCTCATACGAATTATCCCAGTAAGTCAATCAAATAATGATGTATTTACTTAAAATTGAGATCGCCAGCGGGCGCGCTTGATCAGGTGAGAGCCAGGCACGATTGCTCTAACTACCTCGCCTAATACACAACACACGTTCTGATTGACTGAGCCCGCTGGCGCAGCCTCTCACCGAGTATAGAAGACGCTCTCACAGTCAGCCTCAATAAGAAGGGAGGCGACATCGGTCCGATTGGGAACTCGTTCCTTATATGCCTACTGCGTAGAGCTCGCGTTCTGCAATCTACACCAACGCAGCTTATTACAGGCAGGCTCCCTCTCAGGACAACCACGCTCCGCACCACACTAAGTTTGTGGACGCTCCTGGTAGATCAACAGGGGCAAACTTCTAAATTAAAAGAAAGCTCTCTATGCTTACCACCACCACCAGTGGTGCCTTCATTGCGGTGCACGACTTTTCGACTATTACCAACCAAATCAGCATGTGAGAACGATGGTGTTCTTAAATGTCTCGCCAGACTTGCCGTACCACGCCAGAAACGGTGGTAATAATCCATAGACGCATCCAGAGTCACTGAATTCATGTTTTGAACATAGCCCAGACAAGGACATTGCTTTATGTGCCGTAAAAGCTAAATGGCGTGGATCGTCTTGTGCCGAGAAAATAATCTACTAATGTGTACTTACCATCTCTACACAATGGAGACATCCGTCATTCATAAAGCACAAACAGCATAACGGTATTACGGTGAACTGTTCTTTATGTGCTATGTATGCCAATATGTTGTCCACCAGTAATGGCATTATTCTTCACTGTTCTTGAATATGAAACATACCGGCCAGCATCATGCAGTAATTCTCCAGGTGGCAGCTAGACCGTGCATCAACTCATACCGCGAGAAGACGGTGGGAAGACAACATGTGACGTTTACACTGCACTGATGACGAATAGGTGCACCACACAGGAACATATCATAGTTACGTTATTCTGTTATTAATAAAAAATGGTACAGCATTAAGTGGTATCGTAAGGTCATATGCGACCTCCACCTTAGTATGATATTGTACATACTGTCATGCATTGTAAACGGTGTCAGAAAGTAACCGCCACCGCAGGCTAAGTTGGCCTATTACTTCAATCAATGTATAATTGTAATTAGGCATTCTTCCCAGAATATTAGTTAGCAGTAAAACAAGAACAATATTTGGACCGCAGTACACCTAGGTTACACTATGCATCAACAACAAATACATCATGTTTTCTGCCAACCTCATGCTCACTCCGGAGAACATGACATGCGGCCGCTAAACCTAGAACTATGATAGCTCGATAGGATAGGTTTTTGAGCTAGCCAAGAGTGGTTACTCTACAAAACGGAGAATTGTTATTAAAAACTCTTCTTCACAGTCAATAAGACCGTTGTATAGGCGGTACTACTGATTTGCATAGTTGGCCATTCATGTTAAGGCCTTCTAAATTGAAGAAAAGGGGAACTGCCTTTGACTACGCTTCTCTGGCCGTCTGGTCGGAATAATTGTTTGAGTTCCCACCACCAGATTGGTTAGGACCGTCTCAAGAAACTACAGCAGGTTTCTTGCCGGCCAGAATCAATGTGTCGATCGCACACATATCCCGTATATCTTCGGATACCTATTAAGCAAGCCTTTTTATGCCAAAGTAGGAACTACACGATAACGCCCGGGTACGGATCTCATATGGTCCGTACTTGACACATCAGGTGGTGGATAGAGACACGGATCACCATCTAACTCCTGCCGGTGACTAGGTGAAGCCTTGGAGCTCACCACGCCCATGGGAAAGCCACCATACATGGAAATGCGTTTCTCTCTCACCCATCGTAACTAGGCTAAGCACCGCTTGCTAAACGCGCTTCCATCAGTGTGATTTGTCCATGTGTTGTTATTTGTGGTTGTGATGCGGTATGTAGAGGGATCGCTATATGGCTCTGAAGCTACCAGCAGACAACATGTTGGACACTTTCGGTCTGAGAAGAGATGCTCTATGGGGTATCAACAACGGTACGGAGCGTCCTCGCCAGGAGACCTATTCGTTAAAGACAATTGGTGCTACGCCATTTGCGGACAAAAAATATATGTTTGGACTTAAAACTTAAAACTGTAGTTTAGGCCCACATACGGTCCGCAAAATTCAGAACGGTACCAACTAAAATAGATCTTTAACTCATACAAAATGACAGTGCTGAATCCCATAAGGATCAGCCACCCCATCATTACGTACGCCGTCACACCAACATAAAACTAACTAAATTAGGATAAAAACACATAATACTCTTTTTCAACTTTGTAGGATAGGAGGGCGGTCGTTTTTACCGCTCTCCTCCTCTGCTTCAGGGTTGAATGCATTTTGCTCTTGACGGTGGCTCGCGCGAGGCGCTTTCCTCTCGCAAAATGTTATGTTCCCAACCTTGAGGATGTTAGGGGATGAAATATTTTTCCTCCTCATTTTTACCGTGGGATGTCTCTCTCGCTGGCTGCACACAAACGGTGAGAGTACCTCCATCCTTTCCTTGCATTTGTATAGTCGGCTCCCCACCGTTTGCCTTCTCACAAGGCACCATGGTGTGGTACCGTCGTATATTTCTCCTCAAGCAAACGGTAAGGATGCAATCATCCTTGGCACCACAGTGGTATGGGTTCACCATTTTCCCCATGCATATTGTTGTAGGGCGTTTCTCTCTATCCTATCTTCTCTCTTCCTCCGCTGCGTCGTTGTAGGCATTTTCCTGTGGCGGAGGCTCGCGCGAGTCACGTTCCTCTCGCAAACCAATTATTTATTTTTGGCCAGCCTGAGGCAGATATAGTTTATATTAAACCAACTGACGGTGCCCTGCCCGGACTTTTCCCCCCACAGGGGTACCTTTCACGATACCCTCTATATATGACTAGATCGGTTAGGTACCGCTGGCGAGATATAAAACTAACACACTACTTTTTGTTTTTGCATGCACCCTTCTAAGTAGCAAGCAGTCAACCAAGGACCGTTTGGTAATTTTAAAGTAAGTAAAGAAAATGTGTGTGCTAGCACCGTTCTTTCAACCATGGAGATGACGCATAGACACACCGGAGACACGAACAGCCGGGATGATACGGTGGTGTTCAAGTTTCGCAGCAATGGCTGCACGAGCCTACTGGAACGTGATCGTTAAACCGGCCATGAAGGTCGTTTTTTGTGGACACCGGAGACGTGCGGCGACCACTCCCCAACCCCGAGGCTGACTGACCAGTAGCAGCAGCAGCAGCAGCTGCGGAGGCAGCACCGCGCAGCAGCAGTAGCAGCGGAGCTACGCACGCCCCGGCGGCTACAATACCCCATGCCTGGCAACACTACCACGATATGTGTCAATAGAATAGCGAGAAATACCTCCAAGGTACGAAGTTCTATGAGGAAGTAAAGAAAACAAGTGATCCACAGTACAGTACTGTTATGCCATTGGTGTCAATGCCACCACTCTTACTCTACCATAGTGGTCTGAAGAATATATTCATAGCACATATAACGGAGAGAGATATCGCACCAGAATACTTTATCTGATGAGGTACGACTAAAACTGCAGCGGGGCATTATACCATTACGAGAAATCGTTCACACAGCTCTCAAACTATGTGCAGATGACACACCAGGATATGATGTCTCTTGGGATCGCATAGATACAGATCGTGTTTCTGTCGTAATTCCCAAATAGTTCATATTTGTTTCAGGAGTGTTTGTTTCGAGGAGAGTCATTACTTGAGACGGAGGAGCGCAGCAAACAAGATAATTGGATGCATGTGTGCAGCGTCGCATTGGATATTGTCTGCGCAACATCTAAAAGCAAACAATTTAACACTAAGTTATGATGGACTTATTCCAGCATAAATACATATTCTGTTGACTATTTTAAAACGAATTTAATAGGGTGATTTTGCCATAGGCTAGCTATGTTATCTGCATAGTTACCTTGAAAAAGGAATTCTTGGAATTCAGAGTTCAAAGTATATGAATCAATTCCAACATGCGCAATGCAGGGGCGAAGCTAAGCCAGAAAAAGGCGAGGCATAGTTAAAAGTGGACTCATCCATTATCACTAACAAACGGAGTATAAACTGCAAGTGCAATCATAGATTGTAAACCTCACCCTTCGCCCCCACCCCCACCCGACACCAGTGTCTATTACTGTAAACACTTTTCGGATTTTCAGAATCTTTCTGATCATGAGCAAAGTTGTGAAATCCTACTGTACGGCCACATCCTTTCCTGCGTCAAATTGGACGAGTAAATATCTTTGTATGGGTCTGCAAATGAATATTTCTCAGAACCACTGCGGATGCTGTTTAACTGGCTTGGCGATTATAATATTAGTGGCTATGAAATCGCAAGTTATTGCCTAGTCTGTGTCCATTTGTATGGCAAGGAAAACACTATTTTTTTACTCCGTATCTCTGTAAATACTGTCTCAGTTACAGAGCCAGACAATTAGGTGGTTAATTTTCTAAAATAGTCTTCTCTTGGCCAGCAAATTAATATTTATCAAGACCACAGCCGAGTGTATTTTGGTCGGCTTGATCATGAATGGCACCAGAGGAGTTAAGTGTGTCATCGGTAATAAATGACATTCCACCGTAGTAGTAGTTTATTGGCCGGTGTGGCCATCAAATTCACGTTTCCAGAGTACCCACTCATGTGTACAATGCCATCACAATTACTGACGTCATGAATGACGTCGATACCTACGTCACGAACGCATATTTGAAGAGGATCCATGCGTCGTTGTACTTGTACTTGTTTGCTTTTACTATTTAATAAATATTATGTTGAATATTTTGAAACTAATTTGACTGGGCACCCAGTCAAATTAGTTACAAAATATGCAACATCTTCCCTGTATAGTTTTCAGGAAATTGATAGCTAGGGCATTTGGTGATCGATCAATCCCAACATGGCGAGGTGTGGGTGGATCTTAGCTAGTGAAGGGTGGAGCATAGCTAAAAATGGAAAGGTCCGTTGTCAATGTCGCCAATGACTTCATTGATTCCCACATTGAGTGTATGCGCGATTTCCTGATGCTCAGTGTGCCGTAGCAATACACATGGCGTATCACTTACAGTTTTTATCAAACGTTAGTTACGATTCGATCACTTTAGCTAATATTGGTCCTATATTTATGGAATAATCATTTGTAATCTGTTTTACATCTGTTATTAATTTATGTTTGTAAAGAAACCGTTTGTTGTGGCTTGTCTGTTTTTATTTAGAATTGACATGATTACGATTTATCTGCCAGTTATATCCCTGTCTAAATCATCAATATTGTTAGAAAAGAAATTCATCTTCGGTCTTTTTATTTGATTTAGTTTATTTCTGTATGCTTTACACATCTATAAGTCAATCTTTCCCAAAAAATTGGTCCCGGAGAGGTAACTAATTTTTCCGTATTAAGGTTAATCTTTGTTTTGTGTAAAAGTGTTAAATAACCCTTTCACGAGGAAACTTACTGACACCGGCCTCTGTCCTGCTCTTGAGGAATGTTCATTTGCAGGCCAAGAAAATACTACTTTTGAAAATGTACCACTGAAATGGCTGGCTCGATAACCGAGCCAGTAACTTCATTTGCACATTTTCAAAAATGGTCTTCCCTTGGCTTGTAAATGGACATTCAATAAGAAACCATGTCTTTATTTTGAACACATTTGGTTATGTTAGAGTTAACCGTATTTGCATATACCATGTCCAGGCAGTTTGCTGTCCTAAAACAGCGTGCACATGTGCTTGTCAAAATGTTTGTATTGAAAGAGATATGGGGTGGGGGTTGTTGGGGGGCACCTCTAGCCCTAAGAAAATATTAGTTTATTGTCAGATTGGTTAATAACTGCGTTGGCTAACCTCTCTTGTGTCAACTTAGCCCTTTAATTGTTAAACTGACCACATAACAACTTTGCAGACGTCTTCAGACATGGCTATGTGAAAGGCCTAGAGAAGAGTATTTTTTTTAATATTAACCACTATACTGACTGGATCTGTAAGCAAGCCAGTCATTCTAGTAGTAAAATTTCAAAGAATCCTCTTCTCTCGGCCTGCAGATAAGCACTGGCTAAGTAAAAACCTTAATTGTCTTTACTATTACCCTTTTAATTGTCAAGCCGCCGAAAAGAATGCAGTGGTAAAATTACAAAAAAACAGCCTTCTAAAATTAAAATTCTGGATAATTTGTACCACTTTATTACATGATAAAATACACATTTATTTGCTTCGCGGAATAAAAGGAAAAACTAATAAACTAAGAAGAGATACATGAATTAGAGGTTTGATAGTTAGGATAGAAAGCAGAACAGATGAGAAAAAGATGAGAGAAGGTCAAGTAGGTGATTTGTTTAGCTGATAATTACATCTCCGGGGAGTTGGGGTGGGGTCTGGGGTAGGGGTTAAGGTTGTGGTGGGCTGTAGTGGAGGGTGGAGAGTGACTCTCTCTCTCTTTCTCTCTCTCTCTCTCTCTCTCTCTCTCTCTCTCTGTCTCTCTCTCTCTCTCTCTCTCTCTCTCTCTCGCTCTCGCTCTCTGTTATATGTGGCACACTGGTCACATCAAAGTATATCTTCCACAATAAATCACCCGACTCACACACCACCCGGTGATTATGCCCTGCTACTCTGAGGCAGATCATATAATTGCGTGTTTGATTCTGCATATATCGTCACATTTGATGATCAGATTTATGTCAGTATGCGGCAGTAATGGCGTAATCATATCATTTTCTAATAACGATAAATCTACCAGTTACGCTAGATAATGCTGAAACTTTGAATCCATGTACTGCTATGCACATAATATAAACGCATTGCTGTATTTCTTCGTGTGAAATCAAACAGATGAGTGCACTCAAACGATCAATCATATGGCGTCATAATAAAGCATGTCACATGTAGGTCATTTATGTGAATTACGCCAGGAAGGAATGAAGTAATTAATACCAGCATAAACGCTTAATAGCCCCTCGAGTTGTACGAATTGCATGCTATTACATTTAAATTATGTTCACTATTTTGAAAGAAATTTGAATGGATACTGTTGCTGCCATATGCAGCAACAACAACCAGTCAAATTAGTTCCAAAATATTCAACAGGTTACCTATGTAGTTTTCTGGAAATTGAGATGCAGAGAGTGCAGGGATCGGTGGATAGAGTGGTCGGAGCTTAGATATAGATGGGCCGACCATAGTTAGAACCTGATTCAATCATTATGATAATCTTATTGATGGTACTGTGTACGATTGCAATTTAATAATGCAATGGCAGTTTAATAATGCGTGTCAATGGTGCATGCGCTACCACTTTCATTAGGTAACTGATCAATGACTGATATAGGGGTCTATTGGGGATGAGGTGGGGTAGTTTAGGAGCATGCCCCGCTTTAGTGTTTGGTTGTCCAGTCGTCTTCCTGCCTTTCTGCATTCAAGTTCATAACCAACAACTTCTTACAGTGATTTTTACTTGCAACTTTTAGATCAGTTACAGTCTGGTGCGATTTTCACTTGCATCATTTTGGCCAGTCAAAGTCCTGTCTGACCCTTGTATCGCATGCAGTCAAGATCATGTGCAATATTCTTTGGCAGGACTTATTCCTGCCAAAGTCCTGTGCGATTTTTGCTTGCAGGATTTAGGCCACTCAAATTCATGCGCGATTTTCTTTTGCATTATTTAGGCCAGTCAAAGGGCTATGCGATTTTCATTTGCATTATTTAGGCCAGTCAAAGGGCTATGCGATTTTCCTTTGCATTATTTAGGCCAGTCAAGGGGCTATGCGATTTTCATTTGCATCATAGGAATTCTTGGAATTCAGTTCAAACTATATGAATCAATCCCAACACATGCAGAGCATGGGCGGAGCTAATTAGAAATTGACATGCCATAGCTATATGTGGATTCATCCATTTTCGTTAACAAACTCAATAAAAAACATAAGTGCAATCATAGATTGTGATCCTCACCCTCCACCCCCTCTCCCGATCCGCCCCATCCCCAGAGTCTGTCATTGTAAAGACTTTTCGCATTTTCAGTCTCTTCCTGCACATGAGCAGATGTTGTGGAATCCTGATGTAATGGCCACATCTTTTCCTGCATTAAATTCTGAGCCAAATTGGGCTAGTAATTTGTGAAATGTCTACGATCCAGCATTTGCTCCATTCGGGATAAGTTTTGTATCCAGATGATGGGCAAAGCGTGAACATCACTTTCCCTGAAGAATCTTTTGTTGTGACAAGATTTGAGCTAAATCAGATGACTAGTCGTTGAGATACATCTATGGACACGCACGCAGGTACGCACGCACGCACGCACGCACACACACGCACGCACGCACGCACGCACGCACGTACGCACGCACGCACGCACGCACGCACGCACGCACGCACGCACGCACGTACGTACGTACGTACGTACGTCCGTACGCACGCATGCATGCATGCATGCACGCACGCACACGCATATGCACGCATGCACGCACACGCATGCCTGGGCACGCATACCCGCACACGCACGCCTGGGCCCGCACACGTTGAAGCGCAACAACACACACATGCACACATTCGCATGCATGCAGACAAATACCACCTTCCCATCCAGTTCGAGGATAATAATCGAGATGTACATAATATACATTTTCTGTCTAAAGTGCTACTTGTTTTCATTCTATTTTCGAATAGTAGATACACGCATACCATTTTGAATCTCTTCATGTCAGATACTAATATAGTTCCATGGCTCATTATAACGGGACAGAGTGCATTAGCCAGTGGCTTTCGTCATCTATGTTGCCACGGGACGTCATCATTTTCCTGCCACAAACGGATAATGAGTATGTTATGGATGATGAAACAAAATGTAAAGTCTCAGGGTAGATGCATTCGTATCAAACAGAACAGATCGATATCGCACTCTTCCCGTCTCATTCTATCAAAGGCGCCAGCACTAATAACAAGAAATCGCTCACCTTTGGAGCACAAACAAGCATAGCGGTTACCCGAGAACGAAATCGAAACTTACTATGTTTCCGTTGAATCTTGTTTGGTTAAGGCAATGCATTCGGTAATATGGCATTAGAGATGGCTACATCTAAATTCTGTACAAAACGATTTCTGTGAAAACAACTGCGCACAAGTTAAATGCAAAGTTAACTGCATTGGAGGATTGGAGTTTAGAAATTGGAATCCTGATTGTTTTGCAGCAGCCAAATCAATATATTCATGGTACGCTCCTCTTTTCTCGCTGGCATGATCATCTATTTGTTCGTCAGTTGATATGTTTAATGGGTAAATCCACTTTTAGCTATGCCCAGTCCATCACTAGCTAAGCTCCACCTACGCTATGTCTGTGTTGGAATCTATCGAAACCTACACTACTTTAATCATAATTTCCAGAAAGCTAACAGTCAAGCTGTTGAAGAAACTAATTTAAGTGACTGATGTTGCTGAAAATTGTATCATCCGCGCTCAGTGAAATTAGTTTCAATATATTCAACAGAATGGTTATTAATTAGTAAAGTCACACAATTCGTGCAAGTAAGAGTTCCTGGTGGAGTTGGATACGCCACTGAAACATGTTTGACTGGAACTGGTGCATTATATTGTAAATCCATTAAAGACATACAAATCAGCCACGTTCATGACGGACCACTGCAATTTCCGCAACCGATCTAATTCAATTGCATTGTGACGCCCGCAAACAAGTCATGTATGCTGATAATTATGACGTCCGATAGTTGATTGACTAATCAATAGATGAATCCCATCTCTTAGTCAAGTATATGGCCTCAAAATCATGTACGTAACATATAGGTTCATGTCACAATCATAATTGATAGAAATACTTCGCCAAAACAGTCAACAGATTAGCTGTATAGTTCCTATGGAATTGGAATTCTAGGAATTCAGCATTCTATGTACACAGATTGATCACAACACATGCAAGGCATGGACATAGCTTAGGTAGCTATGTGTAGGGCATAGCTAAAGTGGGTTCATCTATTCACCCCTTCAGGTATCTACATATAAAAATGATTCGCATCAAGCGAACACTTGTTTCATCGACCACGATACTCGTTCGTACGTTCTATTCAGGCGTGTCTGTAATCACGGGATCTGATATGTGAATCAAGTATAGGGTATCATACCCCGTGCCTGGCAACACTACCAAGATATGTGTCAAATAGAATGGCGAGAAATACCTCCAAGGTACGAAGTTCTATGATGAAGTAAAGAAAGCAAGTGATCCAAAGTACAGTACTGTTATGCCATTGGTTTCAATGCCACCACTCTTACTCTACCATAGTGGCCTGAAGAATATATTCATAGCACATATAACGGAGAGAGATATCGTGCCAGAATAATGTATCTGATGGGGTACGACTAAAACTGCAGCGGGGCATTATACCATTACGAGAAATCGTTCACACAGCTCTCCAACTATGTGCAGATGGCACACCAGAATATGATGTCTCTTGGGATCGCATAGATACAGACCGTGTTTCTGTCGTAATTCCCAATGGTTTATATTTGTTTCAGGAGTGTTTGGTTGGAGGAGAGTCATTACTTGCGATGGAGGAGAGCAGCAATCAAGATAATTGCATGCATGTCTGCAGTGTCGCATTGGATATTTTCTGTGCAGCATCTAAAAGCAAAAGATTTAACACTGAGTTATGATGGACTTATTCCAGCATAAATACACATTCTGTTGACTATTTTAAAACGAATTTAACGGGGTGATGTTGCCATAGGCTAGCTATGTTAGCTGCATAGTTACCTTGAAAATGGAATTCTTGGAATTCAGGGTTCAAAGTATATGAATCAATTCCAACATGCGCAATGCAAGGGCGAAGCTAAGCTAGAAAAGGGGGAGGCATAGATAAAAGTGGACTCATCCATTATCACTAACAAACGGAGTATAAACCCCAAGTGCAATCATAGATTGTAAACCTCACCCTCCGTCCCCCACCCCACCCGACACCAGTGTCTGTTACTGTAAACACTTTTCGGATTTTCAGAATCTTTCTGATCATGAGCAAAGTTGTGAAATCCTACTGTACGGCCACATCCTTTCCTGCGTTAAATTCCGAGTCAAATTGGACCAGTAAATATCTGTGTGGGTCTGCAAATGGATATTTCTCAGTACCACTGCTGATGCTGTTTAACTGGCTTGGCGATTACAATAGTAGTGGTTATGAAATCGCAAGTTATTGCCTATTCTGTGACCATTTGTATGGCAAGGAAAACACTATTTTTTGAAAATGTATCACTGTAATTACTGGCTCAGTTACAGAGCCAGTCAATTAGGTGGTTAATTTTCTAAAATAGTCTTCTCTTGGCCAGCAAATTAATATTTATCAAGACCACAGCCGAGTGTATTTTGGTCGACTTAATCATGAATGGCACCAGAGGAGTTAAGTGTTTCATCGGTAATAAATGGCATTCCACCGTAATAGTAGTTTATTGGCCGGTGTGGCCATCAAATTCACCTTTCCAGAGTACCCACCCATCACATGACGCCATAATGAACTGCGTGATGTGTACAATGCCATCATAATGAATGACGTCATGAATGACGTCGATATGTACGTCACGAACGCATATTTGAAGAAGATCCATGCGTCGTTGTACAACTTGTTTGCTTTCACTATTTAATAAATATTCTGTTGAATATTTTGAAACTAATCGAGGTGTTGGTGGAGCTTAGCTAGTGAAGGGCGGGGCATAGCTAAAAATGGAAAGGTCCGTTGTCAATGGCAAAGAAATTCAGGGTTTCGCTTAGCCTGGGTCCATTTGAAGGCCAATAACACACTTTTGTTTATATTTACCACTGGACAAACCGAGCCAGTTACAGAGCCAGCCATTCCAGCGATAAAGTTTCAAAATATCCGCCGCCACAAACCCTCTCATGGCCTGCAAAATGGTATTCCTCAAAACCACGGCAGATGCCGCTTATTGACGATTTGACCGTTAACAGCTTAATTTGACACAAGAACTAATACTGTTAACACAATTCCTGATGAAAAAGTCGGCAATGACTTCACTGCTTCCCACATTGAGTGTATGCGCGATTTCCTGATGCTCAGTGTGCCGTAGCAATAAACATGGCGTATCACTTACAGTATTTAGCAAAATTTAGTAACGATTCGATCACTTTAGCTAATATTGGGCCTATATTTATAGAATAATCATTTGTAATCTGTTTTACATGTATTATTAATTTATGTTTGTAAAGAAACCGTTTGTTGTGGCGTGTCTGTTTTTATTTAGACTTGACATGATTACGATTTTATCTGCCATTTATATCCCTGGCTAATTCATCAATATTGTTAGAAAAGAAATTCTTCTTCGGTCTTTTTATTTGATTTAGTTTATTTCTATATGCTTTACTCATCTATAGGTTAATCTTTCCCCAAAAATTGGTCCCGGAGAGGTAACTAATTTTTCAATATTAAGGTTAATCTTTGTTTTGTGTAAAAGTGTTAAATAACCCTTTCACGAGGAAACTTACTGACACCGGCCTCTGTCCTGCTCTTGAGGAATGTTCATGTGCAGGCCAAGAAAATACTACTTTTGAAAATGTACCACTGAAATGGCTGGCTCGATAACCGAGCCAGTAACTTCATTTGTACATTTTCAAAAATGGTCTTCCCTTGGCTTGTTAATGGACATTCAATAAGAAACCATGTCTTTATTTTGAACAAATTTAGTTAAGTTAGAGTTAAGCGTACTTGCATATACCATGCCCTTATAGGCAGTTTTCTGTCCTAAAACAGCGTGCACATGTGCTTGTCAAAATGTTTGTATTGAAAGAGATACGGGGTGGGGGTGTTGCGGGGCACCTCTAGCCCTAACATAATATGAGTTTATTGTCAGATTGGTTAATAACTGCGTTGGCTAACCTCTCTTGTGTCAACTTAACCCTTTAATGGTCAAACTGGCCAAATAACAACTTTGCAGACGTCTTCAGACATGGCTATTTGAAAGGCCTAGAGAAGAGTATTTTTTTAGTATTTACCACTAGACTGACCGGATCAGTAACGAAGCCAGTCATTCTAGTAGTAAAATTGTGTCAGCGACCACGATACTGGTTCTTACGTTCTATTCAGGTGTGTCTGTAATCACGGGATCTGATATGTCAATCAAGTATAAGGTATCATTATCAAACGCGAAGTCACGCTCAAATTGACGTAGCTCTGTTACTAAAAAATAAAATTACTTAATTTACTATTTGCTAACCCTTCTGCTGAATATTCCGTAGCTACTCTGATTGCAATATCAGTCAAAGTAGTTTCAATATATTCAACAAATTACCTGTGATTTGATTACAACATCAGCTAACATGTGACGTATTTTGAGTATGAAGTCAGGTAATTGCTGTAACAGAATGGATCTGTTCATTCAGGCTGGATCATCCATAACAAATACTAGACCAATATCAGTGACAGCGACGTTCCCACTAAATGATGGCAAGCGTAATCCCATTCTCGATTTATTTTGTCATCGATTGTCTATTAACCCTTTCGCGATGAAGCGGGCCAAAACCAGCCGTGCAATAGTCTTGGGGAATGTCTATTTGCAGGCCAAGAGCTAGTCATTCCAGTTTTACATTTTTTAAATTAGTTTTCCATAGCCTGGCAAATAGACATTCAATAAGCAGAAATTTTGATTTTATTGACCAAATATAGACATTAAAAAGTTAACCCATCTTGTCTCAACTTAATAGTTTAATGGCCGTGTCCACCAAAGCCAGCATCGACAGTGCTCTCGAGGAATGCCCATTTGCAAATGAGGACGGTAGAACATTAGAAATTTACGACTGTGATGAATGTCTCGTTAAAGAACAATTTTGTAATGTGCATGACAATTACCACTGTCCAGTGTGATCCGTGCAAAGTCATTGAGGAATGTTCTTTAACAGGTGAACACAATTCTATTTCGCAAATTCCAGTGTTAGCTTTATGAGAATATTGTTCTCTTGGCCGGCAAAAATATAGATACATTTTTTCAGAAATCTAGACCATTAACGGCATAATTGGTATGAGTACCATTTAAAAAATATAATTTTGAGCGCTTTTGAGTCGCTGATGACACAGGCAGAGCTAAGCCCAGTAAAATCTTGTTCTATTTTGCTGTTAGACGAGGAAAAAATATCGATAGGACAGAATTGTCGACATTGATTTTCAGATTCCTAAGATTGGTTTGTACTTAATCAAGATGGATCTAATCCCTCATAAGCTGTAGCTTTTGTCGGAATCAGAAACACTCCAGTCTTGAATTACTATTTTCCTGGTCCCAAATCAAGCAACATTACTGTAGTGCTTTATGTGAGAAGAGCAGCGTCAATTTGATGCCAATTCATCCTCGGTGAAATCCTCAGCTTTGGTGTTGGTAAAACCGTTCAACAATTTAATAGAACAAGCTGGTGGAAAAAAGCTTTGTGGAAACTATCTAGAGATGAGAAGTTGGCGTGGTAGAACCCTTTTTCCCGATAGCTTAGTATAAAATGCGTGAGCTTCCAAAGGCTTTCCATCTGAGGGAGTTTGATCAATATCAAAATATCGCTATGTATCACATTCGAGTTGGTGATATATGATTTCCAATAAAGACTATTTAGGACCGACATACGTCTATTGAGGTTTGAGTACACGGTGTGAGAATAGCCACCCAGAAGACGGTATATTTAAAACAGGGTTAGAATGGCTGTATCATCTCACTCTAGCAGAGGATGTCCACGTTCAGGTTGGTTACTACTACTTTCAGCTTTCAGAGTATGATTCAAATAGGATTGGTTCTCGTATATCATCAGCCTATTAGGCATATATAGCCACGGCAAAAACAATCAGAAACAGACACTCGATTAAGAAGGATAGAGGGTGAGAGAGGGGATAGAGACGGGTGAATGAGAGCGAGAGAGAGGTGAGAGAGAAAGAGAGAACGCGGGAGGGCGATATAGAAGGTGTAAGTGAGAGAAAGGAGACTGAGGTGAGAGGAGAGAGAGACACGAAGAGATAGGGAGGGAGAGGGGACTGATGGATGCAGAGTGGAATGATGGGGTGGTGGTCATTTTGTTGTGCTTCATGTGGCGTCTAATGCCAGATCTTGTTCTTATACTTCACCGAGATCATTTGGTTTGGTTTGGGCGTGTGCTATATTTGTTAATGTTTTTCTTTTTCCTGACAACCTGTGATGTTGAGCTGGTAATGCATTGTCATGAACGTCATATGGTATACAGCTGCATTCTTTTAATGTCTGCCAGATTTCGTGAAGTCTACTTTTTAAATGAAATTTTGGTCTACGTTATATCTAAATCATTTAATACGTCTCTTTCTTGGGTGGGGGGGGGGGGTGTGTGGGGTCGGTGGAGGGTGGGAGGGAGGGAGATTTATATGTACCGATTTGCGATAATTTTCGCAATGTGTGAAATTCTGGAGGATTGTTGCTGCTTTATTTATTGCATGATTAAATGGACATTTTATTAACATCAGGGCATTTGAAAGAACAATAAATAAAGTAAAAGAGATAGATTAATTAGGCGGTTTGCTAGTTAGGATAGAAAGCAGAATAATACAAACACATGGTAGAAGGTGAAGTTGGTGATTTGTGTTGCTGGTCAAATCATCAAATTTCCCGGGAGTGGGGTAGCGGTTGGATGTTGGGTGTGGTGGCGGGGTGGGGTGGGGGTCTGCCTGGGTACGTTGGATGCTGTGAGGGAAGGACTCTTCCTCTTATAATTGGCACACTGGTTACACCAAAGGCCATCTTCCACATTAAATCACCCTCCCCTCCATCCACCCCGCCCCCATATAATATGCGCTGCTACTCTGAGGCAGAGCATATAATTACGTTTTTGATTCTTCAGATATTGGCACATTTTATGATCAGATTTATGTCAGTAAGCAGCAGCAATGGCGTAATCATATCAATTGCTAAAATCAATCATTGCAAATAACGAACAACGTACCCGATCAATCTGCCCGTTAAGCTGGATACCGCTGACAATCTGAATCCATGTACTACTACATCCACGTTATACAAAGGCATTGCTGTTTGTCTTTGTGTGAAATCAAATAGATGAGTCCAATCTACCGATCAATCATATGACGTAATAATACACTACGTCACATATAAACTGATGTCATAATTAATTATGACATGAATGAATGATGAAATTAAGTCCGCCATAAACACTTAATTGTCCATTGAGTTGTACGAATGTTATGTCCCTACTATTTAATACACATTTTGTTGAGTATTTTGAAACTACATTGCCAATAACCATAGCCAACCCCAGCACGCTGTCAAATTAGTTTCAAAATATTCAACAGTGTACCTATATATATCTCTAGAAATTGAGATTCAGGGAATGCAGGGATCGATCCATCCCAACACTGGGAAAGCGTGGGCCGAGCTTAGACATAGATGGGCGGGGCATAGTTGGAACTGGAGTCTTCTTATTATGTTACGTCACTGTATGTGATGGCAGTTTATTAATGCTTGTCAATAGTACATGCATTACTACTTTCGCTAGGTAACAGATCAACGAAAGATCTATGGCTCTATTGGTGGGTGACTACAATCTGGCGGAGGGTTTAGGTCGGCGTTTCGCTTCAGCAGTGGGTGTTCTAGGGGTCTTCGTGTACGCCTGCATCCTGATTGCTAACCAAAAACTTTATTTTACGATGTTAATTTGCAGCATTTAAGGCTGTCAAAGTCCTGTGCGATCTTCATTTGCAGCATTGAGGCCAGTCAAACTCGTGTCTGATCATTGTATAGTATTTAGCCCATGCAGTCAAGATCGTGTGTGATTTTTATTTGCAGCACTTACGCCAGTCAAATTCCTGTTCGAGTTTTACTTGCAACATGTATGCCAGTCAAATTCATGTGCGATTTTCTTTTGCAACATTTGGGCCAGTCAAATTGCTGCGCGATTTTCGTTTGCAGCATTTAGGCCAGTCAAATGCATGTGCGATTTCCTTTTGCAACATTTATGCCAGTCAAATTGCTGTGCGATTTTCGCTTGTAGCGTTTAGGCAAACATCTTGTCACACACGACTATTCTGAGAGGAGTGGGTGTATCTATTTGTAAGGGGCATCGTCTAATATGTATTATTACTGTATTCTGCAACTGTAGTAGTAGAAACATCCTGCAGCTGCAATCAACCCTTCTTCAGTTTGGCCCTGTGTGTCTTGTCATCATCCGAAATGCTGAGCTTGCTCAGGTCCGTTCTTGACTAGCGTGTAATGATGACAATGCAATGAGACCCTCTCCTTGCTTTGTATATTCTACCTCCGAGTAAGGCGAGTTCCAAGGCTCTCTGCGATGGTGTGTCTTCTGGTATCCTTGGCTCATGGCCAAACATGGACCATCTTTGCTGGGCGACTTTTATATACAGTGGCGACGCATTACACATCTTGTATAGCGCATCATTGGAAATTATGCTGTCTGGCCATCGGTGTACAGTGATGGTGCTTAGGTGTGTGCGGTGGCAGGCATCGAGTTTGTTTAGAGCTGCCTCTGGAGCTGCCTAGCTGCTGCATATGTACATCATCAAGGATACACAGGTTGCATTGCATAAGCGTCTTTTTATCAAAGGAATAGCTTCCAGCTCCCAAAATCGTCCTCTTTGGCATGGATCATCGTCGTCACAGTCGTTGCAATCGTCGTTGGCCTCGTCGTCGTCGACGTATGTTATTCTCAGCTCACATTTTGCGCATTTTAGAATCGGGTTGAAGCACGACATCCTAAAACCACATAACGTAAATAGCAATGTAACTATACAGGATAGTTGTTGAATATGTTGCTACTAATTCGACTATGAGCTTTTATTCCCAATGGCTGCAACAGTGAAATTCAAAGATTTTAAAATATTCAACATGTTATCGGTATGTTTATCTGGTAATTGAGATTCGAAAAGTGCAAGCATCGAGTGATTCTAACAGGGGCAACGCGTGAGCGGAGCTTAGCTGGTGGTGAGCGGGGAACAGCTAAAACGTGATTCCTCCATTGGGAATTAGAATGAGAAAGAGATAATGTTCAAAAGAAAACTTGTATAGAGTCTCTAGGAACAATGAAAGGATTTGATTGTCACTCATGTTGTTAGCTGGTATCACGATCACGTAGCTCAATAGCAAAAATAAAATGGTCAGCCCGTCACATATGTGAACGAATTATATGGCTTCAAATTAACTACAAAATAGTCAACAGATAATATAATACATGTGATTGAAATGTATACAGACATAAATCTAGTTTATTGATCAGCACGTGGCTATCGCTGATGGGTGTTCATAGTGCTTTCTTGCTAAGGCTGTCGTTGATGTTGTTGGTGCTAAGGGAATCCATCATAGTCAGAGTTACTGCAGGTCTGGATTTTATGAAACATTTCTTCTGAAAACGTCCTACTGGCAAATAAGCGTATCAAGAACCTTTTCTTAGATATAGCTGGGACATTTTCTCTGGGTTTGGAGAACTTGCTCATGGCTGAAACTCTAAAAATCGTTCTTTCTAAGTGAATTTCATGTAAGAATTTCTCAAGATATGTTTGATAAAGTCTCCTAGAAGAATTGTGTAACTGTCATCACCGCTTCTATTTAAATCCGTATCCTTTATCTATAGGGCATTGCCTTTGTCTTGTGACTGCTAACTGGCCAGACGAATTGAGTATATAAAAAAATAGAGGTGTTCATTTCTAGCTCTTCCCCATCCTTATCTGACTCGCCTCTGGCGGCCGCTTGGGCGACATTACTCGGTGTGTGTGACCGTAATGACCTGGTCTGATATCTGGTAAGCTGCCCATTTAGAGGAGCAACTCGCCCGAAACGGTACGAGTAAACACATTTCTGCAGAACGAAAGAGAAACTCAATGGAACGATGAAAGAGTCTGTCTTCTTGAAATGTGATAGCATAATGGCCTCGTAAAGGACAATAACGCTGTTTCTTGTTTCTGTTCTTAAAACGTTTTAGGTCATATATGTGGACAACATGAGAATTCTTTACGAAGATAACGAATACGAAGAAATCGATCATTGCATAACCGCGTGAAGAAATGCGTCCCATTAAAAGTAAGTATTTGTTCACTCATTCAATACTTCGCAACACCTGGAGCAAATCAAGACGATATACTGCTTAGTTAGTCTCCTATAAAAGACATTACGGAGATTCTGTTGCCACTTATCGTCGGTTTACTGTTCATGTGCGTGTATCTTCATAACGGCACCCATGAAGCAAGATTAACTTAACGGACACTAATCCGTCTGTTCGGCACGAAAACCATACACTCGTTATATGTTGAAGGGCACACGCCGTGATTGAAAAAGATCTAAAAAAACATTGACACTTAATTCATAGCATCTCCGTCTCACGATAATCATACAGGGGAGATGTCAAATATTTGGAAACTCCCTGGGCAGGAACCTTTTATTGTCGTAGACAGCAACAGCTCTCAATCAAATTAGTTTCAACACATTTAGCAGAATAATTAAAAAAGTTCAAAGGTTTAATTGTGTCTCGTGTTTAGAGAGTGAGAATATATATTCCATTTGCATTTCTTTGAAAATGTGTAGAGCATTGAGTATAGGGGAATCAAATCTACCAGGCGCGAGTATGACGCCATAATCAAGAATAGCATATGTATGCTGGCGTTTTTAATAAACACTCTATTGAATATGTCGAAATTAATTTGCCTTTGTAGCAACGCAACCAGTCAAATTAGGTGCACAATATTCAACATGTTTTCTGTATAGGTACCATGAAATTGGAAGTCTGTGAATTATGGAGTTAAATTATATAAATCGATCACAACAAGGACAATGCATGGGAGGAGCTTAGCTAGAAATGGGCATGGAATAGCGGGACATGTATCCCCTAGTGGGCCTTGCCAATTTTAGCTATGTCTAGCCCATCTCTAGGTAAGCTCCGCAGACGCATCGCCCATGTTGGGAGCGATCGATCCGTGAACTCCCTTACTATTAATTTCCAGAAAACTATACAAGTACGTTGTTGAATAGTATGAAACTAATTTTACAGGGTGCCCAACATAATATGTATTAAATAATAAAGACAAATAATGCAGCATTGCTTAGTCCATCACCAATTAAGCATTCGCGATTTACGTATCTACGTTGCTCATGATGTCGTTGATTGTGATGTCAGCCCACTGGTCACTTAGTTGATTATGATGTCAAACGAAGGATGAATAAACTGGAAAGTGTCATTGATCCACGCTCAGAGGAATAGAATATTGCATTTGTAAGATTGCACATTTATCATCTTGGATTGACATTATGAAAAAACATTTGTTTAGCGTGTCTAATCCTTTCATTCTGAAGTCAACCAGAACCAACCTTTACATTTGCCTTGAGGAATTTCCAGTTGCATATCAAGAGAGACTATTTTTAGAAAAATTACCACTGAAATTAAAGGCTCGATAACATTGTTAGACTTTCACGAATAGTTTTCTTTTAGTCCACGGAACGACACGCTATAAGCACATATTTTGATTTTATTAAACAACATTTACCCAAATAAAAAGCTTGGAAACATTAAAACAATCATTTAACAATAATCTAATCCTTCAACAACTGTGCAATGTACAACATAATCTTATATATGGCCGATGTTATTTGCCATCCCCTGAAGCTAAGCAAGATATCGCAGGCAATATCTTTTAACAGGTTAATAATTACACAGCGACTAAAAGAAAGGCTGGTGTATATTTTCGTATGAAAGGAGATTTTGAAATTTCAAAATTCAGTGGACTTGTGGCTAATCTATACATATTCTTAAAACACACGCTTATCCGAGCCATCGCCCCTTCTCCCACCGCTCCCACCCACGCCACCACTTTCTCACATACATTCTCATAGGAACGAAGTCCAAAATAATTTGCGGATTAGTAAAAAAACTTGTGTCTCATAAAGATACCACGCAGGACATCAGTTCAGATTCATGTTCAAGTTTAACACACACTAGTGTTTCTTCTGGCGTCTTATTAATATGGTTGTCTCTGAGTGAGCTGCTGTTAGCTATCGTTTATAGACAACGCAATATCATTCCCGCGATGACGTCATACCACAGTAACTATTCACCCGATGACCTTACCCCATGATTTTCATGGCAATGACTAGAAAGTCACTTTCCATGATAAAATCAAAACAAGAGAATTGCAGAGATTGCAGACCCTCGCCCTCTACCCTTTGTCACATTGTGCACCCCTAAAGAATTTCCGGATTTTTGGGATTTGTCAGCTTTTCTGGATGTTTTCAGAGTTTCCGTTTTTAGATAGCTCGGAACGTTGTGGAATCCCAGTGTATGGCCACACCCTTTGTTGTGATGCAATTTGAGACACATTGGAACAGTCGTTTCCGTGATAGTCACACATCCCTAATTTGGCCTTGATCCTCATCCGGGTTCTATTATCCTGATCACACCCACTATTTTTCCCTGTGATAAATTGGAACTAAATCAGATCAGTATTTTGTTATACATGTGCGGGCACACACACACGCGCGCGCGCACGTACGCACCCACACACGCACACACGAACGCACGCACGCGCGCACATGGAGACAACCGCACAGACCAAATTTAACATATGATAAAGATAAATGTCGATCTATAGCAGACGAGTGCCTAACATACTAGACAGTCTTACACCGACAGTCTGCCACAGACAAATCTGATAGAGGTTTCTCACATGCCATTAATAAGGATCATTTATTGTCTAAGGGTGAGACAATATACGGTCCTTAGCACCTCTACCCATGAACAAGATCTATACTCTTTAATGGCTATAGTCTCCAGATGTCGTCAGTGGATGGAGTAACCAAATCATGGCGAACGTACCCTGACAGTTCCGCCTCCGCGCATTAACTGTCTCACTGCTGCAAGCCATCGCAGAATGATGTCAATGGGCAACAACTCTGGACCGGCTGACTCATTTGAACACAATTTGACTGAAATGTGTCGGTGGGTTAGCCACCAACAACTTTCAGTCAAATTAAAAAAAATATTCAACAGGTTCCGGGTTAAAAGCTATGGAAAATGTAGTCAGCAGAAACTCAGCATACAGACAGATAATCCACTAGTCTATCAATAACTATCCGTTCTTGGACAAGATAAATCAATCAACTATTTGAATGGTATGTATACATAGCCACCAAACGTGAACCGAACTCCATGTGTAATATCAAGGTTGCGGCTAGCATTAAGAGTCAATTTAAGTAATATAAAATCAATGGTGCGATTCATCCCTGCCTATGCCCCGCCCATTTCTAGTTAAGCTCCATCCAGTTTTATAAATAAAAACAAGAGTCTTCTCTTGGGCATCCGCTGGGAAAACCCTTCAATTTTGGTAACATATATTGGCATTTAAGAGATCAAAGGTGCATATTCATATCAAAACAACTATAGGAATTGTATTAATTTATACGAAATGAAATCACCATATGCTAAGATCTCTTTCGATTCATTGCAATTATATATGCAAATTAAGTATCTAAAACTATAGAAATTTAATAATTGTATTTTCGGTCAGTTGGCATTGATATGCACCTTTAACTGACATAAGTAGCAATGTTGTTACACGAAGGGTTAATATATTTGTTTATGACTTTACAATGTTGTGCTGGACATGCTGCTAGCAATGGTGTACATATGAATTGTGGGTGACAGAGGAAATGGCGAAGAGCGTCATTTCCGATTTCTCTGTACACAACCCTAATAATGCAAGTTACTGGCCTGTACTGGGCGAATACTGGGCCGTATTGTCCCAGGATTGGCCCAGTAGCGGGGCAGTAATCCGCATTAATTGGGAAGACGCGCCAACAGAAGGCAAATTTTGAAGATGTTTCAGTCTGTGTATGCAGTGAATGTAAGTGTTAACATTCACATTTGGTTTTTTTATAAATCAATCAAAGCAGATCGAGATTTATTGAGAGGAGTGATTATTTCTCTCGAAACTGGAAGCGAGTTTAATGTTGAGAAGGTGTTATCCTGTCCCTTGGCGTGGCTCCGAATCAAAAGTCAACTTGGAAATATTCTACATGCACAATAGCGGATGACGTTGTTGTTGTACATTCAAAATCTCACATGAGCAAAGACCTTGGTGGGTATTTAGAGACATTTCATAAATATCTGCATGTACATGTTTCAGATGAATGTACCACAGTAGATATTATAATACACCAGTATTCAAAATCAACCAATACACATCAATCGTACTGATGAAAGGATGCAAGACAACTGAACATTTGCCGGAAAGAGGAACTGCTCATATTGAAATGTAAGAAATCGTCACTGGCCTTGTAGCCTGTAAACACAGGGTCACGAAGATTCTAAGTACCGACCTTGCATATAACTACCCAACCGAACCAATCTCCAGACCGACTTGTACAAAATGGCAACTTCACAGGTTCTCAAGCATGGGTATATCAACACACATCAAGCGTAGGCGGGCAAACACACAGACGCACGAGCCCGCATGCATGTATGCGCTCGTTCGCACACGCACAGACGCTGACGAATGCATGCACACTCACACACATATGCAGACGAATGCCATAGCAATTCCCTATTACGGGGATAGTACAATAATCTAGATCTACATGATACACACATTCTGTCCAAATATAGTGTAGACTATGTTAGCAACAGTTGGTAATTGTGTTCATTCTATGGTCAATCGGTATCCTAGATATACGCTTGTCATTTTGAATCGCTACATGTCAGATACGAGTCGAGATGTGTCTACTGTTTGCCTTGCTAGTATTCTGCTTGCCTTTGATGTTATATACACCTGTGTGCAATGGAGAACATATCACAGCGTTATTCTGGTGAATTGGCGCTTTCGAGGCCACATGTTGGTCACTCTCTGGAACCTGACAACGCCTTTTTTTAAAAACAAATATACTTGGACTTGACCTAAACATTCAGTACCAATCAATGATTCCTGGATATCAGGCTAAATGTATGTTCACTATATGTGTAGTGTATTAGCATCACTATGGAAGACGTCATACTGTTTTAGTAATAGGACCATACTCTCTTCATCGCCATGATCTCGATCCCATGTCATATCACTATTGTCAATCGAGTGGAAAATTATCACTTTGCACGAGATTTAGCTTCTGACCAATACAGCACGAAAATAATCTCAAACAAAACAGCGTCATTTCGGTCTCGAATTGACTTGTAATACAACCTTATAATTTCCGAGTCTATCATGCACGTATCATCACAAACGTATTTCACAACTATGTAATATATATATATATATATATATATATATATATATATATATATATATATATATATATATATATATATATATATATATATATATATATATATATATATATATATATATATATATATATATATATATATATATATACATATATATATATATATATATATTGTATCAACACTATAAGGGATCCCGCCATGATTACATTTTAGCCATCACTGTCGCTAGGAAACATTTGTGCTGGCACAGGTCATGTGGGATTATTACACTATTTAACCAATGACATTATTCCGTTGACTATAACAAAGTGTGTTCATATCGGGAAATATGGAACGTGCTCTTGTGTATATGATATGATCTAAATACGCAAAGTGTGGTGGTTTTATCATCAGCAGGAACTTATGGGCAATCATCTGTGGGTTAACTTTATTCTATCTGGCATATGTGTGATTTATTGCCAGATCATGAATAATATATGATGCAATACAAGTAATGCATTACAAAACAGTTGCTAATGTCAGACGATTCCATCGGGAACTTTTTACATTATATTTAGTAGCAGAATAAATGCAAATATATTCTTATTCACTGATCTAATTGTGTGAATATTTGTAATTGATCATATTACATGAGTGAGTATCGATTGAATTCCTCAATATATGGAGGTAAGAATCCATGAAAACGTCCAGGCAGACATTTTGTGCACCATAATCTCCAGTTCTGTCACAGAGTTCAGCAATCACTTTCCGACCTGGGCACGCAGATCGATGGCTTTTGTTGTTAACCCTTCAATGACTAAATTTGTTCAAAAAATTACAATATTTACTAATTGATGCCCATTTGCAGGACAAGATAAAATTATTTTTGAAAATCTACCATTGGAATGATTGGCGCGGTTATCGAGCCAGTCATTTCAGTGGTAAAATTTCAAAAGTAGTTTTCTCTTGGCCTGCAAATCGGCATTCCTGAAGACCACTACAGCGGACGGTTTTGGCCGGCTTAGTCATGAAAGAGTTAAACGATCCCCCATTTATGTCGATAAAAGATCATATGTACAAGGAACACGAATAACCCAAGCCCGTTTGAATTGAACAGGAACCGTGGTTCAGCAGCGTCTTGGGACTATTTCCTTTTAGATCTGGTCACCAGAATCTAATTTTCACCTCCGATAAATGCCGATGCTGACAAGAGGCATAGACGCTGCATTCGGATTTGAATCTCTGTGCTGTACTCTCTCCGGCCAGCTAGTCAATCGTGAATTATCCATGTTTCTATGGAGGAATCAGTTTCAGATATTCCTCACCCACCCTTATCTAAGCCTTTGCGTGCAATCGATTCCTGCACTTTGTGAAAACCAATTCCCAGACAACTATAGTCAAAATATATTGAAACTAATAACAACGCCCAGTCAAATTAGGTTCCATATAGTCAAGATAATGTTTACTAAACGGTATAAACAAACTAATCGTACAACTTCACCCACTATGAAATATTTAAACGGACATAATTACGTAATTCAAGATGTAATTGATCATAGCCTCGGCCTTCGTGTGCCGTAGTTGATTATAGTGTCATATTATTGATCGATAGACCTGATTCCTCTATTGCTGTATTGCTTCATGCTAAATACATCTGCAGGGGTAGGCCTGAAGTGGATGTCCTCAATCAATGACTTCATTAATATGTTTAGATCAAAATTCGTTCGGGTTGATTGTTCCTACCAACGGCATTTGCAAGCGAAACGCTCACCAGAATTCACACACAATTACATGGCCACATCTCCAAATAGATGATTAAAACAGCTTCAAAATAACATAATTGTGCGACAAGTTCAAGATGGAATTAAGTTCTGTAATACAGAAGCAAAATATCATCGTGTCTCGAACAGGGTGAATTACTGAAGCATACAATAATCTTACCAATCAACCGATCTACAGCCAGACAAACGTTGTTCATTTATTGATTCCTTTCTCAGCTCTACTGTTGCAGATTCACGGCGATGCTGTCGACAACGATCGACAACGACAATGACGATGATGACGACGACGAAGACGATGACATCGGCGGCAAAGACAACTACAATGCCGATGATGATGATGATGATGATGATGATGATGATGATGATGATGACAATGATGATAAAGACATGGTCGTCACCGCCGTCGCTGACACCGATGACGATATCTTTGGGGATGTAATATTAGTGCATGTGGGGTGGTTGGGCGGCGCTAGTGATTTCGTGAAGTGTTTTATCTCCTGGAGGGGGTGGAAGAACTTTCACTCGCCCGAATGATTGACCGATGAACGGATCAATTGATTGCCAGATTGAGTGATACACTTCTTAGGGGCAGATTATTTCACTATCTGACTGACTGGCTGGCTGGCTGGCTTGCTGGCTAGCTAGCTGGCTGGCTGCCTGACCGACTGCCTGGCTGACTGACTGACTGACTGATTGAATTACTGGCTGGGAACATAATAAATGGCACTGTCTAGCATACAGCTTTACTGTCCAGGGTGGTAATTTAACTTTTAACAAGACAGATTGAGAAATACAATATGTAATACATTATGAAAGTCTCAGTTGGTATTTCGCAAATTCTCTTTCACACAATATGTTAGTGTAGGGAAACACAAGTACGATACAATTAACCTGAAACATTTAGAATCAAATCGATCCCAGCACAGGGGAGCGTGGGTGGAGCTTAACTGTTGATAGGCGGGGAATAGCTAAACCTGGAATGATCCATTAACTTAGTCCCATATCGTATCAAAATATGTATCAATGGGTATAACGGAAACTAATGCCCTGATTTGGCACAACTATTAACACGTAAAATAGTGCAACCGCAAAACCTCGGATTCTGGAACATCTGAATACTCTTATAATGTGAAAAACGTTTGTTTCTGTGGTCTCTGACTGATCTTGTTTTGATTGCTATCAGAAATCATGACATGAATAACGATGATCTAGTGTCTAGGAACTCTCGGTAATAGCCATTGACCACATATCGAATTTATGCCATTTAATGGGCCCGTGTCCAGACTTTATTCAATGCTAAAATACATATTGGAAACAATCCAGAGGTATTCTGTTGTATCACATGCAACTATGAATCTGTCTACTCGCCAGAATATGACAATATATGAACAGTTCATGTAATAAATTAATGAATCCAGTCTCTCGGTCAATCATATGACGTGATAATCAAGTAGGTTACAAAATACAACAGCTTACCCCCATGTTTTTCTCGAATTTGAGATTCAGGGAGTGCATGCATCAATTGATCCTAACAGGGACAAAGCCTGGGCAGAACTTAGCTAAGGATGAGCTTGAATGACAAATCAGATCCTTGTATTGTTCCTACTGACTCTTTACGAGTTTTCTATTGTACATTATTTCTTTCTCCTTATAATTGCCAATGGAGAAATCAAGTTTTAGCTGTGCCCCATAGTTAAACGTGATTTCTCCATTGGCAATTATAAGGAGAAAGAAATAATATGCAATATAAAAGCTGACATCACAATCATGTAACTCCATAGCTAAAATCGAAACGTCCGTCCGTCACGGAAGTGAACAACTTGTATGTCTCTAAATTACCTTCAACATATCCATCAACTTATATAATGCATATGATTAAATATATACACATATGGATCTAGTTTATTGATCATCATATGGTTATTGATGATAGATGGTCATATTGTTTTCATGCAACATTTAACCTTGATGTTACTGGTGCCAGGAAATCACTCGTCTCTACAGTTAATGCAGGTATGGATTTTATTAGACATTTCTGCTGTAAAAACGTCCTACCGACAAATCAGCGTATTAAAAACATATCTTAGCTATGGCTGAGAAATTTGATCAGGGTGTGTACAATTTGTTCATTGTTGACAGACTCATAAAATATGTCTTTTCTAAGTGGAGTTCATATAACAATTTCTCAAGATATATTTGAGAAACCTTCCCAGAAAAAATCTTTAGAGTTATCATCAATGCCTCTTATCAATTCGTATCTGTACGGAATTCGTATTTAGGGATGTTTCCGTTGTCTTGCGTCTGCTACCTTGCAGAATTCACTATATCAAAATAGAGGTGGTAATTTCTAGCTCTGCTACGTCCATATCGAGCTACGCGTTGCCGGCCTTTTTACGCAGGCTGGTGGATGAATTCATGAATGGGTGAGATTAATCGATTTGTGGTATTTTATTCACGTTGACTGATACATGATCATGGTAAGCTGCCCACTCAGAGGAGCAAATCTAAAAAAAAACCAGTGCGGGTAAACACAGTCGTGCAAAACGAAAGAGAACACCAATAGAACGGTGAAAGTGCCGTCTTCTTGAAATGTGATAGCAAATGACAATAATGCCGTTTCCTGGTTCAGTTCTTAGAACATTTTAGTTCATATAAGTGACAGATATGATAATTCTTTACTAGGATAAAGTATAAGACGAAATCCACCATTGCATAACCGCGTGAAGAAATGCAACTAATTAAAAGATTTGTTCGCATACCGGTATTCAATACTTTGGAACACCAGTAGCAAAACAAGGGGATATGCGGCTTACAAGTATTTCTATTGCCACCAATCGTCGGCTTACTTTTTCTCATGCATGTATCTTCATCACGGCACCAATGATGACAAATTAACATAATTATCACAAAGGCTTTTTCTGATCGCCTCAAAATCCATCAAATCCTTATAAGTCGAAGGACACAAGTTGTTATTTAAAAAATCCTAAAATCTTTGAACCCTGAATTCATAGTATCTCAGTCTTAAACTATTTATACAGGAAGGTGATACATATTTTTAAATTAACTTAAATTAAATTATTGAGTATAGGTGAATTCAAACTGCCAGCCACGTAAATGACGGCATACTCAATTATATCATATATATATATATATATATATATATATATATATATATATATATATATATATATATATATGCTGACGTCACCGTCAAACTATGTAATACCTGACGTACTTAAAATGGAATAGTCCGTCAGTTGTACGAAGTGTATGTCCTTACTATTTAATAAACACTATTTTGAACATTTTGAAACTAATTTGTCTTGGTAGCAACAATACGCAGTCAACGTAATTTTAAAATATCTAATAGGACGCCAGTAGTCGTACTATGTAATTCACCATTCAAGAGTATTCATCCATCATCTGACCTCGTATGACGCCATAATCATCTCAGCACATGCATACTGACGTCACAATCATTACGTCACAATAAGTTCCATATAGACCGTCACCATATCTCAAATATTCCGACACGGTGTATGAATTGTATGTCTTTGCAATTCTTTGCTATTTAATAAACAGCACCCAGTTAAATTGGATTCAAAATATTCATAAGCTTACATGTGTATTTTTTTTGGAAATTGATAGTCAGGATGTTCAGCGATAGATCGATCCCAACACGAGCGAGGTGTGAGTGGAGTTTAGCTAGAGATGGGCGGGGCATAGCTAAAACCGGAGAGGTACATTGGGATTCTGGTGGAATTCTGGATTCAATGTATATAAATAGACCACAACAAGTGCAATGCGTCGGCCGAACCTAGCTAGAGATGGGCGGGGCATAGACAGAAATGGCTCCCCCATGGACCTTTCCATTTCAGCTATGCCCGCACATTTCTAGCTAAGCTCCAGGCACGCTTCGCCTGTGTTGAGGTCCATCGATCACTGCACTCCCTGACTATCAATTTCCAGAAAACTATACAGATAAGCTGTATGGCAGCAACGGCATCCAGACAAATTAGTATATGCAACATAATTTTTATTAAGTAATAAAGACATACACCTCCATTCACCATAATGTTTATTAAATAGTACAGACATACCATTTCTAGAACAATGCGTTGTCAGTCTTCAATTACGCGATTGCCACATACTTATCTAAGAGAATCATGACGTCATTGATCATGTAGTTGATTTTGACGTCATATGATGGATGGATAAACTGGAAAGGTAAAAAGTATTGATCCATGCTCACGAAGGATAGGCATTATGAAAGTACATTTGTTTCACGTGTTTAGTCTGTTCATGGCGAAGCCAGCCAGAATCGACCGTTACATTTGTCTTGATGAATAGCCATTTGCAGACCAAGGTAGCTGATAGCTTTGCTACTTCTAGCAGATTAACGATATTGATGTCGACGATGGCGACTGCGACGGCGACGGCGACGACAACGACGACGATGATGACGATGATGAAGACGATGGCGGCGGCAGGGAGGCCGACAACGATGATGATGATGACGATGATGACGATGATGACGAGGTTGATGATGACACAGTCGTCACTGTGGCCACCGACGACACCGACACCGACCACGACAACGATGACGACGATGCCGCCACGGACGACGACGAAGATGATGATGGTGATGATGAAGACGATGGCGGCGGATGCGGAGAGGGCGACGGCGATACTGATTTTGAAGACACAGTCGACAGTGCCGCCACTGACAACGACGACGACGGCGGCGGCGATGACGACAGCGAGGACATTACTGATGCCATATCATTGCTTGTAATGGTGGTTCTGGTGAGGCGAAGGTATTGCCAGCACTTTAACAGCTGAAATGCCATTATTTCAATTTCAAAACAGCTATTGAGGTAAGCTGGTAAATATGTGGAGACTAATTTATCTATACCCTGTTCCTGTGAAATATACTATAAAATGCACTGGGAAGAGTTCGCTCTGTGATGATTCACTTCTAAAGGTTGGTAACTTGGTAAAGTGTTTTAGCTCATGTTGAGGTGGGCCGGAGCTTAGCTTCAGTACTCCGAATAATTGAGTGGCATTCTGACGTGTCGCTTCACTAACTGAATGACTGACTGGCCGATCAAGCGATCGACCGACTGACAGACGCGACCGACTGACCAATTTGTCGACCAACTGACAGACCGACTAACCGACTGCCTGATGGATCGACGGGCTGACCGACCAAACAATTAAACAACTAACTGCCTGACTGCAAAATAAACGTCAGTGTCTAGCATACCAGATTTACAGACTAAGGCGTTGCTTTAATGTTTAACAACACAGAAAGATTCAATACAATAATTAAATATCCTTTATGAAACAGGCAGGTGGCATTTCACACCTGTTTTTCCACATTTTCTTTCATATAATATATCAATGTAGAAAAACACTTTTGCTATACAATATGTCAGTGCAGAAAACTATCATTGCTATACCATATATGAGTGTAGCAAACTACTGTTGTTATACATTTATCAGTGTAGAAAAACAATATTGTTATGCAACATACCAATGTAGAGCAACACTATTGTTATACAATATAGCAGTGCATAAAACACTATTGTTATACACTATATCAGTGTAGAAAAAACATTATTGTTATAGAATATGTCAGTGTAGAAAAACACTATTGTTATGCACTATGTCGGTGTGGAAAAAGACTATTGTTATATAATATGTCAGTGTAGAAAACACTATTGCTATACAATATGTCAGTATAGAAAAAAGACTATTGCTTTACAATATGCCAGTGTAGAAAAACACTATTGCCATACAATATGTCAGTGTAGAAAAAAGACTATTGGTTTACAATATGTTAGTGTAGAAAGACACTATTGCTATACAATATGTCAATGTAGAAAACAGATTATTGCTTTACAATATGCCAGTGCTGAAAACGCTATTGCTATTCAATATGCCAGTGTAGAAAAACACTATTGCTATATATTTATATCAATGTGGAAAAACACTATTGCTATACAATATATCAGTGTAGACCAACACTATTGCTATGCAATATATCAGTGTAGACAAACAGTATTGTCATGAAGTTAAAATGGAAAATTTACAATGAATTACACTAGCTCCGGGTCAGATTATAGTATGGATGGATAGGTTTTGATTGCTATCAGGAATCATGACATGAATAACGATGATGTAGCTTCTATAAACTCTTGGTAATAGCTGCTGTCCGCATAGTCAATTTATGCCATTTATGCCATTTAATGGATCAGTAGCCAGACTTTATTCATGCCAACAATAAACATGGGAAACATCCATAGGTTTTCTGTTGTGTTACATGCAAATGTCAATCTGTCATCTCTCCGGAATATGGCAATGTATGTAAAGCTGTTGAACACTCTGAAAGAAATTGATGAATCCAGTGTCTCTGTCAATGATATGACATCATAATCAACTAGGTCACATGTAGTTTGTTGTCATAATCAATTCCGTCATGAATGGCATAGCTAAGTTTGTGATGAATGCTTAATTGATGGCGGACTAACAGTTGTTGTACGAATTGATTAATTTCTCCGCTTTGCTATTCCTTGCGGATTAATGATGTTGCTGGCGACGACGACGACGACGACAACAATGGCAACGACAATGACAACGATGGTGATGACTAGGAAATTAATTAATGCTGCCATAATAACTTCCGAAATATTTAATAGCTTATTGGTATGTTTTCTGGAATTTGCGATTCAAGGAGTGCATGCATCGATTGATCATAACACGGGAAACAGGTGGGCGGGACTTAGTAAGAGATGCGTTAAGCATGGCTAAATTGGATTACTCCATTGGAAATTAGAAGGATACATAGATAGTGTCAAATAGAAAACTCGCAGAGTGTCTATAGAAACAATGACAGGATATGATTTGTCATTCAATTTGTTAGCTGGCAACACAATCACGTAGCTCCATCGCGAGCACCGAAATGTCCGTCCGTCACGGAAGTGAACAAATTGTGTGTATACAAAATATATAAAATAATATAATACATATGATTGAAATATATAAACATATGGATCTAGTTTATTAATCATCAAACCGTTAGTGATGATGGATGGTCATATTGCTTTCTTGCTAAATGTGGCATTGCTGTTGCTGGTGTCACGAAATCACTCGTAGTTACAGTTGCTGCAGGAGTGGATTTCATTAACTATTTCTGTTGGAAAAATGCACTACCAGCAAATCAGCATATTAAACCATTTTCTTAGATATGGTTGAGATATTTGATCAGTCTTTAGAGCTGTCAGCAACACCTCTATTCTAGTCGTATCTGTAAAGAACTGGTATTTAGAGAGGTGTTAGTTGTTACGCGTCAGCCAACTGTTCATTATATCAAAAAGATGTGGTAATTTCTAGCTCTGCTACGCCCATATCCAGCTTAGCAATGCAGCTTTTTACACGTGTCGGTTGGTGAACTCATCAATGGGTGAGATTAATCGAGTTGTGGTAATTTTTCACGTGGGCCGATACCTGATCTGGGTAAGCTGCCCACGCAGAGGAGCAAATAGCCAGAAACAGTGCGAGTAAACACATTGCTGCAAAGAGAAAGAGAAAATCAATGGAATGGTGAAAGATTTTGTTTGTTGAAATTTGATAGCATAATGGCCACGGAAAGGACAATAACTATATTTCCTTGTTCGGCCCCTAGAGCGCTTTAGTTCATATATATGAAGTGTATGAGAATTCCTTATTAGGATAAAAAATAAAATGAAATCCATCATTGCATAACCGCGAGAAGAAATGCAACCCATTAAAAGATTTGTTCACACATTCAATACTTCGGAACACCTGAAGCAGCACAAGGGGATACGTGGCTTAATCTTAGTCCCTTAAATAGCATTACAGGGATTCTGTTGCCACTTATCTTCGGCTTACTTTTCTCGTGTATGCATTGCGGCAACGATGATGCAAAGTTAACATAATAGCCACAAAGCCATGTGAAAGCACAACATCCATCTGCTCTTTATATATTGAAGGACATAAGCCGTGATTTAAAAAAAACACCTAAAAGCCTTGAACCCTGAATTAACCATATGCTATTCTCACGCTAATCACACAGGGAAGATGTTAAACATTTAATATTTGAAAACTTGGTAGCACCAACTCTCAATCAAATTGTTTTGCAGACTAATTATACAAGGTCAAAGGTTTGTGTGTGTGTCTTAGGTTCAAAATGTGAAAATATGTATTCCAATAGCATCTCCTTAAAGTAAATACAATATTAAGGATAGATGAATCCAATGCCCAGCCACATATATAACGCCATCCTCATTACGGCTTAATCATTACGTCATATGTAGGGTGTTGTCACCATCAAAACACATACTGCATGATGTCCATTATGAACATTGAATCGGCCGTCAGTTGTACGAATTGTATGCCTTTATTATTTAATACACACTCAATTGAATATTTTCTAACTAATTTGACTTGGTAGCACGAGTCCCACTCAAATTAGTTTAAAAATACTCAACATGTTATCTGTATGGTCGCTGTGTAATTGCGATCACAACAAGCGCAATACATGTGTAGATCTTAGCGAGAGATGAGTTGGTTAGTGGTGGGGGTGGGGAGGGGTGGGAGCTAGAAATGGATAACTGAAGGGACCTTTGTAATTTTAGCCACGCCCCGTCCATCTTTACCTAAACTCCACCCATAGTTTGCTCGTTAACTATCGGGTTCCTAAAAATTTCTAAAGTAAAGTGTACTCATTTTTCGCAAAGAAACGGGTAAAGAGCACAGCTTCCCCCGCTGCCCTCCCCCTTCCCAAAGGGCAACGGAGACAGCTTCCCCCGCTGCGCCCGTGCTTGCGGCGCCCCTGATTATGTTGACTATTTGGAAAGTAATATGACAGGTTGCTGTCGCTGTCTAGGGCAGCAACAGCGCCCTGTCGCATTAGTTTCAAAACATGCATCATAATCAGGGGCGCCGCACGCACTGGGGCAGGGGGGGGCAGCTGTCCCCGTTGCCCTATGGAAGGGGGGGGGGGGCAGTGGGGGCAGCTGTGCCCATTACCCGTTTCTTTGCGAAAAATGAGTAAACTTTACCTTAGAAATGTAAACAAGATTTCTAGTATATTCAGAGCAGACTAAACAGTTGTATTAAAGTTCGGTTGTTTTGACATAAACACAAGTCCATACAATAATATGGGAGTGCTTCTAGGCCGAATCAAATCATCACTGCCAACGCTATTTATGTAGTAGCAGTTACATGTAACATATTGACTTTTTTATCTGTAAACATTGCATGTATCTTTTCAAATAAAGTTAAGATACATAGTCCTATGCTATTTGAATTTTTGAAGTGATACTGGTCCATGCTCCGTTAATGCATTGCTTAGTCGGTATAATAAAACACATGTGCAGTGATGGGCGGCTGGGGGCAGTAATGTGGAAACACTAAGGGATATTAATTAGAGTTAACAGCAACTCTCAAAAAATGTAATTTACGTGTGAAGCAGATGAAAAGGTTGATATAATGTGCATACACATGGCCGCAAGTGAAATGTCGGTAGGTGTATTTGAGGAATGTGTCTAGGATTTGCTTTCACACACCCCCCACCCTCCCACACCCACACACACTTAGAACGGGGGAGGCGTGTGTCTGGGGCCAACATCGAAAGAATGTAAAAATGAGATGCGCTTAGATGACATCTTATTACTCCTACATAGATCTCTAAGTACTAAATATTATCCTCTTGGATTGTTTAATACGGTGCTATTTCTATGAGTATGAGCTCTAACCCGCCCCGCCAACTCCCACGCCCACCGCCATTCTACAAACTGGTAGGTCGTGATGCATGTGCATGTCTAGCCATGTCAAGCTCTTGAGTGCTAAACATAAAACGTGATACCACCATCCACACATAAACAAAATCAGACATTTGAAAGCCTCCTTTGAATAGCCCGGGCCAAATGTACATCTGACATGCGCATGCCAATATGGCTAAGTAAGAATCTGCGAAATCATAATTTAAATTACTCATTCCATACACTCTAGCTATTGAACAGTTTGCCACTAATTTGACGTAATTGTTTTGTTACCTCATCTGTCTATTCATCCAGCGTATGTCCATCGTATTCTTAAGCGAGTCCTTAAGAACTGCTGGGCAGTAGGTATCCATAGGATCTCTGGTTGGTCCTGGAAAGCTGCTTGATCGATTTTGTTGGTGGCCATCTTGAATGTTGCACCATTTTTATAAAGTACATATAAGGACCTGTGAAACTGCTTGACATGAAACTAAAGAAACTTCATGGTCTTCATATAAAGCAAGGATTGAACAACCCTTGTTCGCATGGTCAACATAATTGGTAGACTGTCTTGGATAACCTAGATTTCAGAAAAAGCACCTTTCCTCTGAATCATGCTGATTGCAAATATAATTAGGAACTACGGTACAATTACATATTTTCAAGGCAAACTGTACAAGTCAACCATACAGACACATGCACGAATGCGCGCACACTCAACGTGTGCATCTGACACAACAGCCCGTCCGCCCGCCCACTCGCTCACATTGTGAATTGGGAACCTGTTAAATTTACAAAAGAATACGTCAGGTCTTCTATTAACATTAGCATCGCTCTAACATTTATATATAATCATAAGAAACTCAGAATGTAGAAAATCGAGTCATGATCCTACATCTTTCAATGTTTTTTCTCGTGATAGTTAGGTAGGTGGGTATCCCAGAACACCTTCTATGAGAGGCGGGTGGGAGGGGGGGGGGGTGCGGACACCCAGTTCATATCTTCCTCCAGACAATTCCGTCCAGCGTGCCCTTTTGTGGAACCTGCCCCGCCCCCTTAAATTTGCTTCCGCGCCCCTGAACATAATGTGTATTAAATAGTAAAGACAAACAATTCGCACAACAACGCTTAGTCCGTCTTCAATTAAGCGTTCTAGACGTACTTATCTACACCATGCATGACGTCATTCAGTGATTATTGCGCCATCCTGCAAATCGGGTTGTTGATTACGACATCGTTTGATGGATGGATAAACTAGAAAGGTAAAGAATTATTGATCCATACTCACGAAGCATGGAGTATTGTATGAGTAACATTTACATTTATCACCTTGGATGGGCATTATGAAATAACATTGGTTTCACTTGTTTGTCCATTCATAGCAAAGCCAACCAGAACCGACCGTTTCATTTGTTTTGAGGAATGTCGATTTGCAGACAAACAGTCATTTCATTTGTAAATTTAACCATTAAAGGTGCACATTTACACAAAAAATGCCACAAAATAAAATTGTTAAATTGCATACTATACAGGCTTAGATTGTGTCCCTCGGTGTACGGGCTTAGATTGTGTCCATCGGTGTAATGGAACGAAATACAATTTAACAAATGAGTATTTATTATGCATAAAGTAATGTACTCTTTTTAAGTTGTGAACTTGAATTAGAGATACGAGTCTCAAATTCACAGCTAAAAAACATGTAATTTATACGGAATGAAATCTTTATATGTTAAGATATAGTTGGTTTCATCACATTGAGGTACACAATTTAAGTTTCTAATCGTACTTTACATACTTTTACTTTCAAGCATTCTGGTGTGGATATGCACATCTACAGATTTAAAATTCAGAAATTCACATTTCATGAAAGTTGAGCTTATTATAATAGTTTGTATCACACAAACTAGCTTGCGTTTTATCAGGGGGTATAACATTCATCAAACCATTATAGTCCAGTCAATCTAGGCCAAAAATATTTTAACCCGGAACAAATTGCAACACAATTTTTTTACCTCGCCCAGTGTATAGGGGGCCATCATGTACAACATATCAAAAGTCCTCCAAAATTCCAATAGGGGAAAGGGTAAAATTTGCATAATTATTACCAGATTTGGGCCATTTCACCTGAAAAATCCATTTTTCTTTATTTCTTTAAAACCGGTATGTATATATGTGTGACTGGGTATTTTTGGACTTTTTTAGTAATAAATGAATACGATTGACATATTCTCCACAAATTAAATGTATTGTGTTATGCCACTTGCATGAATTTACCTAATACCATCATTGATATTGATACAATACATATTATATTTTATTATGTCACGGTAGTGTGTGTTTCTAAGCTAAGCTAAGATGAAATAGTATGGCATAGGTACCTGGTTTCTACTAATTTCATCTTGCATCAATTATCCAAGTCATCTTCCTCAATGAGCGTTATTGAATTCGAGCAACTGAGACCCTTACAGTCTTCGCAGGCAGATGTGCAGCTGAGCCCATGTTTTCTACAGGTGCATCTCTTTGATTCACAGCCAGTTTTGCAGCTGCATCTAAATGAATACAGTAAATCGTCAGGTGCTGCCAGCATGTCAGTCTTAACAGGCAGCATTTGGTGGTTGAGAACTTTCCAGCCCCATTCTGTTGGATCCATATCTCCAGCATCTCCTCTCCAAACTTGAATTTGGTAGTACACGCGAAGACTGTGAAACTTTGCGGATGCGGGTGTTGGTGGTGAATCTCGTGCTTCAACATACTTGGAACTTTTTGCAACCTTCTCCCTGAATCGCTTGTACCTCAAAGCAACTAGACTATCCATTGAAGTGCCATTGTATAGAATACGCATTGCCTTCTCACCTGCTTTTATCACGTCATCTTTATTCGCATTACTCATTGTACACACTTCAGCAATTTGAGAGAGTTCTTTGCAGCACTGGATTTTGCTAAGGGATGCAGATTTTCCAATTCCATAAAGCCTAGATGTTGAGTCACAGCCAAGAATAGCATGGATAAATAACAGCTGTGAGCACAAACAGAACCCGAGTTTTTCCTTTGCCATTTTGATATTCCACAGTCGGGGTTTCTTTGCATTTTGCTTTGGCGCTGGTCTGAAAAATAGCTGACAGCCATTCATATCAGTATGTTATAGAAGCAACACCAGTAGGTCGGTATCGTCTCCAATATTCTACTGTGTCCACTTCAGCATCTGCAATTGTAGGTAGTGGTAGGTTGTATGCATTTGCAATCAAGATTGTACTGAGAGAAGCAAAAAACCATGAGGTGTCCTCGAACTGCTCGAGAAATTGCCTTTCCACTAAGAATGTGTTTGACAGCATTCTCAGCGTAGACTACCTCTAGAATAGGCGCAAGACCGCTTCCTGCCATTAAGTGACCAATGCAGCCGAAGAAGCTCATCTCCATATGAAGACCTCCGAGTCTTAGAATAATTGTCTTTAATGGACTCCAGCTCGGCTCAATCTCTATGATAGTCATAGCTTTCCAAAATAAGGGCTGATCAAATGTAATCACGGGTGCAACATGGTATCGGTTTGCCTGTTCACAAACATAAGTCAAAGTGGAAAAGATGCAGGTCATGTTACTTGGCTCTAGATCTATCATCGGAAGGAAAATAACAGACGATTTACCTGGATAAACTCCTTGGTGAACAGTTTGCATCATGCCAGACCATGACTGTCTCCTTGAACGCAGAAACAAAGAGAAATCCAAGAGGATGTCAATGTCAGCTGTTGGGTCTGTTTGTTCCATCGCAGTTAACTCCTTAAAGGTCAATGGGAAGTTCCTGGTATGCTGAGACTCAAAGTTCCTGATACAGATCTTGCCAACTTGCTTGATATCTTCAGATGTTACATTTATCCTGGAATACGTTTGCACGAAAGGTTTCCTGGTGTAACAGATGCAATGATTCCCATTCCATGAAATGTATCATGCCCATCTATTGTGCAAATATTGTGATCCGCATTGTCGGCAACAAACTGAATGAACTCGCCTGATAATGGCTGTGGTAGATCTCCACCATGAAGTGATGCACTGCGCTCAAACCTCTGTATCTCCGCGTATGAACATTCAAATCCGTGCTTGTACAAGGTGTCAACAATAAATTTAGATCCAAATGTATGGTGCATCTCACATGACAGCCCGAACTGCAAAGGTGCCAAAATAACTCTAGGACGAGTTCCTTGCATAATAGCCTGTCCAACTGATGCCTGTTTCATTTCTGTGTCTTTTCCAGTAAACAAAATCCACAATAATTCCCGCAGTGTCTCTGGTAAATAATTCAATGCCTTTACTGGGTCGCTCATTTGCTCCCTTGATGGATAGCTTTCAGATGATGTGCATGAATCAATTAACTTAATATCGTGTCTAAGCAGTTTGGCAGCTGTCTGGATGATTAGCATGCTCTCTGATTTGGAATCCTTTCTCTTCTGTTCCTTATAGAAGTCAGTCAAAATAGTAGATTCTTTAGAACGAAAGGTAACAACGTTTGGCTTACCATTCACAGTGCTAATAAATATTTCATCGCCATAATTATCTTTTATTTTATCCTGCATGTATTTTGTACTGTATGCTTTATTCTCTTTATCATCGAGATACTCTTGCATTTTATTAACGAGGTCGTGCAGGGTCAGCTGCTCATCATCATTATTTTCAAGAAATGCCATTGTCGCACTAAATGCTCTTACTCTGTCCAAGTCTTCTGGCCTTCCATGTTTTTGGGATGAGCAAGATGAGTGCAGCTGAGGGATATTTTTCATGGTTCGAAATTTTACGCTGCAGCTTTGATGGTATACTGCATTGACAACGCATACATCCGGCGTGAAGGCAAGCCGCCCAGCCACAAGTTTGCCCATTCGTCTTTTCTCTGCTCACAGGCCTCGGCGATACTACATTGAAAGTCATGAGTACTCTGATTGAATTGTATAGAAATGTATTCAAATTGTGAGATAAAAGTGAAAATTAAAATGCAATTTATTTTAGATAAAATTTTAAAAGCGAAAAACAAAATTAAACTTACTTTAAATAACATTTTTTTAAATTACCCCGGCCCTGTGCATACAACCATATTTAATCTGTGGTTTGGAGAATTTGTACAAGTGGTTCAAGGCAATATTGCCAATTGCTTACTGTCTTCCGTGACCATGAAATTCAGAGCTTAGACAACATTTCTACTTCGTTTATTTGCGGAATGAAGCAGGTAAGGGAAGTTATTCGGATAATGGCGGTAGCTAAATATGCGAATTTACCCACTTTCCCATCGAGGGATTTTGGAGGACTTTTGAGATGTGACACCTGGCAGTCCCATGAATGCCGCAGAAAAGAAATAAATTCTGTTGCAATTTGTTCTAGGTTAATTTGTAGTTTTACTGGACTATTATATATCATGTATATCTCACTAGGGTAGTACAGCCGCGTGCTATGACGAACTTCACGAGAAATATGTTATTACGCAGTTGTCAACTGACACCGATCGCGTAATAATATCACTCGAACCGTTATTTTACTGCCGTTAAAATGCTCTAGACTGAAACAGTTTGATTAATTACTTTACGTTTGGTAATTTTAAAACAATAATTTTAACAATAATTGAATCCCTCAAAACCTTTTAAAGTTCAACAGAATCTTAGCGGATAGTTCATTTTGACATCCCTTGAAGCTAAGCAAGATATCGCTAGCATTAACTTTTTGATTTCCAATGGTTAATGATTACACAGCGACTAGAAGAAAGACTGGTATATATTTTAGTATGAAAGGAGACTTAATTTTGAAATTTTAAAATTCAATGGTCTGGTGGCTAATCCAAACATTTTCTTAGGGCACACACTTATCCAAACCCTCGCCCCATCCCTCACCCCACTCCACCCGACCCCCCCCCCCCCCACCCACCACCCACCCCACTCCCCACCCCCACCTTCGTCTCGCGCATACGCTCATGAGAATGAACTTCGAAATAATTTGCGGATTAGAAGAAGATTGCATCTAATAAAGGTAAGACGCTCGTCATCAACTCGGATTCATGTTCTAGTTTAACAAACACCAGTGTTTATCCTGGCATTTCATTAATAGCATTGTGTCTGAAAGAGTTGCTGTTAGCTATCATTTATAAACAACACAATACCATTCCGCAATGAAGTCATAGCACAGCAACCATTCACCAGACGACATCACTCCACGATTATCATGGCACTAAGTCGATCACTATCCATGATGGTCAAATCAAAACAAGAGCAATCAGAGATTGCGGACCCTCGCCCAATACTCTTTGTTACAATCTAGGCCCCGACAGAATTGTGTGATTCTCGGGATTTGTCAGATTTTCCGATGTTTTCAGATTTTCCGGATTTCCTTTTTCGGATCGCGCCGATTGTTGCGAAATACAAGTGTATGATCATACCCTTTCTTGTGATAGAATTTGAGTCAAATCGGAACAGTAGTTTCCGTGATATTTGCAGATACCGAATTTGATCCTCATATGCGGTCTATTATGCTGATCACAATCGATATCTGGAAATGCTCCTACACGGAAGAGTCGTTCCTTGTAATAAATTGGAGCCAAATCTGATCAGTAGTTTTTTTGGATACAAGTGCGACATACACACACGCGCGCGCGGCCGCACGCACGCGCTCACGCCCACGCAGAGGCAGACAGCGCACAGACCCGATTTAACACATGATAAAGATACATGCTTATCTACAGTAGACGAGTGGCTGAAATACTAGATACTCTTACAACGACAGACTACCACAGACAAATGAGAGTGCGCTTTCTCACACGCCATTAATAAACACACACACACACACGCACGCACGCACGCACGCACGCACGCACGCACGCACGCACGCACGCACGCACGCACGCACGCACGCACGCACGCACGCACGCACGCACGCACGCACGCACGCACGCACGCACGCACGCACGCACGCACGCACGCACGCACGCACGCACGCACGCACGCACGCACGCACGCACTCACGCACGGACGTACGTACACACGCACGCACGCACGCACGCACGCACGCACGCACGCACGCACGCACGCACGCACGCACGCACGCACGCACGCACGCACGCACGCACGCACGCACGCACGCACGCACGCACGCACGCACGCACGCACGCACGCACGCACGCACGCACGCACGCACGCACGCACGCACGCACGCACGCACGCACGCACGCATGCACACGCACGCCCCAATTTAATACATGCGAAAAATAAATGCTCACCTACTGTAGATGATTTTTTTAAACATATTTTATTGTAGCAAATGTACAAAGGGATCGGGCACAAGTTCTAGCCATCTCCTCACAGATATATTAAATGACAGCATATAAATAACGTTTAACTTATGTACAATTTAAATTTACATAAACTAATCTGAGTAGCGGAGAGACAGAAAGATATGCCGAAAGAAGTCGAGAAAGATAGAGAGAGAGAGAGAGAGAGAGAGAGAGAGAGAGAGAGAGAGAGAGAGAGAGAGAGAGAGAGAGAAAGAGAGAGAGAGAGATAGAGAGAGAGAGAGAGAGAGAGAGAGAGAGAGAGAGAGAGAGAGAGAGAGAGAGAGAGAGTTACTGGAAATTGAGGCACGGTTAAGGAGTCTACGCCCACGTTCTCGAAGCTATCCCTGTGACAGCGATACAGTCACTCAGCACGTACAGATAGTAAGTAACTGTATCGCTATCACAGCGATATCACCGAGAACATGGCTACTGTAGTACGTGTACGCCCTATCATGCTACTAATTTGCCTAAGTGACCTAACACGAGTCACATTGACGTCGAGATCATCTCACTAGCTTAGCAAGATCACGAACACAGACACAGACACACACACAACACACAACACACACGCGTGTACGTACGTACGCACGCCCACACACGCACGCACGCACGCACGCACGCACGCACGCACGCACGCACGCACGCACGCACGCACGCACGCACGCACGCACGCACGCACTCACGCACGCACGCACGTACGTACGCACGCACGCACGCACGCACGCACGCACGCATGCATGTATGCACGCACGCACGCACGCACACACAGCAGTGCACCCACATTTTCAACAGCAGCAGCAATTCGAATTTTTTGTCGGAGGCATCTGTAAAACCCCTCATAATGTACGTGTTATCTTTAGATAAATCCTTGATAATAATATTGGTAAGATATATCCTTCCCGCGTCTCAATACCAATTCCTGCACTCACGCATGCACTCACTCATGCATACCTGTACACTCTCATATACGTACGTGTGCCTACACCTGGTGTACAATTGACACATATGTGAATAGAATAGTGTGATAAAAAAGGACTGAATTTCCAATTTGTTTTAAAATCTCTTGGTTTGTCTGATAAAATTAAGTACGTTTGTTAACAAATTTGCATTTGATTTGGTAGCCAATCTATTGCTTATAAAGCCAGTCTCTTTATAGAGAATTGCTAAGGTTGCATACATTGGTAAGCCGGTTATTATTCTCTTGGATTCATGCTGAATAACTTCAAGTCTTTCAGCATCACGACCGGAGCAACCATCCCAAATATTGTCATATTCGAGTATCGGATGCAAATATGGAGTGTAAATTTGAGATAAAGTGTGCCTGCTTAAAATATATTTCATTCTTCGCATTGTAGCTAATACTGTTGCGGCTCTCTTTGATATCTGATCTACATGGTCACTCAAATATTTACTAGAATGCACTGACGTTAATAGTGTATTATTTAAAAAGATATCGGGTATATAAATGTACGGGAATTTGTAATCGTTAGATTCACGGTTTTTTTAGCATTAAATAACATCACCCAATGTTTTTCCCATGTTGAAATTGGATCTAAATCCCTATCTAATTTTCTTTCTATTTCGAGGGATGATGCACTGCAGCAGCATAATGCAGTGTCGTCAGCATTTGATCTTAAAATGCTCTCGATGTTCTGTGAAATATTATTTATATATACCAACAATAAGAGAGGACCGAGCACTGAGCCTTGCGGGACTCCAGCTTCAATTTGTGTCATCGATGAAGTTTCTTGCTCAATTAAGACACATTGCTTTCGTGAACTTAGGTACATCTTGAACAGCGTAAGAAGGTCTCCTCCTAGACTATGCTCCTGTAATTTAAACAGCAGTCGTGTGTGCCACACTCTGTCAAATGCCCTTGAGATATCACAAAACACAACGCATGCCGATGTGTGTTCATCTAGTACATTTGACAGAATGTGGCACGCGTTGAAAGACCGTTGAATAGCCTGGACGGAAACCAGATTGATATTTATAAAAGGAGATTGTGTCCAGTAAGGTGATTATACACATTTTTAAAAACGATTCTTTCCATAGTGTAGATGATTGTCTGAAATACTAGATACGCTTACAAAGACAGAGTACCACAGACAAATGTGGTCGCTCTTTCTCACACGCTATTATTAAGGATAATGAATTGCCTAAGGGTGAGGCAATATACGGTCAATATAACCTCTACCCATGAACAGGATATATACTCTTTAATAGCTAGAGTCTCCTGATGTCGTCCATGTGTAGAGTAGCTAAATCATGGCAACCGCACCCGGACAGATCTGCGTCCACCCATTAACTGTCTCGCTGCTGCAATCCACCTGATAATGATTACACTGGCCAATAACTCTGGACCAGTTGACTATTTTGAAAATAATTTAACACGTGGTTGGTGACTTAGACGCCAACAACTTTCAGTCAGATTTCAAAATATTCAGCTGGCCCGGAGTGAAACGCCATGGGAAATGTAGTCTGTAGAAATGCAGCATGTATACAGTGAAGCTACTAGCCCATCACTCGCTATCCATCCTTGGACACGATAAATCAATCCATGATTTTAACTGTATGCACACACAGACAACGAACGTAGACCCAACGCCATTTGTAATCTCAAGGTTGCAGCCAGCATTAAGAATTTAGTATAGAGATGGACATTCAAATTAAGTAATATAAAATCAATGGAATGATTGGTTTCTAGCTACGCCCCGCCCATTGCTAGCTAGGCTCCCGCCACTTGTATGCGTATTGGAATCGATTTGAAACTTTGAAAGGTAAACTCCCAGAATCTAGAATTTAAAGCAAATGTAAAAGCAAGATGTTTACTATTTTGAAATGATTTTGAATTGGTACTGTAAGTTATTGCATATGTCAGCAACAGCCCCAAGTCAAAATGATTCTGAAACTATTCAGCAGAATGAGTATTAAGTCAAAGACATACAATTCCCACATTGGTAGCTGACGTTTCGATGTTCGTGACAAACCTATGCGTCATTTTGATTGTGACGGCAACTAACATGTGGTGTATTTGCGTATGATGCCAGAGGTCCTTGAGTGACAGATCGGATCCCTTCATTTTCAATGGACACATTCTTGTTGTTCTCTATTCACACCCGCTATTTAGTCAGCCAAGCAACAAAACATATTGTTTCAATAGATGGTACCATCTTGTCACAATCATACACATGTGTCGGTTCCATTCAGTATTCACCATGGACGCCACCACTGTGGTTGACACGTTCATTTTTGTCTTGAACCAAAAAAGCCAATAAAACTAAATGGCCGCTTAATAGGTCACTGGAAAATACTATCGCTCATATGCTAATAAGTAAGTCAACTAAATAACGATGTCTTTCTACGGGTTTTCAAAGTCACTAAACATAATGAAAGCAAAAAGAAATGTCTGCAAATAATAACAAAGACACGAAAATAGTGAGCAACAGTGATACAGTCAGTAACTTCTGTCATCTACCTTGTCAACTCCCTGCGCTGAATGGATAATGAGTATGTTGTGGAGCTCGTTGAATATGCCAAATGCCAACGAATATGCCAAATGCCAACGGAATGCAAAGCCACACAGCGCACTCTCCCCATCTCATTCTTTCAAAGACGCCGGCACTGATAACAAGAACATGCTCACATTGGGAGCATAAACAAGCACAGCGGTTAGCCATGTACGAAATCGAAAGTTGCTATGTTTCGGTTGAATCTTGTTTGTCTAAGGCACTATTCAGATTGGTTTCATCCAGTAATACCACACTAGGGATGGCTACGTGTAAATCCTTTACAAAACGATGTCTGTGAAATCAACAGGGCAAAATTCAAATGCAATCTTAAGAGCATTGAAGGATAGGATAAGGAATCCTTATTGTTTTGTAATTCCAACTCAATTTGTCCATGGTACACTGTTCTTTTTCAGCTGACAATATCATCTATGTATTCGTCAGTTGAAATGACTAATGAATGACACAACATTTAGCTAGTCCATAGGTCCATTCCTAGCTAAGCTCCGCCCACATTTTGTCCGTCTTAGGATCTGTCGAAACATAAACTTAATTAATTTCAATTTCCAGAAAGCCAGTTTCATATTCTGGAGCAATTGCGTCAACAGAGTCCAGTGAAATTAGATATCAACAGAATGGTTATTATTTAGTAGTCACACACTTCGTGCAAGTAAGAGTTCCTGACGGAGCTACTTACTCATGACGTATTTTATTTGTGACGTAAGCCTATCGGTGACGTAGTTAATTATGATGTATTGTACATGACTGACTGTCAGCTTGGATTCCTCTAGTATGCCATCAATAGAGGCTCAGCCTACTTTGTATGCATATTTGATTCAATTTTGACTCTTCAAACCCTGATTTTCCAGAAACAAATTTCAGATAATTTCACGGTAAGCTATTGCATATGTTGAAACATGTGTTAATGGGAGTGGTGGAATGTTTATTGTGAATCATAGAAATCAGCCACGTTCGTGATGGACCACTGCAATTTTTGTGACAGGTCTACTTCATTTGTATTGTTATACCAGTTAACAACTAACGTATAGTGATAACTATGACGTCAGATACTTGGTTGACTAATCAAGGGATGGTCCTATCTGATATATCAAGGATATGACCTCAGAATCAATTACATCACATGTAGGTTGATGTCACAACCATAATTGGCATACATACTTCGTCATGAACCTGTAATAGTCCGTCAGTTGTAAGAATTCTACGTATTTACTAATTGTTAAAAATGCTGATGAACATTTGGAATCTAAGATGACTGGGCGCGGTTGTTGCCGGAGGCAGCAATGGCATCCAGTCAACTTAGTTTCAAAATATTCAACAGGTTATCTCTATAGTTACCAGGAGATTGGGTTTCTAGGAAGTCATGATTCTTTGTATATAAATCGTGCAAAGCATAGACAGAGCGTATCCAAATGTGGGCGAGACATAGCCAAAGTCAATTCATCCATATCAGTTTCAGCTTTCTACAAGATAAAATTATTTTCATCAAGCGAAACCTTGTTTTAGTTCTCACCTTATCGGTTCTGTGCCTCTAATGAAGGAATCCGATCTGCCTATCGAGGAAATGACATAATAATCAAGCATGTCAATGGTTACTGATGTCATGCTCAAATGGACATAGCTCAGTCACCAACAATTAAATTAATTAATTTACTATTTGCTAACACCTCTGGTGAATATTATGTAGCTAATCTGATTGGGACCTGTTGCTGTCATATGCAGCAATAGCTCTCGCTCAAATTAGTTCCAATATAACAACCTACCTTTGTTTGCGATATCAGCTAACAAGTGACATATTTTGAGTATGATGTCAGATAATTGCGTGGCAGAATGGATCAGTTCCTTCAGGTAGGATCACCCATAGCAACTACCAGACCATTATCAATGACATCGACGTTCCAACTTAAATGATGACAAGCATAATCCCATTCTCTATTTATATTATCATCGATTGTCTATTAACCAATCTTGTCTCAACTTCACATCTTAATGGGCATGTCTGCCAAAGCCGCCAATGGCAGTGGTCACGAAGAATGTTCACTTGATCACGAGGATGGTAGAATTTGAGAAAATTTACCACTGGGATGAATGTCTCGGTTACAGAGAAAATCGTGATTTTTCTTGACCATTGTCACCCTCCAGTGGTCTCTGCAAGGGACTTGAGGAGTGTTCCTTAGCAGGTGGACAAAATACTATTTTCGTAAATTCCAGTATTAACTTTACAAGAATATTCTTTTCTTAGCCAGCAAAACACCTATTTTTATTCTTGAAAAGCCAGGACAATTAAAAGTATAATTGATATGAGTATCATTTTGAGAATCGCATTTTGCGTGTTTTTGAGGTAATGCTGACACAGATGCCATTAAACACAGTACCATTTTTTCCATTTTGCTGTTAGACGAAGATAAATCACCATTATGACAGCATTGTTGACAGTGATTTTCAGATTTCTAAGATTGGTTTGGATTTAATCAAGATGGATCTGTCTAATCCCCCATACGGTTTATCTTTTGTCAGACTCAGTATCACTCCAGTCATGAATTACTAGTTTCAAATTATTGCCCCAAATCCAGCAACATTACTCTAGTGCTTTATGTGAGACGATCACCGCCAATTCAATGCCAATTCATCCTCGCTGAAATCCCCAGCTGTGGTGTTGGCAGAACCGTTCAACGATTTAATAGTACAAGCTGGTGGAAAAAGCTCTGTGGAAACTATCTAGAGAAGATAATTTAGCGTCGGAGAACTCTTTTCTAGATAGCTTAGTTTAAAATGCGTGAGCTTCAGAAAGCTTTCCATCTGAGTGTGCCTGCTCAATACCAAACTATTACTATGTACCATATTCGATTTGGTGACATCTGATTTCCAATATAGATATCTTCAGGACCAACACACGTCTATCGAGGTTTGATTACATGATGTGCGAATTACCATCTAGAGGATGGTCTATTTAAAACATGGTGAGAATGGATGTCTAGTCTCACTCTAGCAGAGGAGATCCAGGTTCGTGTTGGTTGCTTCTACTTTCAGCTTAGACACTGTAAGATTCGTGCACTGTAGGTTACTTGTAATTAAGGCATTTCCTCTGATGCGTTCAGGCATCACGATTACTGCACGTGTATCATCACAATATTAGGGATATATAGCACTGGGATATACACGAAAACAAGCAAACACAGAAACACAATTAAGATGGGGAGACAGGGGTAGACGATAGGGAGAGCGAGACAAGGAGCAGAGGTATGGCGAGAGAGAGAGAGAGAGAGAGAGAGAGAGAGAGAGAGAGAGAGAGAGAGAAAGAGAGAGAGAGAGAGAAAGAGAGAGAGAGAGACAGCGATAGAGAGTGTGTGGGAGAGAAGAGAGGAAGGGGAGTGGAAAGAGGGGGAGAGAGGAGAGAAAAAGAGACGATGGGATAAGGGGTAGGGTGTGTGTATGTGTGTGGTGTGGTGGTGGGGATGGATGGAAGGGTGAAATGGGCTTGGTGGAAGATTGTGGTGGTTGCATTTTAATGAATATTACTAATGTTTCATTTCCTTGTTTTTCATGTGACTTCTGCCGCAAGATCCGTGTTCTTATCCTGCACGGAGCTCATTCATAATCATGGATGCAATGACGAAAATGTTCCAGGTGTCACGCGTTCATGCACATGCATAGGGTAGATTTTGATTTGGGCGTTTGATATATGTGTTGTTGTTTTTATTTTTCCAGTACACCTGTGATATTGAGCTGAGTAAAGAATTGTCATGGAAGTTATATATCATGGTATACAGCTGCATTTTTCTAATTCTCAATTGTAAATGATATGTTGGTCTACTTTTTATCCGTCAATCATTTGATACCTCTGCTTTTATTCCAATCAACTGCCTCAGATTGTTGGTGTGTGCGTGCGTGCGTGCCTGCGTACATGTGTGTGCGCGTGTGTGCATGCGTGCGTTGGTGCATGCTTCGTGGCGTGCGTGCATGTGTGGACGCGTGAGCGCGCGAATGTGTGCGTGTGTGGTGGGTCAGCTTACATTGGAATATGTTATTTATGGGCGGATGAGTGTTGTGTAGAATGTGTTAACCCGCATTGTCTCAGCAGGGCGTCAATGCTACTTATAAATAATATATTATTCTGGTAAAAATTAATGCCAATTTACGGGCTAAAACACGACTTTTCTCAATTTACCTCTGGAATTTAGAAAATAGCTTTTTTGTGGGTCTGCAAATGGATATTTCTCTGAACTCCTGCAGAGCATGTTTAACTGGCTTGCCGATTACAATACCAGTGGTTAGGAAATGTCAAGGATAAAAGAGGACACTATCTTTGAAAATGTACCACTGGAATTACTGGCTCGGTTAGCGACCCACCCTTTTATGGTGTTAATTAAAAATTGATTTAATTGTTTCATCTGTAATAAATGGCATTCCTTAATACCACTGTAGAAGCAGTTTTTGGCCGGCTTGACCATCAAACTGGCAATTGTAAACAAATGTAGGTGTGCACTTAGCCGGTGTCCATTTGGGGGCAACCACGTCGTTGTTTACTATGTATCATTGGAATTACCGAACCAGTGGTAAACTTTCTAAATAGTCCCCAACATGGCCTGCAAAAGTGTATTGCAACGACGGACTTGAGTAAAGTTTAAGATTGCACAAGTGGTAGTCATGTTAAAAACATTCCTGATGACAATGTCGCATTTGAAGGGATGCTAATCTCATATCAAATGTTGTATTGTATATATATATATATATATATATATATATATATAGCATATGGTGTATAGATCCCACATCATTCATATCCTATCACATCCTTATCTGTATCACAATTATCGGTTTTGCCAGATCACGTACATGCTGTGCAGTGAGCACCACCATTCTCTCTCCTCAAGAGATACTATGTGATGTCATGTAAGTGCCCATGCATTACATTCTTTATTATGGTATACGCATTCCGTTGAATATTTTGCATATTGCAACACCAACTTCCAGTCATATTAGTTGAAACATATTCAACAGCTTAAATATATGTTTGCCTCTATGTCACATTACCAAACAATAGCTGGCACATCTATGACTGAGCGTAAATACCAGGGCAGACAGGCTAGCCTTTTTCTGAGTCGTTGAAAAGGAAATCATGATATCCATCATAGGCTGTAGATATGTATCAATATTTATCTACAAAGGCCTGACTATATTTTGTTGTCAGCATAAAAGGCTGAAATGGCAGGGATGGGAGTATGGGTGGCCATACTATCACAAGAATGGTGGGCATACGATAAGGTGACATTTCCTTTAAACACACCAATTACTTCCCTGTTACCCCACATTGATAGTATGCACAATTTCCTGATGCTCAGTGTGACATAGCGATAAGCATGGCATGCCACTTACAGTATTGATTAAAATGTAGTTATGATTCGATCACTTTAGCTACTATTGGGCTTATATTTATACGAAAATCACAGAATGTGTTTGTAATCTTTTTTCTATATGTTATTAATTTATTATTGTAACTATTAAACTGTGTGTTTGTTCTGACTTGCCTGTTTTATTTAGAATTGAATTGGTTACATTCCATCTGTCATGTATATCACGTTACTCATCTGTCATTTTAGAAAATAAATTATACTTGTGCCTCTTCTTTTCATTTGAATTGGTTTATTTCTGTATTGTTTGCAATTATATAGGTTAATCATTGTTTGGTGTAAAATGGTGAATTAACCTTCCACGACAAAGCCAGCCCAAACATGCCTCTGTTCTGTTCCTGAGGAATGCCCATTTGTAGGCCGAGATAAGACTATTTTTGAAAATCTACTACTGGAATGAATGGTTCGATAACCGAGAGAGTGATCCAAGCTGTACATTTTCAAAAATAATCTCTTGGCCTGCAAATGGACCTTCACTAAGAACATATTTTAATATTTTTAAACAAAATTTAGTCATTAAAGAGCTACGTGTATTTGCATATACCATGTCCTTATAGTCAGTTTGATTTTCTAAAATAGAGTGTATATGTGCTATTCAAAATGCTTGTTTAGAAAGAGATACTGGAGCATCTGTAGCCATAACAAAATATTAGGTAATTCCATATTGGTTAATAACTGCGTTGCATAAGATCGAGCACGAGAGCGGTTAAATGCATTGATTTGTGACAATGTTTGCAATGTATGAAATGCTGGATAATGTTTGCTGCTTTATTGCATGATAAAATAAGCATTTTATTTGCATCAGCGCAATAGAATGAACAACGAATACAGTAAGAAGAGAAAAGATCAATTAGGTGGTTTGCTATTAAGGGTAGAACGCAGAACAATAAAAGGATGAGAGAAGGTGATTTGTTTTGCTGATCAGTAAATCTCCGGGTAGTAGGGTGGGGCTGAAGGAGGGGGTAGGGGCTGCGTGTGGGCTGTGGGTGGTGTGAGGGAGTGACTCCTTCTCTTATATTTGGCAAATGATACATCAAAGTCTATCTTCCGCAATAAATCACGCCACTCATACGCCACCCAGATATTATGTCAGGTTACTCTGAGGCAGATCATCTAATTACGTTTTTGATTCTGCAGATACCATCACGTTTGATGATCAGATTTATGTCTATAAGCGACAGCCATGTTGTAATCATAACATTTGCTAAAATAAATCATTGCACATAACGAGCAACCTATCCACTAAGTTGGATAACTTTAAGCTGGATGCCGCTGAAACGTTGAATCCATGTACTGCCATGCACGTAATATAAAGGCACTGCATTTTTCCTTTTTTGTGAAATCAAATAGATGAGTCCAATCTACCGATCAATCATATGACGTCATAATAAACTACATCACATGTAGACTGATGCTATAATCAATTACTTCATGAATGAATGACGTAATTAAGTCATTCATGAACTCTTAATAGTCACTCGAGTTTTACGAATGGTATGTCATAACATTTTTAATTCTGTTTAATTTTTTGAAAGTAATTTAAATGGGCACGGTTGCTGTCATAGGCAACATATTCAACATCATACCTATATAGTTTTCTAGAAATTGAGATTCAGGCCAACATGAGGAAAGCATGTGAGGAACATAGATATATATTGTCCAGGCATAGTTAGAACTGGAATCATCCATTATGTTAATTGTATTGATGTTACATCACTGTATACGATGGCAGTGTAATACTGCGTGTCAACAGTGCATACGCTAGGACTTTCGTTAGGGAACATATCAATAACATATCTAGGGGTCCATTGTGGGATGTGAACAATTTGGGCGAGGGTTTAGGAGCGTGTTCCGCCTCAATGGTGTGCGTTCCAGTGGACTTCGTGCATTCCCGCTTATCGGTTGTAAACCAACAACTTTAGATTGCGATTTTCACTGGCAGCATTTAGGCCAGCTAATGTCTGGTTCGATACTTGCTTGCTTGCAGCATTTAGGCCAGTCAACATCCTCCTGGAGCCTTGTACTGCTTGTAGCCGTTAGGCCATGCAGTTAAGATATTGGCGAGTTTTATTTGCAGCACTCGCGCCAGCCACTGCCGTATGCGTTTATACTTGCACTATTAAGGCTAGGCAAAGTCCTGTGTGATTTTCACTTACGAATGTAAGCCAGTCCACGTTCGATGATATTTTCAGTCAAATTGATGTGCGATTTTCGTTTGGATCATGTAGGCCAATCAAATTGACGTGCGATTTCGACTTGCGACATTTAGGTTCAAGTCTTGTCACATGCGATTATGCTATTTATGTTGGGCCATCGTCTAATATCTGACCTGTATTATGTAAGTCGTGTAACTGTGCAAGGTGATCTCACTAGAGACCAAGCAGATTGGCAATAAAATATTTTAAATGTAGCATACACGTGGGTTCACTGAATGAGCAATTTAATCGATTAATGACGGATAAATTCGCCACCAGACATGTGTTTGAATAACATGAAGGAAACACTGTCGCTGCATCGGCCCAGACATGCGATGAACAGACTCGGAGGCACACATGGACGAACGCAAGTGTTAAGATTGTAATTACAACATAATGTGCCGATTCACGCTTGTTTTATATTGGCCATCGAGTTCAATGGTTGTCCTTCTGTAAAAAGTTCCCAGCATGCTGTTGCATTAAAGAAGTCATGGAGGGCGGAGTTCACTTTGTATTGTGCTTTTATTATGCTGAGAATTATACATTTGCTATATTTTAGTTAATGGCGGAATCCTCTTTTAGCTATCACCTGCCCATCTTTAGCTAAGTTCCCCCCACAATTCGCTTGTTTTGGGTTCGATCGATCACTGAGCTCAATAACTATCAATTTCCCGAAAACTATGCAGGTAAACTGTTGACTCTTTCGAAACTAATTGTACTGGGCGATGTTGCTGCCGATGCCAGCAACAGCGCCCAGTCAAATTAGTTTCAAAATATTCAACAGTATGTTTATTAATTAGTACAAACATGCAATTCGTACAAAAAAAGCTTAGTCCATCATCAATTTAGTTCTCATGAAGAACCTAGCCACGTTAACCTTGGAGTAATTGATTATGACGTCAAAATGTACGTCACATAGTTGATTATGACGTCATATAATTGTTGGATAAATTGGAATCCTGCATTTGTTCTAGATGTGGTTCACATCGCTGCAAACTAAATGCCATTTACAATAGAGTATGCTATTGCTATATTGAGCAGAATGTGTGCCAGCAATGAGTTTCTAGGCACGTAATGACTGACCGTGTCTCAATTATCTGAGAAGTTCCAATTTAGCAGTGCTATATGTATAACTCACAGGCACCGACTGACCTCTAGGTGTCCAGCCACAGAGCCGTATATGATCGTTGTAATTGTGTCGTCATCGCCGTCGTCATCGCCAATGCGCTCGCAGCCATCATCGTCGTTGACTTCCGCATCTTCTTCCGTTGTCGTCGTCGTCGTCGTCGTCGTCGTCGTCGCCATTGTCGTCGCCGTCGCTGCGGCTTTAACAGGTGCTTCGGTGTTCATTCTCGACATCGTTTTCTTTGTTATGGAGCACCGTTTCCACAGTTGTCGCAGTCGTGGTTGTCTTCGTCGTCATCGACGTATGTTATTCTCAGCGCACATTTTGTGCCTGTTGGAATCGGTTTGAAACACGACATCCTAAATTCACAGAATGTAAATATCAATGTAACTGTATAGGTTAGCTGTTGAATATTTTGCTACTGATCCGAGTGTGAGCTGCTATTTCCAATGGCCGCAACAGCTCCCAGTGAAATTCAAATATTTTAAAATATTCAACAGGTTATCAGTATGTTTTCCTGGAAATTGAGAATCAGGAAGTCCATGCATCTATTGATCCTAACAGGGGCAATGGGTTGGAGGAGCAGAGCTAACGATGAACGGAGGCGCAGCTAAAACATGTTTCCGGCATTGGAAATTAAGAGAACGAGATAATCCTTAATAGAACATTTGTAAACTGTCTCTAGGAACAATGAAAGGATCCGATTTTTCACTCACTCATGTTGTCGGATGACATCACAATCACGTCTGTCACTAGCAAAACTCGAATGGTCATGAATTAATTATATGGCTTCAAATTAACTACACAATATTCAACAGCTATAATACATATAATTGAAATATATACACACAGAGAGATCTAGTTCATTGATCAGCACGTGGCTATCGATGATGGGTGGTCATAGTGCTTTCTTGCTAATTATGTCGTTGATGTTGCTGGTGTCAGGAAATTCATCATAATCACAGTTACCGCAGGTGTGGATTTCAAAATATATAAATCACTCACAACAAGCGCACTGCTAGCTTTGCTAGAGATGGCCAGGGGATATCTGGAAATGTATCCCCGAGATAACCTTTCCAATTGTATCTACGTCTGTCCATTTCTAGGCAAGCTCCACCCACGCTTCACCCGTGTTGGGAGCAATCGATGCCTGAACTCACTGACTATCAATTTCCAGAAAACTATACACGTAAGCTGTTGAATCGTATGAAACTAATTTTAATGGGTGCCCAGTTTAATTAGTTTCGACATTTTCACCAGCATGTTTATTATATACATCGCTTAGTCCATCTTCAATTAAGCGTTCGTGAAGTATTTACTACGTTATTCATGAAGTCATTGATTATGACGGCATCCCACTCGTCACGTAGTTGATTATGACGTCATATGGTGGATGGATACACTGGAAAGGTTCATTGAGCCACGCTCAGAGGAATAGATTATTGTATTTGTAAGATATACACTTATCACCTTGGATAGACATTATGAAATAACATTTGTTTAGCCAGTTTACTCCTTTCATAGCGAAGCCAACCAGAGTCAACTGCTATATTTGTAAGTAATATTCATTTTCAGATCAAGAGAAGACTATATTTTTGAAAATGTACCACTTGAACGACTGAATCGATGACCGAGCCAGCATTTCCATTGTTACATTTTCAAGAATAGTCTCCTCTTAGCCCACGAATGGACATCCAATAAGCACATATTTTGATTTTCTTATTCTCATGATCAGATGAATATTTTTTAAAACAATTTAACTGAAAGTTGTTGGTGGATTAGCCGCCAACAACTTTCAATCAACTACTTTTCAAAATATTTAACAGGTTCAGAGATATAACTTGTGAAATATGTCGTCTGTAAAATCTCAACAGGCAGACAATTAAAACAATCAATTAACAATAATTTAATCCTTCAACCTCTTTTCAAAGTGCAACACAATCTTGGCATTATATGACCAATTCAATTTGACAACCAGTGAAGCTATGCAAGATATCACTAGAATTAACGCTAGAAGTTATGCTAGATTTAACGCACATGTGTTTGAGCTCAAAAGGTTAATAATTACACATACCAAGAAGAAAGGCTGGTGTATAGTTTCGAAACAGCGTGCTGAGGAACGTTATTGGTACAGGTTATAATAACATTGTAATCGAAGTAAAAAAATGACATGACAGGATATTTAATTTAGAAATTGTAAAATTCAGTGTAACTAATCCTATCATATTCTTAGTACCAACACTTATCCCAGCTTTCGCTCTTCTCCCACACCACCCCACCCACACCATCCCTCTCTCGCACACACTCTCATGAGAACAAAGTCCCAAATAATTTGCGGATTAGAAGAAGATTGTGTCTAATAAAGATACGATGCTGGACATCAGCTCAGATCCATGTTCTAGTTTAACAAACCCTGTGTTTCTTCTGGCATCTCAGAAATATGGCTGTCTCTGAGTGAGCTGCTGTTAGCTAGCATTCATCAACAACACAATATCAATCCTGCGATGGCGTCATACCACACCAACCATTCTAGATGTCAATGGCAATGTCTAGAAACTCACTTTCCATGGTAAAATGTAAACAAGCGTAATAAAAGATTGCAGACCCTCGACCTCAACTTGTTGTCACATTGTATGCCCCTACGGAATTTTCGGATTTTCAGGATTTGTCGGTTTTTCTGGATGTTTACAGATTTTCCATGATGGCTTTTTCGGAAAGCGGCGTACTTTGTGAAATCCTAATGTATGGTCACACTCTTTCTTGTGATACAATTTGCGCCAAATCGGACCGGTAGTTTCTGTGATAATCACGCATCCATACTCTGATCCGTTCTACATCTTGGTTCTCTTGTCCGGATCACGCCCAATATCTAGAAATCCTTTCTTTCCTTGTGTTAAAATTGGAGCCAAATATGAGCAGTAGGTTTTTTTAGACAAGTGAGGTAAAATACGCACGCACGCGCACGCACGCACGCACGCACGCACGCACGCACGCACGCACGCACGCACGCACGCACGCACGCACGCACGCACGCACGCATGCATGCATACACACAGGCACGCACGCATGCATGCGCACATGCACGCACGCTCGTACACACGCACGCACACAACCACAAACAAACACACGCACGCACGCACGCACGCACGCACGCACGCACGCACGCACGCACGCACGCACGCACGGGCAGACAGACAGATACGGGCTCAATTTAACACATGCTAAAGATAAATGAATATCTACAGTAGACGAGTGCTCGAAATACTAGATACGCTTGCAACAACAGCCTACCACAGACAAATGTGATTGCGCTTCCTCACACGCCATTAATAAGGATAAGTTATTGTCTAAGGATGAGACAATATACGGTCCGTAGAACCTCTACCCATGAACAAGATCTATACACTTTAATAGCTATAGTCTCCTGATGTCGCCCGTAAATAGAGTAACTAAATCATGGCGAACGTACCCTGGTAATTCCGCAGCCATGCATTAACTGTCTCGATGATGAAAGCAACTTGAGAATGCCAATGGGCAATACCTCTTTACCTGCGGAATATTTCTTTAACAATTTGACTTTCAGTCGAATTGTTTTTAAACAATATTCCGCAGATCCAGAGTTAAACGCCGTGGAAAATGTGGTCTGCCCAAATTCAGCATGCAGACAGTTAGGCTACTATCTCATCAATAGCTATCCGTTCTTGGAGACGATAAATCAATTTATGATTCGAACGGTATGCATACGTAGGCAACGACCAACCGTGGCTCAGAGCCATGTGTACTCCCAACCTTGCAGCTATCAGTAAGTATTTATCATAGAGATGGAAAGTCGAATAAAGTAAGATTATAAAATCAATGTAGAGATTCGTTTCTATCCAGCCCGTCCATTTCTAGCCAAGATCCTCCCACTCGTAGGTGTAGCACGGATCGACCCGTCGGGTAGCGGCCGTACCAGCTAATCTGGGCACGGGCTGCCCGTCCTGGACTCGTTCCTATAAGCGCCCCCCCCCCTGGTAGAGCAATAAGCGTGTATAAGCCTATACAAGTGGATTTTCGTCGTGAAAACAACTAAGTTCGTTAGAACGCGTGGTGCGCATGCGCGCGCCTGTCGCTGTATCGACGACACACGTGCAGCACGTCCAAGCGCGAGTGGAACTTTTAGTGTACCGAATTGGTCCTCTTTAATTGTTATAAATTACGTGTTCCCGTCACTTCTGGTATGAATCAGAAGCAAAATTGTACGAGATATTCAAAGCCATAAACCGTTTTAAAATCGGTGCAGAAATGGCTGAGTTATCGTCGATTTCTCCATGCAAAGTATGCTCAAAATATAGAAATGGTGTCATAATCGCGTATATATATATACGCTAGGCCACCTAATTGGTCACTGGCGAATACTATCGCTCTGATACTAATCACCTCAGTAAGTCAACTCAATAATGATGTGTTTACTTAAAATTGGTGAATTCTTAGGGGGTTTCAAAGGCACTAAATACAATGAAATCAAAACGAAATGTCTGGAAATAAGAGCTATGAAGCTAATTATCATAATTTGGTGTTTGGAACTTTATGCTTGTTTAAATATACATAATATGGTCGATTGAATAGGATATTTTGCCTTTCTAAATTAAATAAACTATTGCACATATAATGAGGATAGCATGGGATTAATTAAAATTAAAATTGTATTATATATATATATATATATATATATATATATATATATATATATATATATATATATATATATATATATATATTATTTTTCATAAACCATACAATGCACCTTGTAACAGCTGTGAAACATGCAAAAAGGTGTCAGTGTAATTAGAATCGTATTGCTTGCTTTCCGAACAAAGAACCGCAAATGGAGAGAATTTCAGAACTAGCACTGAGCAAGAAAAGCAACGTGTTTGCAATGTCTTGAAAGAACAGATACTGCTATGCGACTCGGTGACGATGCTTAAGAGATTTTCCGAACTATATGATGATGATCAGTTATTAACATTGTTATGACATGAATCAGGTCATGGTCAATTTACAACGGAAAACAAATAGAGCTACACCATTAAAACAGAAAGCGTGTAGCATAGATGCATCTAGCGATACTAGATTAGGCCTATCAAGGCAATCTTGTGTTATACACTAGAGTTCTGTTATGATCTCTAAAAGCTGATTGCCTCTGAAATCTGTCAACTTTTAAGATCTCTGACTTAGCTTAGCGGTATATGATTTAAACATCTTGCTAACAGTTAGTAGAAGTAGTTGGAGACCATTGAGCGACGTAAGCGAAATACCATTTTAATTATTGGGTTATGTTTCAGAGCGCTATTGACAAACTATTTCAAAATGGAAGCACGAATAATGTACATGACAACAACTTGGATAAATTGTGTTCTAATATGGTTCAAGGACTAGACCATAGTCATGTGTTTGATATACCTCATGTCTGGCAGCTAGAAGGGCGAGAAGTATGGCGAAGCAAAGAAAACAATTGGTCAAAAGTGCGGTACTGTTATGTCATTGGCTGCAGTACCATCACTCTTACTCTACCGTAATGGCCTGAAGAATATATCGATAGCACATACGATGGAGAGAGATATTGCAGTAGAAGATACTGACACATCATCTTTACCTGATGAGGTACGACAAACAGTTTCACAGGACGCTATACCATTTCAAGTAATCGTTCATACAGCTCTCCAACTACGTGCAGATGTGGATTGCACACCTTGATAGGATGCCAGTTGGCATGGTACAGATACAGACGCAATCTGACGTAATTTCCAGTAGTTTATATTTGTTTCATGAGTTGATTGGAGAGAGGTCAATACTTGAGATGAAGGATACCAGCGAAGAAGAGAAGTTCATGCGTTTACAATATACGTGTAGCATCGCAAAGGATATTGTCTACACATAATCTAAGAGCAAATATTTAACACCATGACACGATGAGATTGGTCTAGCATAAATATACATTCTGTTAACTTTTTCAAAACGAATTTAAAATGTCGATGTTGCTGCCATTGGCAGCACACACCTTAGACAAATTAGTTTCATAATATTCAAGATATTCGCTGCAGAGTTACCTTGAAATTGAAATTCTTGGAATTCAGGTTTCAAAGTCTGTGAATCAGCCCCAACACGTGCAAAGCAGGGCCGAAACTTATTTAGAAATGGTGGCGTCTAGTGGATCCATCCATTATCGTTAACAAATAGAATGTTTAAAAACAAGTGCAATCAGAGATTGTAAACCTCACCATCCCCGTGTCTTTCATTGTAAAAAGTGTTCAGCTTTTCAGAATCTGTCTGCTCATGGGCAACATTTTGGAATCCAACTGCAAGGTCATATCATTTCCTGCGTTACATTTTGAGGCAAATAGGATGAATAGATTTTGATATATCTATTGATCCATTATTTGCTCCTATCCAGATCCGTATTTATCTAGATGATGGTCGAAGCCTGGAAATTACTTTCCCTAGGCGAACACTGTGTTGTGATAACATTTGAGCCGCATGCATGTAGACAAATAACATGTTCCCATCCGGCTCGAGGATACTTAGTCAGGTCTATATGATGTACACATCATGTCTACATCTAGTGAGAATTGTGTTAGCAACAGTGGCTAGATGTGTTCATTCCATTCAGCAGATATTTGCATGCCATTTTGAATCTCTGCATATCAGATACAAGTCTAGTTCCTTGGCTCGTTTATTACGGGACAGAATGAGTCAGTCAGTGGCTTCCATAAGCTACGTTGCCACGTGACAGTATCAGATTCCTGCCTCGAATGGATAATGAATATGTTGTTTATACTCGTTGAATATGTCAAATTCTAACGAAATGCAAAGTCTCAGTAGATTCATTCATATCCCAAACAGGACACATCGATATCACACGCTTCCCGTAACATTCAATCAAGGGCGCCGGTACTGATAACAAAAGAAACCGCTCACGTTGGCAGCACAAACAAGCACAGCGATTACCAGAGCACGAAATCGAAAGTTACAATGTTTTGGTGCAATCTTGGTTGTCTAAGAGAATATTCAGATTGCATAAATTTGGTAAAACGACACTTGAGATGGTTACGTCTAAATCCTTTACAAAACGCTTCCTGTGAAAACAACAGCGCAAAAGTTAAATGCAACGTTAAGTGCATTGAAGGATTGGAGTTTAGAAATTGGAATTCTGATTGTTTTGTAGCAGTCAAATCAATATGTCCATGGTAAGCTGTTCTTTTTCAGCTGACAAGATCGTCTATTTATTCGTCACTTGATATGACTAATGAATGAATCCACTTTTGACCTCGTCCATTCATGGCTAATCTCTGCCCCCCCCCCCCCCCCCGACCCTCGCCCACCCCGATTTGTCCGTGGTGGGATCTATCGAACCCTAATCCACTTTAACCTAAATTTTCAGAAAGCTCTACAGGTAAGCGGTTGCATATTTTGAAACTAATTTAAATGAATGATGTTGCTGCCAATTTGAGGCAAAGTGGACGAATAGATTTTGATATATCTATCGACTTCAGAAATTGGTTTCAAAATATTCGACAGAATGTTTATTAATTAGTAGTCACACAATTCGTCCAAGTAGGAGGTACTGTCGGAGCTAAATACGACACTCATGGTGTGTTTTATTTGTGACGTTATCCTACCTGTGACATATTTGATTATGCCATCAAATGCTTGACTGACATCTTGGATTCCTCTATTAAGCCATCAATAGAGTGATCCATTTCTAGCTAAGCAAACACTCATTTCTTACCTTAGCTCCATCCAATTTTGAATGCGTGTTTGATTCGAGTTTAACTCTTTGAACGCTGATTTCCCAGATTTTCAAATTCCAGATGACCTTTAAGGAAAAATATTGAATATTTTGAAACATGTTTTACTGCGATTGGTGGAATGGTTATTAAATTGTAAACAATCAAAGCCATACACATCAGTCACGTTCGTGATGGAGAAGTGCAACTTTTACGACAGATCTATTTCATTTTCATTGTGACGCCAGATAACAAGTAACGTATGGTGATAACTCTGACGTCAGATAATTGATTGACCAATCAATTGATGAATCCTATCTGTTAGTCATGTATATGACTTAAAAATCAATTGCGTCACATGCATGTTGATGTCACAATCATAATTCACAGAAATAATTCGTCATGAACCTTGGATCGTCCGCCAGTTGTAAGAATTGTATGGCTTTACTAATAATTATACATTCTGATGACTATTTTGAATCACCCATGACTGGGCGCCAGTTGTAAGAATTGTATGGCTTTACTAATAATTAAACATTCTGATGACTATTTTGAATCACCCATGACTGGGTGCCGTTGCTGTCGGAGGCAGCAACGGCACGCAGTCAATTTAGTTTCAGAAGATTAAACATATTAGCTGTACACTTACCATGTAATTTGGAGTCTGCAAATTCAGGATACTATGTATATAAATCGATCCCAACACGCTCAAGGCATGGGCAGCGATTAGCTAGATATGCGTGCAGCATAGCTAAAGTGAACTCACCCATTGACCCATTCAATTATCTGCCCTATAAAAATTATTTGCATCAAGCGAAAACTAGTTTTAGTAGCCACCATACTGGTTATTATAGTATATACAGGTGTGTCTTTAATGAAGGGATCCAATCTGCCTGTCAAGTATATGAGGTCGTAATCAAATATATGTCAATGGTTGTTGAAGTCACACTCAAATGACGTACCTCTGCCACCAGAAATTAAATTACTTAATGTACTATTTGCCAAATGGAAAGTGAATATTATGTAGCTAATCTGATCGGGACCTGTTATTGTCATATGCAGCAATAGCTCACAGCTAATTCAGTTTCCATATATATATATATATATATATATATATATATATATATATATATATATATATATATATATATATATATATATATATATATATATATATATATATCAGCTAACACGTATGTTGAGGATGGCATCAGCTAATTGTGGTAACAAAATGGATCAGTTCATTCATGTAGGATCATCCATAGCAACTAATAAAGCAATATCAGTGACAGCTACGTTCCCACTTAAATGATGGCAAGCATAATCTCATTCTTTATTTATATTATCTTCGAGTGTCAATTAACACATCTTGCCTCAACTTCACATTGTAATGGTAATGGCTGGCAAAGCCGTCATCGACAGTGTCTACAAGGAATGTTCATTTGAACACGAGGATGGTAGAATTTGAGAAAATTTACCACTGGGATGAAAGTCTCAGCTACAGAGAAAATCCTTAATTTTCTTGACCATTATCACACTCTACTGGTCTCTGCAAGGGTCTTGTGTAATGTTCCTTAGCAGGTAAACAAAATACTATTTTCGTAAATTCGAGTATTAGCTTTACAAGAATATTATTGTGTTAGCGAGCGAAAAACTATTTTTAATCTTGAAAAGCCATGACAATTAAAAGTATAATTGATATGAGTATAGTTTTAAGGATAGCATTTTGAGCGCATTTGAGGTGCGGATAACACGGGTGCAGCTAAACACAGTACAATTTCTTTTCCATGTTGCTGTTAGACGAAGAAAAAACATCGATAGGACAACATGGTTGACATTGATTTTCAGATTTCTAAGATTAGTTTGGATTTAATCAAGATTGATCGCTTTAATCCCACATTTAAGATGTATCTTTTGTCAAAATCAGAAAGCCCATAATCCCCCACCCCCAGTCTTGAATTACCATTTTCCCCGTCCCAAATCCAGTAACATTACTTTAGTGGTGTATAAGAGAAGAGCAGCGCCAATTCAATGCCAATTCATCCTCGCTGAAATCCTCAGCTTTGTTGTTGGTAAAGCCGTTCACGAATTTAATAGAACAAGCTGCTGGAAAAATCTTTGTGGAAACTATCCAGAGAAGAGAATTTAGCATGGGAGAACCCTTTTCCCGATAGCTTAGTATAAAATGCGTGAACTTTCAGAGGCGTTGCATCGGAGTGCGTTTGATTAATAACCAAATACCACCATGTAACCCATTCCATTTAGTGATGTCTGATTTCCAATAGAAATTTCTTCAGGACCGACATATGTCTAAGGAGGTTTGATTACACGATATAAAAATAGCCACCCAGAAGACGGCATATTTTAAATCTGGTTAGAAGGGATGTATAGTCTCACTCTAGCAATGACGATCCAAGTCCAAGTTGGCTACTTCTACCTTAAGCTTAGAAACAGTACGATGAATACATTGTAGGTTGCTTGCAATTAAGGCATCGCCCATGATGCTTTCTGGCACCTAGATTACTGCTCGTGTATCACCAGTATATTAGGCGCACGCGCACGCACGCGCGCGCGCACGCACGCACGCACGCACGCACGCACGCACGCACGCACGCACGCACGCACGCACGCACGCACGCACGCACGCACGCACGCACGCACGCACGCACGCACGCACGCACGCACGCACGCACGCACGCACGCACGCACGCACGCACGCACGCACGCACGCACGCACGCACGCACGCACGCACGCACGGACGGACGGACGGACGGACGGACGGACGGACGGACGGACGGACGGACGGACGGACAGACAGACAGACAGACAGACAGACAGACAGACAGACAGACAGACAAACAGACAAACAGACAAACAGACGCACGCACGCACGCACGCACGCACGCACGCACGCACGCACGCACGCACGCACGCACGCACGCACGCACGCACGCACGCAAGTTATTGCCTAGTCTGTATCCATTTGTAGGGCAAAGAGAACCTATTTTTAAAAATGTATCACTGGAATTAATTGCTCGATTACCGAGCCGACCACTCATGTGGTTAATTAAAAAGAATTGTCTTCTCTTGGTCAGCAAATTAACATTTATCAAGACCACTGCAAAAACAATTTTGGTCGGGTTGACCATGAAAGTGATAAGTTGACACACAAGGAATTAAGTGTTGCATCTGTAATAAATGGCATTCCGTAAAACCACTGTAGTAACAGTTTTTTTACCTGGCATGCCCATCAGAATGGTACTTTTTAGGTTTTTTATTAGCCAGTGTCCATTTAAAGGCCAATGAAACGTTTATGTTTAATATCTACCATTATAATTACTGAGCCAGTTATTTCAACTATACATTTTCAAAATAGCCACCCCCCCCCCCTCATGGCCTGCAAATGAATAGTTCTCAAAACCACAGCAGAGGCGGTTTATGACTGACTTGACCATTAAAAGGTTAAGTTGACACATGACGTATTAATATTAACACAATTCCCAATGAAAATGTCGCGTTTAAAGGGATCCTAATCTCATCTTAAATGTTGTTTTGTACTGATAGATTATGGTTTATAGATTCCATATCATTCATATCCTGGCACATTCACTTATATGTATCACAATTATCTGTTTTGCAAGATCATGTAAATGCTGTACAGTTTGTCTCCTCAAGCGATTCTGTGTGATGTTTTGTAAGTGCTGATGCATTGCATTCTTTATTATGTAATACGACTCTCGTTGAATATTTTGCCTATGGCAACTACAACGTCCAGTCAAATTAGTTTCAAAATATTCAACAGCTTACATATATGATTGCATCTATATCACATTGCCAAACTATTGCTGGCACCTCTATGACTGAGCGTATATACCAAGGCAGACAAGCTAGCTTTTGCCTGATTGGTTGAAAAGTAAATCATGGAAGCCATCATATGCTGTAGAAAGGTATCAATATTTAGCTACTAAGGGCTGAATATCATTTGTTGTCTATATAATAAAAGGCAAAATGGTATAGATGGGATTATGGGTGGCACTTTCGATCACAAGAATGGTGAATATATGATAAGGCGATATTTTCTTTAAACCCACCAATGCCTTCACTGTTATCACACATTGATAGTATGCACAATTTCCTGATGCTCAGTATGACGCAGCGATAAATGTATCATGTCCATTACAGTATTGATCAAAAGTTAGTTATTATTCGATCACTTTAGCTAATAGTATGCTTATATCTATGAGATAATCACTGAATGTATTTGTAATTAGTTTCTATCTGTTATTAATTCATTGTTGCAACTATTAAACTGTGTGTTTGTTCTGACTTGCCTGTTTTTATTTACAAATGCCTTGTACTACATTCCGTCTGTCATTTAAATCTCGTTCTTACTCATCTATCTTTTTATAAAAGAAATTATTCTTATGTCTCTTCTTTTCATTTGAATTGGTTTATTTCTGGATTGTTTGCAATTATATAGGTTATTAATTGTTTATTGTAGAAGGGTAAATTAACCTTTTACAACAAAGCCCGCCAAAAACTTGCCTCTATACGGTTGCTAAGGAATGCCCATTGGTAGGCCGAGAGAAGACTATCTACCACTGGAATAAATGGCTCAATAACAGCGAGAGTCATTCCAGTTGTCAACTTTCAAAAATAATCTACTTGCCTGCAAATGGACAATCAATAAGAAAATATTTTAATTTAATTTCAAATTTAGTCATTAAAGAGGTGCGTGTATTTGCATATACCATGTCCTTATAGTCAGTTTGGTATCATAAAATAGCGTGCATATGTTGGTTTTGAAAGAGATACTGGAGCAGCTGTAGCCATAACAAAATATTAGTTTATTTTCATATTGGTTAATACCTGCGATGCGTAAGAGAGAGCGTTTTAGATGTACCGATTTGTGACAATCTTCGCAATGTATGAATGTCTGGATAATTGTTGCTGCTTTATTGCATGATAAAATGAACATTTTATTAGCATCAGCGCATTAGAATGAAAAACAAAGTAAGACGGGATTAGATGAATTAGGCGGTGTGCTAGTTAGGATAGAAAGCAGGACAACAAAAAAAAAAGATGAGAGAATGTGAAGTAGGTGGTTTGCTTTGCTGATCATCAAATCTCTGGGTAGTAGGGTGGGATTGGAGGAGGGGTGGGGACTGCATGTGGGCGTTGGGTGGTGTGAGGGAGGGACTCTTTCTCTTATGCTTGGCACATGGGTTACATCAAAGTATATCTTCCACAGTAAATCACCCCCAGTCACACGCCACCCAGATATTATGCCCTGCTACTCTGAGGCAGATAATATAATTATGTGTTTGATTCTGCAGATATCGGCACATTTGATGATCAGATTTATGTCAGTAAGCGGCAACAATGTCGTAATCATATCATTTGCTAAAATAAATCATTGCACATAACGAGCAACCTATCCATTAAGTTGGATAGCTTTAAGCTGGGTGCCGCTGAAAACTTGAATCCATGTACTGCCATGCACGCAATATAAAGGCATTGCTGTTTTCAGTTGTGTCAAAGCAAAGAGATGAGTCCAATATACAGATAAATCATATGACGTCATAATAAACTACATAACATGTAGACTGATGTTATAATCAATTACGTCATGAACGAATGACGTAATTAGGTCATTCATGAACTCTTAATAGCCCCTCGAGTTGTGTGAATGGTATGTCATAACCTTTTAACTCTGTTTAATTTTTTGAAAGTATTTAAACAGGCACTGCTGCTCTCATAGGCAAACTAATCAACATCATACCTATATGGTTTTCTAGAAATTGAGATTCAGTCCAACATGAGGAAAGCATATGCGGAACATACATATAGATTGTCCAGGCATAGTTAGAACTGGAAACATCCATTAAGTTAATCGTATTGAGGTTACATCACTGTATACGATGGCAGTATAATACTGCGTGCCAACGGTGCATACGCTAGGACTTTCGTTAGGTAACATATCAATAAAAGAGCTAGGGTCCATTGTGGGATGTGAACAATTAGGGCGAGGGTATGGGAGCGTGTTCCGCTTCAATGGTGTGCGTTCCAGTGGACTTCGTGCATTTCCGCATTTCGGTTGTTAACCAACAACTTTAGATTGCGATTTTCACTGGCAGCATGTAGGCAAGTTAATGCCTGGTTCGATGCTTACTTGCAACATTTAGGCCAGTCAACGTCCTCTTGGAGCCTTGTCCTGCTTGTAGCATTTAGGCCATGCAGTTAAGATCTTGGCGATTTTTATTTGCAGCACTCACACCCGCCAATGTTGTATGCGTTTATACTTGCAATATTTAGGCTAGGCAAATTCCTGTGTGATTTTCACTCACGAATGTAGGCCAGTCACAGTTCGATGCTATTTTCAATCAGATTAATGTGCGATATTCGTTTGCATCATTTAGGCCAATCAAATTGGCATGCGATTTCACTTGCATCATTAAGGCAAACATCTTTTCACACGCAAATATGCTTTATATGTCGGGCCATTGTCTTATAACGGGCATGTATTATGTAAGGCTGGCCACTGCAAGGTGGATCACTAGAGATCAGGCTGATTGGCAATAATATATTCTAAATTTATCATACACATGGGTTCACGGAATGAGCGCTTTAATTGAATAGTTACAGATAAATTGACCATCAGACATGTGTTAGAATAACAGGACGTAGATACGGTTGCTGCATCGATGCAGACATGCGAGGAACATACTCGGAGGCACACGTGAACGAACTAAATTGTTAACATTGTAATTACATGGGAATATGTGCCGATTCATACTTGTTATATATTGGCCACCGAGTTCAATTGTTGACCTTCGGTAACGAGTGCCTAGCATACTGGTCGCACTAAAGTTGTTATGGAGGACTGAGTTCACTTTGTATTGTGTTCTTATTATGTTGAGCATTACACATTTGCTATATCCTAGTTAATGGAGGAATCCTCTTTTAGTCATGCCCGCCCATCTTTAACTAAGCTCCAACCACACTTCTCCTGTTTTGGGATCGATCGATCCCTGAATTCAATGCCTGAAATCCATACTAGTTACTCGTTGACTCTTTTGAAGCTAATTTGATTGGGCGCTGTTTCCGCCTATGCCAGCAATGGCGCCCAGTCAAATTAGTTTAAAAATATTCAACAACATGTTTATTAATTCGTAAAGACATGCAATTCGAACAACAATGCTTAGCACATCATCAATTATGACGTGATATGATTGTTTGGATACATTAGAATCCTGCAGTTGTTCTAGATGTGATTATTCGGTGCACATCGCCGCAAACTAAATGTCATTCACACTAGAGTACGTTATTGTTATATTGCGCAGACTGTGCGTCATAAATGAGTTTCTAGGCACGTAGTGACAGACCATGTCTAGATTATTACTGACCTCTATGTGTCCAGCCACAGAGCGTTTAGAACCGCGTGATGATTTTGGTTTTGTAATTGTGTTGTCATCGCCGTCGTCGTCGTCGCCAGTGCGCCCGTCATCCTCTTCCGTTGTCGTCTTTCGGTATCATCATCGTCGTCGTAGTCATCATTGTCGTCGTCGTCGCTGCAGCTGTAACATGTGCTGCGGTGTTCATTCTCGACATCGTCCTCCTTGTTTTGGATCTTCGTCCACGCAGCCGTCACAGTCGTCGTTGTCCTCGTCGTCGTCGACGTATGTTATTCTCAGCTCACATTTTGCATGTGTTGGTATCAGTTTGATACACGACATCGTAAATTCACAGAACATAAATATCAATGTCACAATGTACAGGTTAGTTGTTGAATATTTTGCCACTGATTCGATTGTGAGCTTTTATTTCCAATGACCACAACAGCTCCCAGTGAAATCCAAAGATTTAAAGATATTTAACAGATTATCGGTATGTTTATCTGGGAATGGAGATTCGGAAAGTGCATGCATCGATTAATCCTGACAGGGGCACAGCGGGAGGCGGAGCTTAGCTAACGATGAGCGGGCAGCAGATAAAGCGTGATTCATCCAACAATTAGAAGAAGAAATAGATAGTGTCCCAATCAAAACGTGTAAAGAGTCGCCAGGAACAAGGAAATGATCGGATTTTTCACTTATATCGCTACCTGATATCACAATCTCGTAGCTCAATAGCAAACATCAAATGGTCAGCCCGTCATAGAAATGAATTAATTATATGGCTTCAAATTAATTACACAATAATCAACAGCTAATATAATACATATTATTGACATATATACACATATGGATCTGGTTCTTTGATCAACACATGTCTATTCATGATGGGTGGTCATAGTGCGTTCTTGCTATATCTGTCGTTGATGTTGCTGGTTTCAGGAAATCCATCATAATCACAGTTACCGCAGGTGTGGATTGCATGAAACATTTCTGCTCAAAAAGTCCGACCAGCAAATAAGCGTATCAAGAAGATCTTCTTCGATATATCCGAGTCATATTATCTGGGTTTGGAGAACTTTCTCACGGGCGAGACTAAACAAAATGTTGTTTTTAAGTGGATTTCCTGCAACAACTCTCAAGATATGTTTGATAAACTCTCCTAGAGAAAATGTATGAGCTGTTTTCACCGCTCCTATTTAAATATGCATTGCTGTATGGAACTGGCATTTAGAGCAGTGGCGTTTGTCTTGTGACTGGTAATTGGACAACAAAAACAACAATAACTATAATAATGACGACTACGAGGACGGGGGTGGTGGCGGCTATGGAGAGGGTGGCGGTGGCACAAACTGCATTAGATCACGAGCTGGCTTGGTGCATATCGGTGCCTTAAACATACATGGTTTGAAGTATAAAGTAAACACCCCAGAACTGTATATATTTGAAAATAACTATGATATAATCTGTCTATGTGAAACTAAGCTCAATGACTATGATGACGTTTCAATCCCGGATTATGAACGTATTAACCATAACAGGAAATGAATTACAGGGTCTGGTGGAATTAGTATCCTTATTAAAAACAACTTGATAAAAAAAATATAAATGATAAGGAATTCGTTCTATGGATTGAAATAAGAAAAGATACAATAAAGAGCGGAAAACCGATACTATTAAGAGCAATTTATATACCGCCCGAGATATCACTCAAACGAAGCGTTCGAAAAACTAGAAAATAACGTAATTATATTGAAACTAACTTTTGAATCGATATGTCTTTTAGGTGATGTTAATACAACGACGGAGACTGACAGTGATTTTGAAAGATTCGACGAGTTTTTGTTGCAAAATTTTCATGTAGATGATACTACCGAATCTGATCTTCAATTATTACCTGAATTAGGTCTCCCAAAAGAACGATATATCCAGTGCTTAGGACGAAAAATTGCAAATAGTACGACGCTACTCCAACTCTGTAAAACTACGAACATCTCGATATTAAACGGCAGGCCGGTGTAGCTTATGTCATGGTTACGGCAACGACCACACATAACAGCTTGTTAGACTATGCAGTAGGAAGTGGACAATTCATTAACATCTTACAGGCATTTGATGTGAGGCCTTTTGGTCCGATGATATCAGATTTACACCATCCATTGCACTTGGAAATCGAATGTAATAATAATGATAATAATAATGATAATAATAATAATAATAAAAATAATAATAATAATAATAATAATAATAATATAAGGATACGGTGGCAAACTAGTATAAAACAGCAATTTACTAACGGCCTAGACCAAGCAGAGGTAAATAACACATTACAAAAATTATATCAGGCTAAGAACTCAGAAAACTTGGACACGTTAAACTCAGCTGTAGACATGATAGGGGAAAAGTGTTTTAATAACGCTGCTGCAAACCTTTGGATATAAAAAGATATATAACGGTAAGCGACGGGTAAATAACAAAGCCTGCTTTGGAAAGGGATGTGCTGTGAAAAGAAAAATATATCATAGGAAAAAGAAGCAATACAACGTAAATAAAACAGCAACTAATCACCAACAATTGAAAAGGCAAGTAAAGACTATAGAATTTCCATTAAAAAGTATTCAGAAAATGTGCGTACTCAACTCCATTCTAACTTCCGTAATCTTAGGCGAACAAACAGTAAGACATATTGGAAAATAATCAATAACACAAAGGGAGACACTAGTGACAACGGAAATATCGATTTACATTCACTTTACGAGCATTTAAAAACAGGTAAGCGCCGCGGGTGATGAGAACAGCGTGGATGACGATCCTATGACAAATATAGCAGATAATCTGGATATATAAGAAAACAAATTACCGACCAATAAGACTTTTAAGCTGTATTGGGAAACTTTTCACCACAATTATTAACGCTCTTTTGAATGCATATGCTGAAAAATATGAAAACATTTCAGATTTGCAAAACGGATTTAGGGTAGATCCACGCTGGACAATATATTTCCATTGCATCTCATACAGCAGCTCTTCTCAGCCAAAACTATAGCATAGAAATACTAGATGAATATTTATTTGTGGGTGTACTTTTCAAATATAATGGTAATTTTCTTTCTTGTAGAAAACGAAACTTAGCTCCAGGCATTAAAGCAATGTACGCACTAATTCACAAAATTAAGGCGATCGATGTCCCTATAGATTCACAGTGCGCACTTTTTGAGTCTATAGTTATACCAGTTATATTATACGCGTCCGAAATATGGGGCTTTGAAAACAGGAAACTGCTAGAAATTTGCCAAATACGATTTTATAAAATTATGTTACAAATGAAGAAGAGTACTCCGAATGTTATGACCTATACAGAGTTAGGAAAATACCCATTAACTATTATAACACAGTGCAATATAATTCGACTTTGGGCGGGCATCGTAAAAGCTGGATATGGAAAGCTTTCGTCTATTCTTTAATATACCTGCCTACATACAGTATACGGCGACAAAGAATACCAAGTTTAAATGGATAGCAAAAGTTAAAGAAATACTAACAATAGCAGGATTTGATACAGCCTTTAACGCAGAAAACATAAATAAGACTAACACCACCAGGTAGGTAAGAATAGCTTTACAAACTCAAGTCAATGAAAAATGTAGAGCTGCAATTTCCAATTCAAGCCGTTTAACTTTTTAGAATAACATAATGAGTGATCGGTATTTGAAAGATGTTTCGTTGTATTGCCATATCGCGACGCTATAATTATGTGCCACTTCAGGACATTAAACCACCAACTAGACATCGAGACCAAGAGATGGGAGAGAATTGATCGAAATGAGGGCATTTGTAATGCATGTAATTGCATAGGTGACGAATTGCACTTTCCTTTTTACTGCACACAATTTAGCACTGGACGACACAGACTAATCCCTACTTACTACCTAACAAATACCTCGATAGAAAAAGCAAAAGGACTTCTTTCAATATGCAACAGGCCAGTTCTCCAAACAATGTGTAAATACTTGTTTTATGCCAAGAAAAAATAAGTCACCAAGTCTATTATCACTGTTATTAATGAAATTAGTATTTATTCATTAACTTCGTGATAATAATCACTGTATATTTTGTCACTTTACTTGCTATAATAATTGTTAAAAATATGTACCCTCATATGCTGCCTCGGTAGCCTGAGTGTAATAAACGTGAAACTGAAACTGAAACTGAAACTGGTCTGCATAATTCATTATCTAAAAAATAGATTCATTTCTAGCTCTTCCATACCCTTATCCGGCTAGGCTCTGGCGGCCGCTTGGGTGAGATTACTCGATGTGTGGGACCTTAATGGCGCGACTGATATCTGGCCGTGGTAAGCTGTCCCGCTCTCAAAAACAAATCTCCAGAAACAGTGCGAGTAAACACATTGCCGCAAAACGAATGAAAATCAGTGGAATGGTGAAAGATTCTGTCTTCTTGAAATTTGATAGCATAATGGCCTTGTAAAAGACAACAATCCTGTTTCGTGTTTCGGTTCTTAAAAAGTTGTAGGGCATATATGTTAATGATAGGAGAATTCTTTACGAGGATAAAGAATAAGAAGAAATCTATCATTGAATAACCGCGTGAAGAAATGTGACGCATTGTTCGCCCATTCAATGCTTCGCAACACCTGGAGCAAAATAAGGAGATATGCTGTTTATACTTAGTCTCCTATAAATGGCATCACGGGGGTTCTGGTGCCATTTATCGTCGGTATACTTCTCGTGAGCGTGTATCTTCATAGCCGCATCCATAAAGCAACATTAACGTAATGGACACAAATCTCTCTGTTCGGCGCGAAAACCATGCAATTTTTTATCAGTTGAAGGACAAGAGCCGTGATTAAAAAGATCTAAACAAACATTGACAGCTTAATTCACAGCATCTCCGTCTCACGATAATCATATAGGGGAGATGCCAAATATTTGGGGGCTCCCTGGCAGGAACCTTCTGCTGCCGTAGACAGCAACAGCTCTAAATCAAATTAGTTTCAAAATATGTAACAGAATAATTTTAAAATGTCAAAGGTTTGTTGGTGCCTTGTGTTTAATGAGTGAAAATACATTCCATTTGCATCGCTTTTAAAATGTGTAGAACATGTGAAACAAATTTGCCAACCACTTATACGACGTCATGATCAAGAATAGCATATGTATTCTGGCGTTTTTAATATAATGAATATGTTGATACTAATTTGCCATTGTAGCACCGCAAGGGCAATGCATGGGAGGAGCTTAGCTAGAAAGGGGCAGGGAATAGCGGAAATGTATCCCCTAGTGGGCCTTGCCAATTGTAGCTATGTCTAGCCTATCTCTAGGTAAGCTCCATCGACTCGTCGCCCAAGTTGGGAGCGATCGATCCGTGAACTCCCTTACTATCAATTTCCAGAAAACTATACAAGTAAGTTGTTGAATCGTATGGAACTAATTTTACAGGGTGTCCAACATGATATTTATTAAATAATAATTACAATTCATACACCTTCGCTTAGTCCATTTGAATTAAGCATCCGAGACGTACTTATCTACGCTATTCATGATGTAATTGATTATGACGTCATCCCACTCGCCACGTAGTTGATTATGATGTCATATGCTGGATGGATACACTGGAAAGCGCCAAGGATCAATGCTCAGAGGAATAGATTAGTGTATGTGTAAGATATACATTTATCACCTTGGATAGACATTATGAAATAACGTCTGTTTAGCTGGTGTCACGGCAGAGCCAACCAGAACCGACTGGTACATATGTAAAGAATATTCATGTGCAGACCAAGAGAACACTTTTTTTGTTGAAAATTTACCGCTGGCATATCTAGCTAAATATCTGAGTCAGTCATACCATTGTTCACATTTTAAGAATAATTCCTTGGAATATCTTGTCTGTAAAAACTCAGGAGGTGAACATTAAAAACACTCAATTAACAATACATTAATCATTCAAAACATTTGCACGGTACAACAAAATCTGAGCATTTATATGGCCAATTCCATTTGACATCCACTGAGCCTAAGCAAGATATCGCTAGAATTAACGCATAGGTCATTGATATCAAAAGGTTAATAATTACACACCCACTAGAAGAAAGGCGGGTTTATATTTTCGAAACCATTTGCTATATTCTAATCAAAGTAAAAAAAAATGCTATACATGAAAGCATTTTTAATCTCATGAGAACTAAATCCGAAAATATTTGCAAATTAGAAGACGATTGCATCTACTAAAGCTCAGATTCATGTTTTAGTTTAACAAACCCTATGTTTCTCCTGGCATCTCATTAATATGGTTATCTCTGAATGAGCGGCTGTTAGCTATCATTTATCAATGACACAATATAATTCCCTTGATGACGTCATACCACAGCATATATTCAAGCGGTGACGTCACTCCGCGATTCTCCTGACCATAGTAAACAGTCATTTTCCATGGCAAAATACAAAATATGCAAAATGATATTTTACTAATTTAAATTGTACAAAAGCATCATTAGATGTGCCTTGGCCCTTCCGCAATGGCGCCACCCCACCCACGCCACACCCATTTAAATAGTTAACACATGAGAAAGATAAATGCATATCTATAGTAGACGAGTGCCTGAAATACTAGCTACTCTTACAATGACAGACTACCAGAGACAAATGTGATTGCGCGTTCTCACGCGCCATTAATAAGGATACTGTATTGTCTAAGGGTGATACAGTTGTAGAATCCTAGTCTATGGTAACACCCTCTACCCATGGACAAGATCTATACTCCTTAATAGCTATAGTCTCCTGATGCCGTTCGTGAATAGAGTAAATAAATCATGGCGAACGTACCTTGACAGTCCTCCTTCCAGGCGCAAGCCAATGACGATTGATTTTAATGGGCAATAACTCTGGACATGCATAATATTTTGAAAACAATTTGACTGACAGTTGTGGGTGGCTTAGCCACCAACACTGTTCAGTCAGCTTGTTTTCAAAATATTCAGCAGGTCCAGAGTTAAACGCTATCCGAAATCTAGTATTCAGGAATCCATCATGTAGACAGTTAGCCTACTAGCCCATCAACAGCTATCCCTTCTTGGACATGATGAATCAATCCATGATTTGAACCGTATGTATACATAGGCAATGAATGTGGCCCAAAAGACATGCTTAATCTCAAGGTTCCAGCTAGCATTAAGAATTTATCATAGAGATGGAAATAAGATTATAAAACCAATGTAGGGATTCATTTCTATGCTCCGCCTAGCTAAGCTCCGCCAACTCTCATGTGTATTGGAATGAAGTTGAAGCTTTGAAACGTATAGTCACATAATCTAGATTTTAAGGCAAATAAGCAAGATGCTTTTGCGACAGTCAGCAACAGTTCCAAGTCAAAATAGTTGTGAGTGGAGTCTGTAGCAGCTGTGAGGAATACGCAAAGGGCGTCGGGTTAATTAGAATCGTATTGCTTGCTTTCCGAATAAAGGACGGGCATGGGAGATATTTTCCCAACTAGCACTGAGCAGGAAACGGAAGGTATTCGCAGTGTCTTGAAACAACACATTCTAATATATGATTCTGAGTCAATCGTTAAGAGGGTTTCCGTACTAAATGATGATGATTGGTATGGCATAGATAATGGCATGGCAAATTTATAACGTAAAATAAATAGAGCGACTCCATCAGAAACAGAAAACGTGTGGTATAGATTTATCTAACGACGCTAGATTAGGCCAAGCAAGACACTCGCGTGCTATAAACTGGAGCTCATGCATGTTCTGACAGGATTCCGAAAAACTGAGTGTCTCCGTAATGTGTCGACTTTTAACATCTCTGGCAGGTACTTAGCGTAGGGGTATATGATTTTAACATCTGTGTAGGATTAGCAGGAGTAGCTGTAGACGTGTGTGTGTGTGTGTGTGTGTGTGTGTGTGTGTGTGGCGGAATAAAAATAACATTTGAATTGTTAAGTTATGTGTCAGAGAGCTATTGACCACCTATGTCAAACTAGAAACACTGATAATGTGCGAGACAGAAACTTGGATGAATGTTGTTCTGAAATTGTTCACGGACTGGACATGCGTCTGATATACTCAATGGCTGGCATTACTACTAAGATATGTGTCAAATATAAGTGAGAGAAATACCTCCAAGGTACACAGTTTCTATAATGAAGTAATGAAAGCAAGTGGTCAAAGGTGCAGTTCTGTTATGCCATTGGTGTCAATGCCACCACTGTTACTCTACCTTGGTGGCCTGCAGAATATATCCATAGCACATACAATGGAGAGAGATATCGCGTCAGATGATTTTATCTGATGAGGTACGACAAACACTTTCTACCATTGCAGACTCCCTCTTTCACATAGCTCTCCAACTATGTGCAGATGACACACCGGGATATGATGCCGCTTGTATGAGTACTGTATTCTGCGGCTATAGTAGTAGAAACATCATACACCTGCAATCAGTCCTTCTTCGCTTTTCCCCCTATGGCATCGCATAGTATAGATACAGATAATATTTCTATCGTAATTCCCAATAGTTTCTATTTGTTTCATGAGTGTTTGTTTGGAGAAGGGTCAGTACTTGAGATGGATGATAACAGCAAACGAGGTAAGTGCATGCATGTACAATAATTGTGCAGCATCGCACTGGATATTGTCTACGCAGCATCTAAGAGCAATACACTTAACACTAAGGCAGGATGGACATGGTCTAGCATAAATACACATTCTGTCGAATTTTTTTTAACGAATTTGGCGGGGTGATGTTGCCATGGCCTAGCTATTTTAGCTGTATAGTTAGCTTGAAAATGGAATTATTGGAATCCAGGGTTCAAGGTATATGCATCAATGCCGACATGCGTAACGCAGGGGAATGGCTAAAAGTGGACTCGTACAGTATCACTAACAAACAGAATAAAAAACCCAAGTGCAATCAGGGATTGTAAACCTCACCCTCCACGCCCCGACCCCAACAACACTGCGTCTGCCATTGTGAACACGTTTCGAATTCTCATTACTCTATCTGATCGGCGCAAATTGTTGAACCCTATTGTACCATCACATCTTTCCTAGCGGAAAGAGTGAGCCAGTCAGTGGCATTCGTTATCTAGTTTGCTACGTGACGTCATCATATTTCTTCCACGAACAGATAACGTTGTGGATTCACAGTGAATATGTCAAATGCAAACGAAATGCAAAGCCTCACAGGCGATGCATTAGTACCATTATAAGGGTATTACGCACCCCTTTGCTTTCATACAGAACAGATCGATATCGCGCTGTCCCTGTTTCATTCTAGCAAAGACTCCGGCACCGTTAACTCTCACCTTAGGAGCACAAACAAGCTTAACGGTTACCCGAGTAGGACATCGACAGTTACTATGTTTCGGTTGAATCTTGTTTATCTAAGGCAATATTCAGATTGGATACATTCGGTAATGCGGCACTAGAGAGGGCTACGTCTAATTCTTTTTAAAACGATTTCTGTGTAAACAACAGCGCAAAAGTTAAATGTAATGTTAAGTGCATTGCAGGATTGGAGTTTTGAAATTGGAATCCTGATTGTTTTGTATCAGCCCAATCCATGCTACGCTGTTCTGCTCCCCTGGCAAGATCTATTTATTCCTAAGTCGATATGCTCAGCGCATGAATCCACTTTTAGTTATGTCCCGCCCAGGTTTAGCCATTCAGGTATCTCCCATATAAAAATGATTCGCATCAAGTGAACATATGTTTTAGCGACCACCTTACTGGTTCTTACGTTATATGCAGGTGTCTCTGTAATGAAAGGATCTGGGGAATGTTCCTTAGCAGGTGACCAAAATACTATTGTAAATTTCAATGCTAGATTTACGAGATATATTCTTCTCTTGGCCGGCAGAACATAGATACATTTCTTAATGGACCATTAAAGGCATAGTTGATATTAGTATCATTTTGAGAATAGCATTTTGAGCGCGCTGAGGCGCTGTTGACACAGGCACAATTAAACTCAGTACACTCTTTTTCAATTTTGCTGCTAGACGAAGAAAGAAATATCGATAGGACAGCATTTTTGACATTGATTTTCAGATTTTAAGATTGGTTTGGAATTAATCAAAATTGATCTGTCGAATCCCACATAAGCTGTATCTTTTGTCAGAATAAGAAACACGCCAGTCTTGAATTACTATTTTCCTGGTCCCAAATCCAGCAACCTTACTTTAGTGCTTTATGCAAGCAGAGCAGCGCCATTTCCATGCCAATTCATCCTCGCCGAAATCCTCAGCTTTGGTGTTGATAAAACCGTTCAACAATTTAATAGAACGAGCTGGTAGAAAATGCTCTGTGGAAACTATCTAGAGAAGAGAATTTAGCGTTGGAGAACCCTTTCTCCGATAGATTAGTATGAAATTCGCGAGATTCCAAAAGGCTTTCCATCTGAGTGCATGTGATCAATAACAGACCATCACTATGTACCACATTCGATTTGTTGGCGTCTGATTTCCAATAGAGATATCTTCAAGACCGACATACGTCTATTGAGGTTTGATTACATGATGTGAGAACAGCCACCCAGATGATGGTCCATTTAAAACAAGCTTAGACTGAATGTGTAGTCTCGCTCTAGCAGAGGAGATACAAGTTCACGTTGGTTACTTCTACGTTCAACTTAACCACATCACGATGCATACATAGTAGGTTGCTTGTAATTAAGCCATTGCCCATGATGCTTTCAAGAAACTAGATTACTGGTCGCGCATCATCACAATATTAGACATGTATAGCACCGGCATATATAATAAAACACGCTGAGACAGAAACACAATTAAAATGGAGAGATACGGGTGAAAGAGAGGGAGAGAGAAAAAGAGAGACGATAGAAGGTGTGATGGGGAGGGAGAGATAGGGGAGGGTGAAGGGGAGATAGGGAGGGGAAGGAAGGGGAGGGAGAGGGAGGCTAGCGAGATGGTGGCATAAGGGATTTGTGGTGGGGTGGGGATTGCGCCAGGATGGGCAAGTTGAATGGGGCTGGTGGAAGATTATGATGGTTGAACTTTAATGAATATTAATAATGTTTCATTTCATTGCTTTTCATGAGTGTGACTTCTACCGCAAGATCTGTGTTCTTATCCTGCGCTAAGCTCATTCCAACTCATGGATGTAATGACGAAAACGTTCTTGTTGCCATGTGTTCATGCAAATGCCTAGCGTAGATTTAGTTTTAGGCGCGTGCTATACGTGTTGACGTTTTTATTTTTCCTAAAATCCTATGATATTAAGCTGGGTAATTTATTGTCATGGAAGTTATATCTCCTTTTTAAATTTTCTTTTAGCCTACTTTTTATCTATAAATCATTTGATACGTTTGTTTTTATTCCAGTCAACTGCCCGAAATATTGGGTTGGTACGTGCATGCATCCGTATGCGCGTGCGTGCTTGCGTTGGTAAATGCGTTGCGTGCGCGTGCATTTTCTCGCTCAGTGAATGCCAATTTGAGGGCTAAAAAGCAGATTTTTGTAAATTTACCATTGGAATTTAGAAAATAGCTTTGTTGTGTGTCGGCAAATGGATATTTCTCAGGACTCATGCAGAGGCTTTTTAACCGGCTTGACGACTACGATATTAGTTGTTAGGAAAGTGCAAGTTGTTGTATAGTGTGTGTCCATTTGCAGTGAAAAGAGGACAATATCTTTGGAAATGCACCACTGGAATTATTGGCCAGTCATTCGTGTGGTTAAATTAAAAAATAATCTTCGCAGCGTGTCCATGACAGCGTTATGTTGACACACGAGGAGTAAAGACTTCATCTGAAATACATCGCATTCCTTAAGGTCACTTTAGTAGCAGATTTTGGCCGGTTTGACCATCAACGTGGCAATTAGAATGTCAGGTTTTCGCTTAGCCAGTGTCCATTTGAAGGCCATTAAAAAACTGTTGTTTAATGTTTACCAATGGAATTACCGAGCCTGTTACTGAGCCAGTCATTCCAGTGGTACATTTTCAAAATAGCCCCTTCATAGCCTGCAAATGGGTATTTCTCAAAACCACAACAGAGGCCGTTTATAAGCAACTTGGCCATTAAAGGATTAAGTTGACACAAGAGGTTTAGTGTTAACAAAATTCCTGATGAAAAAGTCGCCTTTAAAGGGTTGCTAATCTCATCTCAAATGTTGTATTGTACCGAGAGATTATGGGTTATAGATTCCATATCATTCATATCCTGTTACATTCCCTCATTTGTATCAACAGTATGTGTTTTGCAAGATCAAGTAAATGTTGTGCAGTGAGCGCCACCACGTTGTTTCCTCCAGCGAATGTGTGGCGTCATGTAGCTGCCAATGCACTACATTCTTTATTATGTAATAATCATCCCGTTGAATAGTTGGCCTCTGGCAGCAACAACGTCCAGTCAAATTAGTTTCAAAATAGTCAACAGTTTACGTGTATGATTGCGTTCATACCACATTGCCAAACTATAGCTGATACCTCTATGACTGAGCGTATATACCGAGGCAGACAGGCTAGGTTTTATCTGATTGGTTGAAAAGTAAATCATGACAGCCATCATAGGCTGTAGAAATCTATCAACATTTACCTACTAAAGCCTGAATACCTTTCGTTGTCGGCATGATAAAAGGCTAAAATGCCACGAATGGTATTATGGGTGATACATTCTATCACAAGAATGGTGCGTATAGGATAAGGTGAGCTTTCCTTTAAACACACCAACGCCGTCACTCTTTCCCACATTAATATTATGCACAATTTCAATGAATGAAGTTTTCAATCTGTTAATAATTTACTCTTCATTTTATTTGATTTCGTTTATTTCTAAATTGTGTGCCCATATATTCGTTATTGCTTCTTTAGCGCAAAAGGGTTAATTAACACTTTCACGACGAAACCGGCCCAAACCGCCCTCTTTACTGGTCTTGAGGAATGCCCATTTGCAGGCCAAAAGAAACCTATTTCTGAAAATATAGCACTGTAATGACTGATCCGATAACCGAGCCAGTCATTCCAGTTGTGCTCTTTTCAAATAGTCTTCTCTTGACCAGCAAGTGGAGAGTCAATAAAAACTATTTTATTGTTATGAACATATGTAGGCATTACAGCGCTATGTGAATTGGCATAAACACTGTCCTTATAGTCGGGTTGATGTCCTAAAATAGTGTGCATATGAGCTTGTCAAAATGTTTGTATTGAAAGAGATACTGAGTCACCTGAAGGAATAACAAAATGTTAGTTTATTATCAGATTGGTTAACAATTGAGTTGCTTAAGAGAGCACATTTTATATGTGCCCATTTATGGCAATGTCCACAATGTATGAAATTCTGAATAATTTGTACTGGTTTATTGCATGATAAAATGAACACTTTATTAGCAATCGAAAGAAACTGAATAAAGTAAGAGCTAAGATGAATTAGGCGGCATGCTAGTTAGGATAGAAAGCAGAACAATAAAAACAAGATGAGAGAAGGTGAAGTAGGCGATTTGTTTTGCTGATTATCACATCTCTGGGAGTGAGGTGGGTTTGGAGGTGGGCCTGGGAGCTGCGTGGGGGCGGTGGAGTTGTTTGAGGGAGGAACTATTTCGCTTATAGTTGATGCATGGGATACATCAAAGGCTATCTTCCACAATAAATCAGCCCCCGCCCCCACACGCATCTCAGATAGTATACCCTGCTACTCTGAGGCAGGTCATATAATTACGTGTTTGATTCTGCATATATCGTCACGTTTGATGATCACATTTGTGTCAGGAAGCAGCAACAATGGTGCACTCGTATCATTTGCTATAATAAATAATTGCAAATAGCGATCAACCTACCCGTTAAGCTGTATAACTGTGACATTTTGAATCCATGTGCTGCCATGCACATACTATATAGGCAATGCTGTTTTGCTTTATGCGAAATCAACTAGAGGAGTCCAATCCACCGATCAATAATATGGCGTCATAATAAACTACGGCACGCGTAGGTCATTAACGTCAACTACGTAATGAGGGAATGAAGTTATTAAAACCGTCATAAACGCTTACTTGTCCCTCGAGTTGTACGAATTGTATGCCCTTCCTTTTCTGTTGACTATTTCGAAAATACTTTCAAGGGGCACTGTTGCTGCCATAGGCGGCAACATCACCCAGTCAAATTAGCTTCAAAATATTCAGCAGCTTACCTGTACAGTGTTCTGGAAAGTGAGATGCAGCGAGTGCAGACATCGATGGATCTCGACACGGGGAATGAGTTGGCGGAGCTTAGCTGTAGATGGTAGGGTCATAGACCTGGATTCATTACTTATGTTAATCTTATTGATGTTACATCACTGTATATGATGCATACCAATGGTGCATGAGCTATAATTTCGTTAGGTAACAGATCAACGACATACATAGGGGTCCATAATTGCGGGATGAATAGACGGAGGTCTAGGAACGTGTCCCGCTTCAATGGTGGGTGTCCCAGTGGTCTTCCTGCGTTTCTACCTTCCGGTTCATAACCAACAACTTTATATTGTGAGTTTCACTTGCATGACTTAGGCCAGTCAAAGTACTGTCTGATCCTTGTTTTGCGTGTAGCATTTATTGCATGCAGTCAAGATCGTGTACTTACGGCTGTCAAATTCCTGTGCGAGTTTTACTTGCAATAGTTAGGCCAGGCAAAGGGCGGTGATATTTTCAATTGCAGGCAGTCGTTCGCATCATTTAGGCAAACATCTTGTCACACGCGACTATGCTGAGAGCAGTGAGTGTATCCCTTTTTTTGGGCCCTCGTCTGCAGCTGCTCAAGAGCGAGTAAGCCGATAGGCTAAATTATATTCTAAATGTAGCGTTTTGAGTCCAGGGAATGAGTGCTTTAATCGAATAGTGACGGGTAAATTGACCAGCATACATGTGTTGGAATAACAGGAGGTATGCACGGTCGCCGCATTGACCCAGCCGTGCTAGGAACAGCCTCCGAGGCACACATGCAGGGACGAAATTGTTAACATTGTAATTACAAGGGGAGATGCGCCAATTCACCCTTGTTATATATCGGGCACAGAGCTCACCGAGTTCAATGGTTGACCTTCTGTAACAAGTGCCCAGCATGCTGATCGCACAAATGTTGTCACGGGTCTGAGTTGACATTGTATTGTGTTCTTATTATATTTAGCATTAAATATTTGCAATAGCCTGTTTATTTTTTCCTAGATGTTGTTATTACGTGATGTAAATATGACTGGACGACTCCAATATCATTCACAAAAGATTATCTTATTGCTATATTGAGCAGACTGTGTGCCATCAATGCGTTTCTAGGCACGTAATGACTGACCATGTCTCCATTGTGTCAGATATTCCAATTTAGCTTTGCTATATTTGTAACTCACTGATACCAGCACCGACTGACCTCTATGTCTCCGACCACCGAGCCATTCAGTACGGCGCAATTATTTCAGTTTGTGATCGTTGTGATTGTGTCGGCATCGTCGTCGACTTCCACCATCTACTGCCGTCGTCGTCTTTAGTCGTGCTGGTCGTGGTCGTCGATGTCGTCGTCGTCGTCGTCGTCGTCGTCGTCGTCGTCGTCGTCGTGTGGTTGTCGTCGTCATCGCCGTCGCTGCTGCAGCTGCAACGCGTGCTATGGTGGCCATTCTCGGCATCGTATTCTTTGCTATGGTTCAGCGTCTCCACAGTATTCGTCGGCGGCGTCATCGTCGTCGTCGGCCAATGTTATTCTCAGCTCACCTTTTGCGCGTATTGGAATCGGTTTGAAACACGATCTCCTGAATTCATAAAACATAAATACCAATGTAACCCTACAGGTAAGTTGCTGAATATTTTGATAGTAATTCGACTGTGAACTTTTATTGCCTGTGGAAGCAACAGCTCTCAGTGAAGCTAGATTCAAAATAGTCAACAGAATGTTTATTAATTTATAAATTAAAGCAAGGACATACAATTGGTACACTTCCTGCCGGACTTTTCAATTGTGACGTAGGACAACAAGTGGCGTATTTGATGGTGACGACAGGTGTGCAAGTGAGAGATCCCAACCTTCTCCTGTTTGTAAATTGTAAATGCCATGGTTACGCAAAAGAAAGCGCACCTATTTGTGATCGCGGTACATCCAATCCTTGCGAACTCAATGCCCGTACACCTGATGGATACCATCTGCCGATCGAGTATATGACGTCATAATGAATCACGTTATGTGTAGGCTGACGTCACACTCAAATGCTCAATGAATGGCGTAGTTAGGTGCGTCATGGACGTTTAACTGACCGCCAGTATTACGAACTGTATGCGTTTACCATTCAATACACATGTGTATGAAAAACTCCAAACATGGCCGATAGGCGGTAACGTGTGAAGGGAATACAATATGCGTTGGGAATATTAACGTCAAAATGAAATTAGTTAGGGAAACATTTACATGTTGACGAACATTTAGATTGGCAGGTGATTGGATGCCATTTTTAAAATTACTTACATTTTGCATTAACCATTTGCGATAGATAGATGGTGATTGGTCGACTATAACGTACTAGCTAACTATTTCATTTTCGGCTGATGTTTACTTAATTATTGTTAGGTAGTGTATGTGAGTCGAATTTGGCCATATATTGCATGCCATAAATGAATACGCGATGCAGAGATCTATGGCTAACTAGGATCTGCCCACTTTGTATGCGTGCTGGATTCGTTTTATCTATTTTGTTGAAGACTTTAATCCTAGAATCCCAATTTCAAGGCCCACCCACACCGCCCTCGTGTTGCGAACGATCGATCTCTGAACGTCCTGACCATCAAGTTCCAGACAACTATACAGGTATGCTGGTGACTATTTTGAAACTAATTTGACAGGGTGCTGTTGCTTCCTATGATAAATTAGTTTCAAAATAGTCAACAGCATGTTTCTTAAATAGCAAAAACATATAATTCGTACAACGCGTCAAATACGGGTTTAATCGAATCATTCATGACGTCATGATTATGACGTCAGCATACACGTCGCGTAGTTCATTATGGCGCCATATGATTGAGTAAGGAACTGGATTCATGAATTATACAGGTAGACTGCTGAATAGGGGCAACGCCTAGTATACTCGTTAGCTAGACGGTGCCTATTTGCAAGAGCGGCCTATGTATGTAATGTATGTGTGATTACTGTATTCTGCGGCTGTAGTAGTAGAGACATCCTACAACTGCAATCAGTCCTTCTTCGCTTTTACCCACTGTGTGTTGTTCTCAGCCAAAATCTTTAGCTTCCTCAGGTCTATTCTTGACTCGAGCGTACAGAGCCCTGCTTTCTTGAGGCCACCTCGTAGCGCGCTTAGCAGATTTATGCAATAACATCCTCTCATGGCTCTGTATTTGCTGGCTCCTAGTAGGGCGAATTCGAAGGCTCTCTGTGCTGGTGTCTCTTCTGGCATCCTTAGCACATGGTCAGACGTGGACCATCTTTGGTGGGCGACTTTTACAGACAGCGGCGATGTATTACACATCTTATAAAGTGCATTGTTGGAAATTATGCTAGCTGGCCATTGGTGTCCAGTGATGGTGCGTAGGTGTTTGCGGTGGCAGGCGTCGAGTGTGTCTAGAGCTGCCTTTGGAGCTGCACAGCTGTTACAGTTATACATCATAACGGATACGCGGGATGCATTGCATACACAAAGTCTTTTTATCAAGCGCATCTTTGATCTATGAATCAATATCTTCCAGATGGACCGGGCAGCTATGTACCCATGATGCAGCGTGCAGCAATGTCAGCAGGACTGCAAAACGTGAGCCCAGTATTTTACTTGTCGTCCATGGTTCGCCGCCACGGGGTGAATCATTATTTTCTTTAGTTTATTGCTTTGTAGATAGGTGTATTTGGGTGAACTATGTTTTGTATTCATTCATAAAGAGATTCTCAATTTTTAGTTTGCTTGCAGCTATTGGGAGTTTCAATGCAGCAGCCAGGTAACAGGTGAAAAGCACATGGGATAGACCATCTCCCTGTGGGGAGCCGATTGCAGCCACGTTGACTTGATCTGGTGAAGTCATCGATCTTGTCATGGATGCGGCATAGAGTAACTTTGGATATGATTTTCCGTGTGCTATTGAGGAGCACACTGGGCCGCGGATTGGCTGGGACCAGGTGGCTTCTTGGGCTTGGGTAGTGCGATAAGGGTGCCTTGGCCTACAGCGTCGATTGGAAGCTGGTGCACAAACGCTACATTGATTAGGTGCGTGATCGGTTTTGGGATAATATCACTTGCACATTTGACTAGTTCATTGCTCATGCCATCAGGTCCAGATGCACGTCCAATTTTCAGGGCTTTAAGTGCCTTCTTAACGTCAGCTGATTCAATTGGTGTTAGTAATGGCCTGGGGTCTAGTGAGAACGGGTGCAAAGTCTCATCATCGTGATCAGTGAACTGTTCTTTGAGCCATTCTAGATTGCCTCGGCTTTGCCCTGGTCAGTCCCGATAAAGTGTACAGTGAGTGGAGGTGTGTAGTCAGTGTCTCGCAGGGCTGGGGCTGCCCGCAACATTGTGTGGCAGTCATCCGTGGCAGTGAGTCTTCTTGCTGGTTAACACGATCTTTTAAGTGTTCGTAATGTGGCGCAGAATATTAGTGCGTTCCTGACGTAGTTTGGTGCACTTTTCACTTTGGCCACTTTGATCGTTTTTCGATAAGCGGGTCGCCAGTATACCTAGCTCCTATCTGTTGGTATGTATAACACGTATGTTGCTATTAGCTGATGATTCCATAGATTTCAGTATTTTGGTTTAGGGCATCGTTTGAATCGGAGCTGACATCGATGTTAGCTATCTGCTCCTCGAGGGCCTTTTTGTATGGCGTGTAAGTGTCAGTGTCGCTGATGAGCTTGGGTAAGAGGTAGGTGACTCTACCCTCTTGCCTCTTTATGTAATCTTCCCACTAATTCGAATGACTTTACAGAGCCAGTCACTCCGAGGTTAACATTTTAAAATAGTTTTCTCTCAGCATGCACATAGAGATTCCTCCAAATGGATGACTCCTGCTGGAGGTATGCCCCACCCATCTCTAGCTAAGATCTGCCCACGCATGCCCTTGTTGGGATCGATCGAACCGTGAACAGCTCCATGAATATCAATTTCTAGAAAACTCTAAACTGACCGACTATTCAAGGTTCCTGACAGAGATAGATATCTCATTCATTAATTATTGTATTGTGGCGCCATACGCAGTTCCGTCACGGGCGCGTGTGCGGGTGCATGCGTGCACGCACGCGCGCACACGCGCACACACATAGGCGCCGACACATACACGCGCGCATACACACGCACAAACATACACGCATGCGACACGCACACACACCCGTGACGGAACTGAGTATGACATCATGTACTTGATCAACATCTACTCGACTAGTGAATGACCAAGTTGATACAAGAGAGGTTAACACAAATCGAGTGTCACATTCTACCAGTGTGGGGATTGTATCAATAATGCGCTGTATTTAAATTTCCTTCTACTTATTAGAACACGATGGAATAAATAAACGCACTACATGCTATGTCGCATCTCTGGCCAGCGTGTTTATATACAGTGTGTTGGCTTTCGTGTCACCTAATTTCCATTAGTCATATCTCTACAAGACACACATTGGAGGAAATTCAAATGACATGAATGATCCATAACCCCGTCTCAGAACAACTGAGTTATACTGAAATAGAGAGAGAAAGAGACAGAGACAGAGGGAAAGAGAAAGCCAGAGATAGACACACATACACGCACGCACGCACGCACGCACGCACGCACGCACGCACGCACGCACGCACGCACGCACGCACGCACGCACGCACGCACGCACGCACGCACGCACGCACGCACGCACGCACGCACGCACGCGCGCGCGCGCGCACGCACGCACGCACGCACGCACCCACACACGCACTCAGCACGCACGCACTCACTCACGCAGGTACCCACCCACACACGTACGCACACGCGCGCACAAACACGTACACACACGCACGCACGCACGCACGCACGCACGCACGCACACACACACGCACGTACGCACGCACGCACGCACGCACGCACGCACGCACGCACGCACGCATGCACGCACGCACGCACGCACACTCACAGACATGGACACACATACACGCGCGCACACACATGCACAAACACACAAGCACACGCACACATGCGTGCACGTATGTACTCGCACACGAACACGTATACGCATATGCATACGCATACGTACAAGCACACACTCACACACACACACACACACACACACATACACACACAGAAAGAGTGAGAGAGATTGAGGGTGGAGGGAGAGAGGGGGAGAGAGAGGGGGAAAGGGAGAGAGGGAGGGAAGGGGGAGGGAGGGAGGCAGGCAGGCAGGCAGGCAGGCAGGCAGGCAGGCAGGCAGGCAGGCAGGCAGGCAGGCAGGCAGGCAGGCAGGCAGGCAGGCAGGCAGGCAGGCAGGCAGGCAGGCAGGCAGAGAGAGAGGGAGTAAGAGGGGAGAGGGAGAGAGAGAGAGAGGGGGTGGGTGGGTGAGGGTGGGGGTGTTACGGCAGAGAGGGAGGAACGATGGGTGGGAGAGAGAGAGAGTGAGCGCGTGAGAGAGAGAGCGAGGAGAGATGAGAGAGTGGTGGGGGAGAAAAAGAGACATAGAGAGAATGCTTAGAATGCCTTGCATTTTAACGTCACGTAAATGTTGAATTTTCCTTTACCCCACCCCCACCCCACAAACCACACCACCCCCACCCCAAAATGCGATAGTTGGTTAGGTCATGTAAGTTCTAAGACATAATATTCTTTAATATATAATAATTATCAAGTTGAATAGTTTGCGCAGCTACCTATAGCAGAAACATCTTTTGGCCATATTATTTTCAGAATATTCAACAACTTTGGAATATGGATGATTTTTCGCCATATTTCCAAAGTACATATATTATCACTGAGATTGATCGTATATACCGCCCCCGACACAATAGGAGTTTTTTGATTGGTTGCAAAGTATTTCATGAGAGCCTTAGTCTGTCAGCTTGTGTACCGTATATTCATTTTTGGTTATAGTAGCTGAAACTTTCAGGAAGTATTTTCATGATATCACGATACACGAAACCACTTGATACCAATTTTTCCTATCTATCGATAAGCCGCCATCTTGGATTTCAAAATGGCCGCCATATTCAAGTTAGTTTTCTACTTATATCGCCGGCTGTTTATTTGCATACATGATATCAACGTACATGCCATACTCTATAGCATGTGTTTGCGTTAGGGATTCATGTAAAATGATAGAAAATGAGATAACAAACAACAGTGTCCCCTAGAACGGCCATATTGGATTTCAAAATTGCCGCCGATATGGAAAAAAACCTATTAAAGTACATAAAAAGTATCCAACTGGTCCTTGCCTTAAAATGAGTAAGACTTTACATTAAAGGGTATATGTTTAGAGAAAAAAAGAACATATATACATATATACATTGTATACACCAGTGGTGTAGCAATAGCTTGTTCAAGGAACATGGGCCCCTGACCATTAGGGGCCCCACCAGCCTGCAATATTATTTTATGTAGACGTTTTGAATCGTCTTTCTTTAATAATAATGCGACCAGAAATACCCCCTCCATCTCCTGCATTCTGATAAACCCTTTTTATCAGAATGCAGCCTTGCAGTAGATGACTTCTCAGATCATCTACTTTCCCAACTGTAATGGTGAGTAGCACTCAAAACCACTCCATACTGCAATGGCGTAGATAACTGTGGCTTGTGTAGGGGCTTAAGCCCTAAAGATTTTGGCAAATATTTTTCAATTCTGCACAATCAACCAAATGAGAGTCTATATATATATATATATATACCTCTCAGAGCATCTACATTTAAAAAAACAACTCTGGGTAGGACATCCAGAATTAGGGCCCACACACGTTCTGACCAGGGGCCCCCAAACGGCATCAATACGCCACTGGAATACACATTACTCACTTGTAATATATCCAAAATAGATACCTTTTTTTACTATTTTTAACATTTAAAAAATAATCTTTTGATCTTTTGGTTACGACGGCCGTTTGCCACCTCGTCCCAAACTGCAAATTTGCTACTATTTCTTTGACCAAAACTGATGATTACACAACAATTCAAATTCGCTTATTGTGAATATAATACACTGAAGTCCTAATTTTGAGATCAGTTTGCATCATCTGGGTCAACATAACTACTTAAGTTCTGGCAATGGTCTTCCTCCCCTTCACACCGGCACAGTTCTGAACACACTAGACCTTTTAATCGACATGAACATCTACCTGAAGCGCATTTATGTGTTGAGCTTGGGTTAGTGGTACCACACGTACACCTCACTAACTCAAGCACCGCTGCAGGGGCTGGAACAACCTTGAATAACAGAGGTACAAGCCTGTGCTCTTCCTTCACCCAGCCATGCTGCACGGGATCCGGTGATAGTGGAGTGACAACAAGGTCTTGTTCCCACACCGAAGCTTGGCAGTGAGCACGCGGATATGCTCAACCAATGTTCCACGTATCGGTGGTAGCATGTCGACACCTTTGTTCATGCCTTGTTGTTTGAATAGGTGCCATTTGAGGTGATGCTGCTCAGTCATGTGAACATTCTTCTTACAGAATAAACTACATAAAAAGGAAATGCACCCATTTAATGTATCATTAGAAGGCTGGGTGTCACAGCCGAGGCCGGATATTAAAGTTACAATCTTTGTATATGCTTTTAGGAAGGCTTCTAAGCACACTTTCTTAGAATTTCCTCTTATGTAGCCTGTGGTATCACAACCAGTGAGAGCATGCCATTTGCAGAGAGCATTTGCTCTCTTCGGTCCATGAGCATCATAAATAGTGTGAAGTAGAACTAGTTGTCGTCGATCACCCATGCCCATCACCAGGGCATATGTCTTGCCAAGAAGAGCTGTACGTCTCGGCGCAAGAATCGAAACATCCGCATCCTGACTGTAAATGGGAACAGTATATCCAGCTTTATTTGCTTCCACTGCATGCAAGATCATTAAGGTAGCGGCTTCTTCTTGTGTACTGACACCAGGAGTGGCATTATTGGTGTAGTTGGACATCACTTCTTTGCGTGTGGCTGTTATCATACACATGTTAGAATGGTCTATTAATCTCTGTGCAAGATAAAGTGTCAACGAATCTTTTGCAGCTGTACTTCCAAGGAATACTTTTAATTCAAGAATGTTGGTATTGTCTTCTACATTATAATCTTTTGGCTGTACCTTTCCACCCCTGCGTCGTTCACGTGTTGATTCCTTTAATGAGCCAACGACAGCGTAATTGTCAAAAATTACCCTTACAGAATTGTAATTACGTGATTTGATATCAATGAGCTCAACATAAGCTTTGCCAAGGGCTTTACCATTTTCAAATGACTTCACAGCCATGAGTTCTTGTACTACGGCCATGCGTATCCATACGTAGCCATATGGCTGTGCATCTGTGGAACCGTATGCACGGTCTGAAATGAGATTGTCTTGGCAATCCTCCATCGGTGACACTGGAAGATTCTCTAAGACAGTTATCAATGAGCCTTTATTTTATGTTTGGTGCACAGAACCATCTGGTCTCATTAATGTCCGATTAACAGTTGTAAATTCATAATTACCAATCACCTCTTCCATATCTATTTCACGAGATGAGCGCGCTACAACAAGTAGTGGAGACATTAGACCAGACGTTGCCTGGAGCGTTACACCATTGGACGTTGCCTTACTGTAACCTCCTTGGTTGTAGAAGTCCATGTAAACGACTTACATTTTGTCATCTTGTCCCACAGATTTGTATTTCGACATATTCTTTCATCAACAAATTTCTGCATTGCAGATTTTCCCACGGGCTCACAGGACAGGATGCTTTCCTCAACAGCTTTAGGAACTATCTCATTAGTGACAAGCTTAGCCATTGCTGTATTTCCACTCTTGAATATTCCACAAGGTGCTAGGACATCAAATAGCTATTTAATAGCTTGTTCTTGCCTGAGTGTTGTTGACTTATTGAGTTCATGGTGATCCATTTTACTCTGTTTCTTTAAGTCAGCCATGGCATCTGTTTCATTGGCAATTCGTGCAAATTCTGGTGCGCACATACAAAACTTCAGAAGAGTAGCAGGAGACTGAGTGATGCTACCATTAGCACCCTGACCTTTGAGATTTGTGTTTACATGTTCTTGAGCATGATCAATACCGATGCGGGTGAATGGTATCTGGTTGGAAGTGTTCACAGTGAATTCATGTGCCATAAAGTCCTGCCAGATTTCTGGATCAGTAGTTTGAAGCCGACACATTCGTGCAATATATTCTGGAATGTTCTGTGCATACTCATGCCTCCCATAAGCAAAGCAATACACACATACTCTTTCAAGTGACGACAGGTGAAGGAACCAGGCACCTAGCCGGGTAGCACGCTGGATTTGCAGTAAGGTCAAGACCTGTTTCATGTACATTCGTGCCCATTTGAAAATGGGCTCTGTGTTGTGCTCAGCATCAAAGTCGGCAAGCTAGTTCTCTATATTAAGTGACTCAAGTGTGATTAATAATCCCTAATGCTCTGTTTCAATGTGCATGCATCAGACAGTATTTTAATACTCTCTTCAAGAGCTACGCGGACAGCAGGCCTTTCAGCAAAAAACTCTTCTATCCAAAGATCAAACAATACATGCATGGTGACTTCGTGAGCTTCCATAGCTCTGTTGTAATCATTCCCATTTATAATTTGAGTCACAGAACTGTACAAACCTGCTTCGACCCAACCCTGTCAATACCGCTTCCTTCTATGGCCATTCCAAGACATCTGAGAGCACATAATGAAGTGTGGAATGCACCTGGATACACAACAAACTGATCCTTGAACCGTGAATCCAAATATTCCAACTTCAACACTCGTTTGTATAGATCCATGTCAAATGTGACAACAAGCTTCCGCCCATTACCAGACACCAGTCTGTTCAATCTACAAAGTTGGTCTAAAGTGGTAACCAGGGTTGACCATTCATGTGCTCGGGCATTTATGATAGGTAGAGTACATGCCTTATCAACAATCAAAGAGGAATGATTCGTGGATTCGGGTGTGTTTGAAAGACTGTTGTATGCAGCCCACACCGGTATCATTTGCGTTGTTCTCTCGTCATCTACTACATGTGGAGGCATTTGTACAGATATTTCACCTGAACTCAATAAACGCTCGTGCTCCTCTCGCACTGCTGGCATATTTGATATGTCAGTTACTGAAAGCATACCTTGTGCATTATCTGACAAAATATTGGTAATATCAAAAGCAGGAATCGTAACTTCATCAGAGGCAACTGTTTTATGTTCTACATCAGACGAATTTAAATCAACTGTTTGAGATCTGTTGAAATATCTTGCCATCATCCAACACATATCATGCTTTATCGCTCTATCAAAATGTTCATCGTAGGAACCCACTTTATACGATGCATAATGGGGACTGAATTGAGGTTTCGGACTGCCTTCTAAGTCACATTTAAGAATCTTGATGCATGTGCTCGGAACACCTAAAAGGCCACAAGCAGAACCTTCATATAGAGCAAGTGGTTCTACCAAGGTCTCTCCAGCACATATTGGCTGATATACACAGGCTGCCATTGCATGGAAACTTGACTTTCCATCAAAAGTATCAACTGTCTTGTCAACATTATCAGCGGAAGCCCGAATAGCTCTACCTTTCACAATACCAACTGGGACAAAAATACCATTTGTATTGATGTTTTCTAGCACAGCATCAGCTATCTGACTACAGACCCTGTTCACCCGACTATATGATATTCCACAACATGAATGGCCGAGCAGATTTATAGCGGTCTGGCTGCGTAAATTGTGATATATCCACAAAGATAATCCGACTGCATATGGACTTTCACATTGGCGACGAAAAGTAGACAATTCAGACTGGGATTTTGTTGTGTATGCTACTTGCTTTGAAGTTTTAAATTCCTGCATCATCATTTGAGAAATTGTGACACATGATTTTCTTAGAGGCTGATCTTGCGACTCAGAAGTCGCAGCCTTAGAACATTGCAAGCGCCATCTGTTTAACATTAATACCTCTACTGGCAATCCAGATTCGCCAACACCATCTAGAGAGCCTGTACATACCCAAGGTTTATCTTGTCTGGCTTTAGTTATCTCCTTTCTGAAGATTTTGGCACATTTAAATATTATATTAAGGTGGCCTTTTATGTCTTGTTCAGAAATAGCAATATCGACTGCTTCACGTCCAGATTTTCCTGAATGGAAGACGCCAGGTAATTTACCTCTATGTTGGGATAGTTCAATGTCTGGTAAATTGTGTGTGATGTTTGTTACTAGTGTTCGTCTCGATATTGCATGACCAGTGACTCCGTGGTCACGCATCATATTATAATCCAATTCTTCAGCCTGAACAGTCGTTATATAGTCTCCAGATTCTATTCTTTCATGCAACTCATCGTAAAATTCCATACCTGCTGCTATAAAGGAAAATCGTCTCCTCACTATTCTGATTAGTTTCAGTGCGTCTTTCAGAACCTTGAACATAAATTCTCTAGTATGTGGTTTTGCAGGATTTGTGATAGACAATGTCCCTAGCCAGAACGTCCCCTTCTGATATTATGTCGGCCAATTGTACTTTCCAGGATGCATTGTCACTTTTATCTGCTATCTCTTTGACAGATATCCCGCTTTCTCACTACGACAGGCATATACAATTTCATTATCTTTTCCCGTATTTTGACCTTGACAGAAAAAAGCACTTTTCACGATCAAAACGCTCTGTGGCAGATCGCAGTAGTACGCTACTAGATTATACAGATATGTTTGGGCGCCCCTTCCCCTTACGTTTTTCAGGATTATTGAGATACTTAATCTCGTCTCTTTTAGCTTTGTTCTTGTCTGTGGTTTCACTATAACAGCTGCAATGCCACTTAGCACCCTTTTGCAAAAGGTCTGATGCTGTTATACCTATTAATCTGTTCCCTACATTAATAAAATCACGACTGCCCCATTCAGATCTTTTATTGACATTCGCTAAAAATGTATCATATGATTCTACATCCCGGGGGGGGGGGGGTCAATCTGTCTTTCTTATTATATTCTTGGCATTTAATACATAAACTGTAATCAGTTGGTTTATTTTTTGCCGGCAATTCTAATTCACTCTCCATCTTTGACTACATGTGTTACCAAATGGCAAAGATATGCAGTTTGTCTGTTTGTTAGCAGACGACAGAGCTTTTTATAAATAAAATTTGAAGATAAGCGCAAGATCGTCTTTTCAATTTACTTTGATCCAGAGATTCTAAAATTATCCCGGGGCATGTATTATTATAAAAATACGTTTTTAACCTTTTAAGCAAGAAAGTTTGGAATATAACACTCATTTACGATTTAATAATTATTCTGATCAATATTTTGATGTTAATTTGACTAGGCTATGTTGCTGTCTATGGCAGCAACATGTTCCAGTTAAATTATTTATGAAATATTCAATAACATACCCTTTATAGTAGCCTTGAATTTAAGATTCTTGGTATTCAGGGTTCAAAGGGTTAAACATATTACTATGATATTGCCTATCAACCATCATACATGATCTGACATGCATTAAAACATATACCTAGACACTAAAATCAAGACAATGGGCGATTAATGAGTCAAAATGTTGAAAAACTGTTTTTCAGATAGCGGCCATTTTGAAATCCAATATGGCCACCATAACGACAAATGAAAATTTGGTATCAAGTGATTTTGGATTCCCAGATGATTGAAGAATATTCCCTGAAAGTTACATGCCTTAAAACATATACCTAGACACTAAAATCAAGACACTAGGCGATTAATGAGTCACAATGTCGAAAAACTGTTTTTCAGATAGCGGGCATTTTGAAATCCAATATGGCCACCATAACGACAGATGAAAATTTGGTATCAAGTGATTTTGGATTCCCAGATGATTGAAGAATATTCCCTGAAAGTTACAGCTACTATACCCAAAAATGCATATAAGTCTCAATGTTCCTACTCAAGGCGACATACTACCTGGGGAAATATGTTAACAGTTATTTAACTGAAAGATGTCAAAAGCACCGGCACGTTCATACTAAGGGAAAAGATCTAGACAGGAGTATTCCTAAAGATAGTTAACATTGTATGCATCATTTGGTCAGTGACCTTGAGATGCGTCAGAATCGGACACACTAATGTCAAATGTTGTAATGCATAGGATGGAATGGGTACATAATAGGAACTGTGATACTTGCAATGTAGTCGAAGCACCAGACTAGTCCTTCCTATACATTGCCATGACTATGGGATTAACGGAAAAGCAAGTAATGAGATTAACATGCATTTGAATATGCATACACCATCGCGGTCTCCCTACTGAAAAGCAGAGATAGTCGTCAAAATCTGGAGCTGATACAAGAGGTGAATCCAGTTTATCGATCACTCATATGACGTCACAATCAACACTATCACACAAGCTGACGTCATAATCAATTACGGCAGTAATGACGCGATTTCGCTCGTCATAAATGCTTAGTTGTCTGACAAGTTGTACGAATTGTAATTTAATAAACATTATGTTGAATATTTTTAGCTTAATTTAACCGGTCGCTGCTGTCGCCATAGTTACATGTAAAATCTTCCAGAAATTGAGAGTCCAGAGATCGATTGATCCCAACACGTGTGTGGTGCTTAGCTAGCGTTGGGCGGGGCATAGCTAAAACTGGTTTCTTCCAATGCTCAGAATAGGCACACCATATTGAGAATGCAGCCCATCATTGATGCCACAAGACAATATACCCCTTAACTTAATATATGCGCTCTATGCTACGATATGAGGCAATGCAAATGATGTAAGCATGCAAAGACATGTGCCATATAGAGCCACTATAGAGACGGCAAAGGAAATTAGACAAACAGTTGATATATCCAGAGATGTATGCCAAGTGTCTCATTTACCTATATATAGGCGACATACCGCAGCTGGCTGGTAGGGATAACTACACTGACAACTGCGCAATCATTTACTTTGATACAAATAACACATCCATCTAACTACCACTGGCCGGTAGATAGTGGGTGTGTAGATGGCGCTAGGTGGGGTTGATGGGTGGAGCAGGGACGTCTGCTCCAAGTGAAATCGGGGACGAAAACGAGATGGGAAAAAAAATAAATTCCTGTGCATGGCATAAATGTGACCCAGCTTTAAGGGCCGAATAAATGCCACACAACATTAACCTTTTAAGGGCCACATTTGGTAAAGAAAATCAAAATATTTCCTTATTTAGGATTTATTTGCAGACCAGGAGAGGACTAGGTTTTTTTAATTCACCACTAGAATGACTCATAATCTTCTTGCCCTGCAAATAAACATTTCTCAAGCCCTCTGCAGATGCCGTTTTGGCCGTCATCGCCACAAAAGTGTTAACGTATGTATATGTATTGACCTAATATACAAATTGCGCTGGTGGCCCTTGATACTGCCCTGTTTACCAAATCGTGCAGGGCCATTATGCATTTGCCAAAGTCGCAGAATCCAATTTTATATCAACGCTGTCCAATATCCAATCTCGTGGTTGCACCAATATCCAAATGAGTTTGGTGCAAGGACCAATATTCGTATACGAGTCAGGGCGAGCGGTTGCCATGTTGTTATAATGCGAATTATGACTGGGCGAACTTAGTAATTAATCTGTTACACGGGCACGGGAGCAAACCAGACATCTGAACTGATTACTTATTTCGTCCCGTTATAGTCGGCGCTATGACAACACCACACACGCCCGCGCTGCCTGGTAAACAAGCCGTCAGACGATGCTATTTTGGACATTTATGACGTTATCATTTGGATATGTCCTTGCACCGATATCATATGAATGTTGGTGCAAAGATGAGATTGGATATCGGTCCGACGCCATTGGTCATCGGGAGCGCCAATAGCCAAATGATATTGGTCACCACGCCATTCACCAACGGACCGCGCCAATATCCAAATGTATGTATTGGATATTGGTTCCTTACATAAATATGTCTTTAAATGCCCTACCTGGTTTCTGAGTGACATATTATGCTATTACGAGATGAGGTTGACTTTCCTGAGCTTCGACCCTAGATAGAGTCATAGTAAACTATGTCTCGCCTATTTTTAATCTCAGCCCACATGTTGCGCATCTGGGGGTAGATTTATAAACTGTGCAACCTTCATGTCTAGAATCACAAATTCAAGGGTACATTTACAGGTAAGCTGTTAGATATTTTAAAACTAATTTGACTGTGCGTTGTTGCTGGCTATGCTATTCAACAGAACGTTTCTTAAATAGCAAATCCATCAAGACATACAATGCGTACATGCGACTTCAGCTTCATGACGGAGTAGCATCAGTCAATTCCGATTGTGACGTCAACATATATGTGACGTTATTGATCATGACGTCAATTCCTGATCGGCAAATTGGCTTCATGCGTTAGTATCTGCTGCGATATTCTATTATTCTGAAGTAGTCCGCTTTTTATAGAAAGATTGAACGCTGGAAAGACTGGGAGTCAACGCGACTTATGATGGTTACAATTTTCAAGGAAAATGCAACCCAGATGTATTTATCGTGACTGAACGAGATATGTATTATAAATAGAAGTCTGGCAAGTGAGATGCAAATATTATAAGGAATCGGTGCGTATATATGAATGAACCTTTCCATTTTAGCTATATCCCACCCATCTCTAGCTAAGCTCCTCCCACACCTCGCTCATGTTGGGATCAATCGATTTCTGAACTCCCTGACAATCAATTTCCAGAAAACTACACGAGTAAGTTGTTGACCATTTTGAACCTAATTTGACTGAGTGCTGTTGCTGCCTATAGCAACAACCCACTTCCGGGCAATTTAGTTTCAAAATATTCACCAGCATGTGTATTAAATAGTAAAGACACACAATTCATACAACGGGTCTGACTATTACTAGTTAAAACGGGCCAAATAGAATCATCTATGGCATAATGATTATGACGTAATCGTACACGCCACTTTGCTGATTATGATGTCATATGACGTCAGATGAAAGATGGATACTCGGAAAAGGTGAATTGATGTTTATTTCGCTTGCCGCAAATTTACTCAACACGGTACATATATTAAGCATTTAATGGCTAACCTTTGCAAAGACATGAAAGTGTTGCTCAGTGAATGTTCACTCTCAGGCTAAGAGAAGAATATTTTTGAAAATTCAGAACTAGAAATTACAGGAATTATCTTTCTATTATGCTGAAATGAATATTCGGCAAGACAACTGCGCATTTTGTTTTGGACGGACTGTACAATAACAGTTAAGGAAATCCAGATATGTTCATAAAATCGGATCCATTTGTAAACCAAGAGAAGACTATTCTTGAAAATTCACCACTGGATTCACACGCTCGCCTTAAGATCCAGTCATTCCAGTGGTCACTTTTCAAAATATTTTTCTATTGGCCTACAAATGAGCCCTTCCAACGACCACTGCAAATGATGCTTTGATGGGCATAACAATAATAGCTGTACGTTATAGAACAAGACTGATTAAGTAATCCCTAGATTAAATCAAAACAGGCCAGTGATTAAATAAATCATCGCTGGACAGTATGCCGAGATTGGTATGTATAAAACAGTATTTTTGGACAATAGATTACCGTTCTTTGTGCCATATCCTTGAGAGAAATCATACTGCCACATCTGTCTGTGGAACGATGGGTATGGAAAGAATATCTAATGCTTCCAGAACGCAGTGTTCTGTGGATAATCATTTATATCCATTAGCTTCTAAATGGTATCACAAAGGTTAAATCCTATCTGCTAATGTGAATGTGTCAAGGCACTCTAACGCGGTTTTCAAATAAATCATTTTCTCTCAAACATCCTAGTGAAAGCTTCTTGTCATCAAAATGGCACCGGCGTACGTCTGACTTGTAAACATCACTATTGGAAATCAGATATTACCGAAACGATGCTTCTACACATAGGCACGGTGAGGTTATTGATCTGTCTGTTTAGCAGAAGCACCCGGAATCTTGTAGGCATTCTAATCGCTCAACGAAGCCCTGCCTGGGGGGTAAATTGACCACTTTGTTATCGCGTATAAAAGATAGTATTGGTCGCGGAAGAGATTAAGAGCGAACGTTTTGTCCTGTTTAATCTGACTAAGACATAGCTTTAGTTAACATCATCTTTCAAGTACAGTGGAAAACAGATTTTCCCGTATCAGTTGGATACGGTTTTAGGCCTTCGTGGTTCATGAACGGTTCTCCTCCCTTTGTTACCGAAATTATTAATTTAAAATTTGAGTGGATGAATCCTATTCGAACTATGCGCCGCCCATTTCGAGCTAAGCTAACCACGCTTTGCCAGTATTGGGATCGAGTTAACTCTGAATTCGAATAATACCAATATCAACCTAACAATACAGCTAAACTGTTGAATATGTTCACATTAATTGGAACGGGTGCTGCTACCCAACACAGCATGGCTCATGGCACAAACAACGCCCACTCAAATTAGTTTCACATTTTTCTGCAGAATGTTTATTAAAGAGTAAAGACATACAATTCGTACACTTGACAGATTACAACTGAGCCGCCAGCATACATGTGACGGAATTAATTATGATGTAATATGCTAGATCGACAGATTGGATTCATTCATTGATATTCCAGACTGTGATTTAGACCGAGGTGAACTGGGTTTTGTGTGTGGCGTTACTGGCGTGAAGCTCTTTAACCGTTAAAGCCTCGAATTTGGTCAAGAAACTTTCAATTTTCTCGGAGAAAATGTTCATTTGCAGATCAGGAGAAGACCAATTTTTAATTTACCACTGGAATGACTTGCTCGGTTATCGATCTAGTCATTCCAGTGGCAAATTTCCAAAAATAATCTTCTTTTGGTCTGAGTGGAATTTTTTTTGTGGCTGATATGAGTGTTAAATGGTTAATAGATGGTCTCAAAAGAGTGGGTATATTGTATCGAGATTAACCGCGCCAGATTAAGGCAAGGGCTAATTAATTAATTTCTAAACATTCAACAACATTTTGATATACACATAGCGCATTTATTATATGGGAGGTAGTAGTAGTAGTAGCAGTAGTAGTAGTAGTAGTAGTAGTAGTAGTAGTAGTAGTAGTAGTAGTAGTGGTAGTAGGGGTAGTAGTAGTAGTAGTAGTAGTAGTAGTAGTAGTAGTAGTAGTAGTAGTAGTAGTAGTAGTAGTAATAGTAGTAGTAGTAGTAGTAGTAGTAGTAGTAGTAGTGGTAGTAGTAGCAGCAGCAGAGCAGCAGCAGCTTCCACTCAACCCCACCCACTGCACTGACCCATCCGAGTAAGGGCACCACAGCTAGTTAGCCTAGACCGCAAAATAGACTTAATTCGACTTTAGAGTTTATTCTATGGGAACCTATAGTCATACTAAACATGATGCCAACTTATTTAAGCCGCTTTAAGTTTTCATCACCGCTGTTCTTTTAGGGACGTTTCTATTTGCGACTTGTCCTACATCATAGTTTAGTTTGATCGCAAAATAGTTAGTGTTATGGCATCTTGCGCTTGCCTGCTGCTTGCGACACGTGGTACGGAAAATGGATAAGACCACTTTTATCTATGCCCCACCCATTTCTAGCTAAGCACCTAAGCACCATCGACGCGTTGGTTGCAGTGGGGTCGATCAAAACCTGAACTCAATGAATCTTATTTTCCAGAAAACTATTGTGATAAGCTGGTTAATATTTTGCAAGTCATTTGCTAGGGTGCTCTTACTTCAAATCTCAGCAGCAGCGGCAATTCAATTTATCCTCAAAATATTAAATAATTAACTAGTAAAGACATACACCACATGCTACATACGGACTTTGCATTGTTCTGGCGGACTTCGGTACGTCACGTATTACGTCTCTGGATGTGACGTCAGCATACGTGTGACATAATCGAGAATGACGTCATATACCTAATCAACAGATTTAATCCATCAAGTATGCTTTTTGGGCGTATATTCTTGTATTTCAAGAACATGGTCAAACTGTTGCTCTACCCTCACAAACAGCGGAACCGTGCGGAGCCGTGCTGAACATGTCGTAATATTCTGAGTGTAACAGTAGGCTGTTTACCCAGTCGTGATTCCAAATGGCTTCCAAACGTTTGCGACGACACGCATCGACCATGTGCAAGAGGGCCTTTGGAGATACTCAATAGTCAGAGCTCATGAATCAATTTCCCCCACTCAATCAAATGATGGCATAATCAACTACGTGGTGTGTAAGCTGGCGTCATGATCGTGACGCCATGCATGACTCGATATAATCCGTATGAAAGGCTTACTAGTCTGACACGTTGTGTGAATCATATGTCTTTACCATTTAATAAACATTATGTTGAATGTTTTGAAACTAATTGTACTGAGCAATCAGCGTCAGCGCCAAGTCAAATTAGTTCCAAATTATTTAACAGCTGGCTTGTATAGTTTTCTTGAAAGTGATAGTGAAAGAGATCGGTTGATCCGAACACGGAATGGCGTGGAAGGAGCGTTGATAGAGATGGACGGGACATAGAGAAAACTGGAAAGGTCCGGTACATATCATTATTGAGACGCGTGTAGTATTGCACACGTGACTCGTGACACTACTGGTGAATATACAGGCGTGGTGAATTCATGGTTTTTATGGACTGGAAAGCAATAGTTATTGTTAGACAGTAAGTGACACACTAGGTTGAAATGCAGCGAAGATAGTCCAATAGCGCTGCACAATGCGCATCAATATATATAGTAAAGCGGCAAGGCATTATTTCAGCTTTGCAATGGCCGGCCTAAGAGCCTTGCTAAACTAACGTCAGCCACACGCCATGGTAGCGGAGGTATAGTATTTGATGTTTTTTTGCTGTTTACCACATCGTAATTATGTGCGTATAACATCATCATTTGTTGTTGACAAAGGACATTGTTTTTTATTTAAACATAAAATGTCAACATCTTTATAACGAAATGAATAATCTGTGAACTATTTTGAAACTAATTTTACTTAGAGTTGGTACGGTCATAAGCAGCCACAAGCTGCTTGCTCATGGCAGCAACATTTCCAAGTGAAATTAGTTTTCATACACATATATAGCTTTCCTGTATATGTGTTTAAAACTGAGTCACTGTAATTTCATGTGGTAAATGGTAAGCAAACAGATCGCCCTGGATGTGCCTTACCATGTAACAAATGTATGGCCGTGACGAGAAAATGAAACACTGCCACGTGCGATCGTGAGGTTTAACAATTACACCCGTTAGACACGGCATCGCAGCTAACACCCACATTTCCACTGTCTATAACATCGAGTGGTTGATGCAGAGCACACAACGTGTGTGGCTCTGAGCTTTCTTCGTAAGCATACCCGCTTCAATCCGCTGGTCATCTTCTAATTTATCTAAACCTATCATGCTTGGTAAATTTCCAAGTACATTTAATCTTGGCAAGGTTTTCACCCAGAAGCATGTAACTACACTCAACGTCAGACAGATGTACTTGTTTTTGATAGTGAATGGGCTCCTTTTTGCTTTTGGCTACAAGGTGTAATAATTTCGACTTGATTTATTGAGTTTATCTAGGTTTCTTTTATAGGGAATGTGTATGTTTTAGACGCACGCACGCACGCACGCACGCACGCACGCACGCACGCACGCACGCACGCACGCACGCACGCACGCACGCACGCACGCACGCACGCACGCACGCACGCACACATTATAGATATACCACCATTCGGACAGTGAATATGTGGCTGTGAAACGTAACTGTTAAACTCCATCACAGATTAAAGAGTGAAATGTGTTGTTAACTGTGTTTGCGTTTTGCCTTTGTTGAAACTCACACAATTTACCGTTGACCATATCATGAGAAAGATTGACAACCACAGGTGCAGGAAATTAGGAAAATTGCGGTTCTCTTTATGGTACTATACACAGCTATCTATTATCATGTATATTTGTCCATTAAGATTGGTTCATTAAACGATCACACGGACGCGAGAGCACGTGCTACTGCGCCAATACTGGTGCACTACTGAGGTGCACTGGCTCGGTATTGGCCGAATAATGACCTCGTGATCAGAATGGACCTTTCCGGTTTTAGCTATGCCCCGCCCATCTCTAGCTAAGCGCCACCCACACTTCGCTCGTGTTGGGATCGATCGGTCTCTGAACACCCTGACTATCAATTTCCAAAAAAAAACTACACAGTTAAGTTGTTGAATATTTTGAAACTAATTTGAGTGGGTGGTGTTGCTGCCTACGGCAGAAACAGTGCCCAGTCAAATTAGTGTCAAAGTATTCAACAGCATGTTTATTAAATAGCAAAGAATTACAAAGACATACAATTCATACAACGGGTCGGACTGTTTGAGATTTAATGACAGTCTATGTGGAACCCTTTGTGACTGAACTGATTATGACGTCATACGAGGTCAGATGACGGGTGGATACTCTGGAAAGGTGAATTATCAGCACATTGTTTAAACCCAGATATATGTAGTCCAAAAAGGGGTCCAGTTCTCGCTATACCCTGCACAGTTCAGTCTACGCTGCTCTTACTTCGTACGTGTCGTAGTTGACATTAGGTGGGAAAGCTGAATTCCCCGACCAGAAATTGCAATATAACTATACAGGTATACTGTTTAATATTTTGAAATGAAGTTGACTGGGGAATGATGCTAATAATGAAATCAACAGCTGCAAGTTAATTCAGGTTAAAAATAACCAAAGAATGTGTATTATATTATAAATTCACCTAAGATATACAATTCTTACCCTTCGTGACCGACTTGTCCAGTTCCCGACGGGCATAGGTTATTTTTATTGTGACGTCAGCATCACATCACACAATATGCATAACTAAATTAGCACTATTGAAAATGTGGATAACAATTACATTTAAAAAAATTGATTTTCATAATTATTTTATGACGCTTACATAATTATCTAACAGCAAGAGTCATACGATTGGAAATGCAAAGCCAAAAATATCCGAACAAAGAACATATATATATCCTTTTGGGGATCTCTAATGCAAGGTCATTTTTCAAGAGGTGCGCTTATAGTCCATGGGCGAAACCACACACCCTCACCCCCACTTACACCATTATATATGCAATAGCTATACATTTCAATTCAATAGGCATATTCGTCAAATATGTAACGGCCAATTTGATTAAAATACGGCAGGGATAATGCCCACAAATATGACATATACTGAAAACAATAAAAACAAGTTTACTAAAATGAACGCGTCAGTGTAAATGAGAAACTGTCTTTTTTAAATGCATAGCAGTTATTTTATTCGGCTGTGCATACAAAACCGTCTACTGAGGAATATTTGCTCATGTGCTTGTAGCATACTATACTCCTGACTGACAAACAATAACTGAACCGAAGGAAACTTAACTTGCACTCCAAAATGGCATCAAATCATGGAATAGTAAGCCGCTCAAATAACATCTTATACCCTCTGCCAGAAGTAGCGGTTATTATATCGGAAGATCGAAAACCTCAGACATTATCCTCCAATAGCTTGGCAGGGAATGAATTATCAGATTGTGCATCGAGACTAATCATTGACTCCCAAGACATAAATGTGTTTAGCTGCTCTTATACAGAAGTGTGGAATATGAGGGAAATAGCACAGGAAACTGGTATTCTTGGCTTTGTCCATTTTTTCCAATAATGTCGACCATAACATTGTCACGTGTGGGCCACGTCTGTCACACAAAACCAGACACGCAATGTAAACCAACTTTAATAATAAACGGGTCTGCCACGGTACTACGACAAATTCAAAATCAACAACTAGATTTGTGAAAATAAGAACTTTCTTACAATAAATGTATAAAACTTTCAGATGAATCAAATGAATAAATAAATAAATAAATAACTACATAAATAAAAGGATTGATACTAAATAATGGAAGGCGCGCGACTACTCTGTGGTCAAAGTTCGAAATAGCCTGTATAATGTTCACGTGATATATTTTGAGCACTTAGCTGCAACTTGTAGTAAAATATCCAGCAGATAACCATGTTACGGTTGTTACCGACGGAACTACTTTAAATGGGTACACGGTGTTAAAATGGTCCGATAACTGGAAACAATATAAAACAGATTGAATCTTAATAACTACAGCCTATGATATACTGCGATCTTATTAGTCGCCCAGACAATAGCAAGACATTCTTTTTCTATAGTAGAATAATTAGCTCCACGGACTTAGAGCTTTCTACTCGCATATGCTACCGGGAACAGCTCATTTCCATGCTTTTGAAGTAACACGGCACCAACTGCAACATCTGAAGCATCTACTCTAAGAACAAAAATTGTGTCAACGTCAGGAAGATGTAAAAGAGGAGCATTACACAGCCGACCTTTAAGAGTTTCAAAAGCACGATCGTGGATGGGTTCCCAGACTACTTTATTAGGATACCCCTTTTTGATTAAATCAGTAAGGGGTGCTGCTATAGTTGCATAATGAGGTACACACCGATTATAAAACCCAGTTAATCCTAACAATGAACGGAGAGCAGTTTTTGTTTTGGGAGGAGCTGCAGCTTTAATTTGACAAAGTGTGTCATCCAACGTTAATAACCGACCAGGCCCGACTCTGTTGCCTACATATTCTAAATCAGAAAATCCAAAGTAGCACTTCGATGGTTTAACAGTTAAATTGGCGTGATGAATTCACGTGAATAACTCACGCAACACCACCATGTGTGCTTCCCATGAATGAGTATATGCAAGGACATCATCCACACAATTTTCTACATGATCCAAACCGTCAAGAAACTTGCGCACCATCCTATTATAGGAACTACCTGAGTTGACTAAACCAAATGGCATTTTTTTTAAATCTCATTAGGCCAATTGGGCTGTAAAATGTGGTATAATCCTTTGAGCTATCACTAATGGGAATTTGCCAATAGCCCTTACAGAAATCCAATTTAGACAAATAGTTGCATTTTTCAACCTTGGCATAAATTTGGTCCGAAATTACCATGGGCTCGGCATCAAAAACAGTAATTTTATTCAATTTCCGAAAATCTATGACAGGTCTTAAATCACCATCCTTTTTCTTTACCATTATCAATGGAAAGTGATATGGAGAATTTGCAGGTTCACTTATGCCCATTCTAATAATATCTTGGCATTCAGCTTTAACAGCACCATACAGTATGTGAGGAATAGGGTACGGTTTTACATATATAGGTTCCAAGTCTGTAAGTTTAATTTCATGTTCAAGAATGGAGGTTACACCTGGTATATTTGAAAATATTTCAGAAAACTCGTCTAACAATGAGCGTAACTCAGCTATTTGTTCATCTGATAAGGCAGGATTGATATGAACATCATCAGTGGATTCAGATTTAGCATTAGGATGATGTTCTAATAAATGATCATTATCAAATTCAGCTGGCTCGGATTCAGGGTCTATAGCACCAATAACATTGACAACATTTTGATCATGACGTTCGACATATTCCTTACATATTAATGGGGAAGAGTTTGACCCTTGATCCGGCTTGAATGCGGTAATCATTAATACCGACTTTCTCTATGACAGAGTAAGGACACTTTCACTGCATGAGTAGCTTGTTATGCTTAGTAACTAAGAAAACCAGACCTTTGGAACCAAGAGACAAAGTCCTAATTTTAGCACGCTTGTCATTATATTTCTTGTATCGACTTTGGGCATTAGTCAAATTCTCATGGGGCAACTGACATGTTTGCTTTAATCTATTACGGAGATCTAATACATATTCATATGTTGTTTTGACATTTTGCTCAATATCACCGTTAGTCCATAATTCACATAACACAGGATGGGCCCCCTAACAGCGTGACTATATACCAGCTCAAATGGGGAAAATCCCATGCTTCCCTGCGGCACTTCACGATAAGCAAAAAGCAATGGCTGGATATAGCGATCCCAATCCCATTACAAATCTGGTGATACGGGGTGGAATGTAGTTGATCTATGGATAACAATCTACCCACTTCGGTCATCATCTGCGAAGTAAAGTTTGAAGCATTGTCTGAAAGGATTTCTTTAGGAATTCCTATACGGGAGAAGATTTGAATTAATGCCTCTGCCACACTTTCCGTTTCAATGGAAAGACACGCAACTGCTTCATGATAACGGGTAGCGTAATCTACTAATGTTAATATGTATTTGTTTCCCGTTTTACTTCTGGGCTCGATATCTACAATATCTATTGCGACTCTGTGGAATGGGAGTTTCAATTAAAGGCATGTTCTCAACAGGGACACTCGATCTTTTGAAATATTCTTTTCACATAAGTCACATGACTGGTAAAATCTAATTATGTAACTCCTGGCACCGGGCCAATAGATATTTGCTAGAATTATGTCAATGTTTTTTGTCATACCTAAATGACCGGCCATAAGGCCATAAGGGTTTCGTGTCCATGTGTAAGTAATGCTGTACGTAAATCAATAGGAGCCACTAACTATTTGACCTCTTTTGAACTGGTGTTCTTAAGGAAATATCTATACAATATGCCCTTATTACTAGCATAACGTTCAATCCCCTTTGGTGTAGGTCAACTGATTTTTCGTTCAGGTAATACACGCAATTTTCTCAATGAGATATCTGCCCTTTGTTTATCTCGCAAGCCCTCTGCAGTAGTCCCAGTTTTAATAATGTCAGGAACGATCAGAGGGTTCGGACCAACAGGACTTGTAAAGGTTTGACTTCTAGTTTGCATTGAAGCAGAAGTCAACATTTCTTCCTCGCCGATTGACGAACCAGTAGTTACAGGAGTTACCACATCTGGTTGTGTGGTTTTCATAGTAATTTCAGAATTGATTGTAGCACCTGGGATATTTCTTATAACAATGTCACATATAGGAGTTTCCAGACACAGGGCATCAACATTACCAGTATAAAATGGTGAATCAATATAAATTATAGCCATGGGTGCTGTACGAACTGTACGATCGATCATCACAAACTTGTGATTGCGTCCAGCAGATAACCATGTCACGGTTGTTACCGACGGAACTACTTTAAATGGGTACACGGTGTTAAAATGGTCCGATAACTGGAAACAATATAAAACAGATTGAATTTTGATAACTACAACCTACCTGAGGCATGGTCAAGGAAACAGGAATAAAACAAAACGTACTGCAATTTCACAACAGCTGTTTAGACAGGTAGAGCTAATTTGAATAACAATGGAATGGTCGCAGGTCACGACTAAAGATTACCTGAGTTATAGTAAGGCTTAAAGCTGAAGTAACATGGTGAACAATTAAAGGGTGAATTTTAAATGTGACAAACATCCGCACCAGTGATGGATATTGTATGTACTTGAGAGCATGCGGTACACCAAAGATAGGCAGAGTGTCTGTGATACCTTGTGTGACCGCATTTGCAAAGAGCATAGCTGATGTGGTTTCAACATTGAGCAGTAGAGGCCTGACAGTGTTAATGCATTGGCATACATGGCACTTAGCCAATAAATGGAAGGAACCATTCTCGAATTGCCTCCGCTTTGCCCTGGTCAGTGCCGATAAAGTGTTCTTCAGTGGTGTGTACAGTGAGATGTGTTGTGTAGTCAGTATCTCTCAGGGCTGGGGCTGCCAGCAACATTTTGTGGCAGTTATCCATGGCAGTGAGTCTTCTTGTTGGATAGCAAGATCTTTTAAGAGTACGTAATGTGGCGCATAATGTTATTGCATTCCTGGCGTAGCTTGGTGCGATCCTCACTTTGACCACTTTGAAATATGTGCAGTCGTACCGCTTTCTGTTCTGCTGACAGTTTTATGACGAAAGGTTCGCCAGTATATCTAGTTCTGTTGTTTTTTACAACACATATGGTGCTAGTAGCTGATGATTCCATAGATTTCTGTATTTCGGTTAGGGCTTCGTTTGCATTAGAGCTGACATCGATGTTAGCTATCTGCTCCGCGAGGGCCTTTTCGTATGACATGTGAGTGTCAGTGTTGCTGATGAGCTTGGGTAAGTGGTAGGTGATTCTACCCTCTTGCCTCTTTATGTAATCGTACCAATAATTCGAATAACTTTACCGAGCCAGTTAACCCGAGGTTAAACATTTTAAAATAGTTTTCTCTCAGCATGCACATGGAGATTCTTCCAAATGGATGAATCCAGCTGTAGTTATGCCCCACCCATCTCTAGCAAAGCTCCGCAACCGCTGAGCCCGTGAGAGTGATCGATCAAATTGTGAACTCCTTCAATATCAACTTCCAGAAAACTATAAACTAACATAGTAGTCAGTTCCTGACAGAGATAGCTACGTCATTCATTAATTATTGCATTGTGGCGTCAGCCTACCCGTGGCGGAACTGAGTATGGCATCATGTACTTGATCAAAATCTACTTGGCCCAAATTGAATTTCACATTCTACCAGAGTGGGGATTGCATCATTAATGCGCAGAAACCTTCATTTATAGAATCATAATTTCAAGGGTACAATACAGGTATGCTGTTAGACATTTTAAAACTAATTTGACTGTGTGTTGCTGCTGGCTATCAAACGTTACTTAAATAGTAAATCCAGCAAGACATACAATTCGTACATGCGACTTCAGCTTCATAACGGAGTAGTATCAGTCAATTTCGATTGTGACGTCAACCTATATGTGACATTATTGATTTTGACGTCAATTCTTGATTGCCAAATTGGCTTCATGCGTTAGTATCAGCTGCGATATTCTATTACTCTGAGGTAGTCAGGGTTTTTTTAAAATGTTGAAAACTGGAAAGACTGGGAGTCAAAGTGACTTATGCTGGTTATAATTTGCAAGTAAAATGCAACCCAGATTATGTATCGCGACTGAACGAGATACATATTATGGATAGAGATCTGGCAAGTGAGATGATAATATTTTTAACTATATCTGTGACTGATTATGGATTGATGCAGAAGGAATCGCTGCGTATATATGAATGGACTTTTCCATTTTAGCTATATCCCACCCATCTCTAGGTAAGCTCCTCCGACGCCTCGCTCATTTTGGGATTGATCGATTTCTGAACTCCCTGACAACCAATTTCCAGAAAACTATACAGGTAAGTTGCTGAATATTTTGACCCTGATTTCACTGGGTGCTGTTGCAGCCTATAGCAGCAACCAACTTCTGGTCAATTTAGTTTCAAAATATGCAATAGCAAGTTTTTTGAAAGTAGAGACACACAATTCGTACAGCGTGTCCAACTATATGGGCCAAATAGAATCATTTATGTCATACTGATTATAACGTAATAATACACGCCACTTTGCCGATTATGGCGTCATATGACGTCAGATGAAGAGGGATACTCTGAAAAGGTGAATTGATGTTTATTTCGCTTGCCTCAAATCCACTCAACACGGTACATATATTAAGCCTTTAATGGCTAACCTTTGCAAAGACACGAAAGTGTTGCTCAGTGAATGTTTACTCTCAGGCTAAGAGAAGAATATTCAGAACTAGCAATTACAGGAATTAACTTTCTAATATGCTGAAATGGATATTCATCAAGACAACTGCGCATTCTGTTTTGGACGGACTGAACAATAACCGTTACGGAACCCAAATATGTTCATAACATCGGATCCATTTGTAAGGCAATGGAAGACTATTCTTGAAAATTGACCACTGGATGCTCGCCTAAAGATCCGTTATATCCAGTGCTCAATTTTCAAAATACGTTTCTATTGGCCTGCAAATGGACACTTTCCAAGACCACTCCAAATGCTGCTTTGATGGGGATAACAATAATAGATGTACGTTATAGAACAAGAGTGGTTAAGCTATCCCAAGATTAAATCAGAACAGGACGGTGATTAAATTACTCATCGCTGGCCGGTATGCCGAGATCGAGATGTAAAAATACATAATTTTTGGACAATAGATCACCGTTCTGTATGGCATATTCTTGAGAGAAGTCATACTGCCACATCTGTCAGTGAAACGATGGGTATGGACAGAATAGCTAATGCTTCAAGAAAGCAGTGTACTGTGGATACTCATTTATATCCATTATCTTCTAAATGGTATCACAAAGGTTAAATTCTATCTGCTAATGTGAATGTGTCAATGCACTCTAAAGCAGTTTTCAAATAAATCATGCTCTCTGAACCATCCTCGTGAAAGTATATTGTCATCAAAACGGCATCAGCGTGCATTTGACATTTACACATCGCTATTGGAAATCAGATATTACCTAGACGATCCTTCTACGTATAGGCACGGTGATGGTATTGACCTGTCTGTCTAGCAGAAGCACGTGAACGTGTTGTCCTGTTCAATCTGACTAAGACATAGCTTTAGTTAACATCATCTGTCAAGTACATTGGAGGACAGATTTCTTGTATCAGTTGGCAACGATTTTAGGCATTCGTGCTCCATGAACGGTTCTCCTCCCTTTGTCACTGAAAATATTAATTTCAAATTGGCGTAGATGAATCCTTTTCTACCTATGCCCAGCCCATTTCTGGCTTAGCTCACCACGCTTTGCCCGTGTTGGGATCGAGTTAACTCTGAATTCGAATACTCCCAATATCAACCTAACAATACAGGTAAACTGTTGAATACTTTAACATTTATTGGAATGGGTGTTGTTGCCCACAAAGCACAGGCCATGACACCAACCACGCCCACTCAAATTAGTTTCACATTTTTCTTGAGAATGTTTATTAAGTTATAAAGTCATCAAAGACATACACTCGTACACTTGACAGATTAAAAACGGAGCCGTCAGCACACATGTGACGGAATTAAGTGTGATGTCATATGCTTGACCGACGGATTGGATTCATTCACTGATATTCCAGACTGTGTGAATTAGCCCACAGTGAACTGGCTTTGGTGTGTCGCATAACAAGTGTGAAGTTCTTTAACCATTAAAGCCTGTAATTTGCTCAAGAATATTTCAATTTTCTCGTGGAAAATGTCCATTTGCAGACGAGGAGAAGACTATTTTTGATAATTGACTACTGGAATGACTTACTCGGTTATCATGCCAGTCATTCCAGTGGAAAATCTTCAAAAATAGTGTTCTCTTGCTCTGGAAATGGAAGCTGTTTTTGGCTGATATGTGAGTGTTAAATGGTTAATAGGATAGTCCCAAACGAGTGGCTATATTGTATCGAGATTAACCGAGCCAGATTAAGGCAAGGGCTACTTAATTTCTAAATATTCAACAGCATTTTGACATATACATAGCGCATTTATTATATTGGAGGTAGTAGTAGTAGTAGTAGTGGTGGTGGTAGTAGTAGTAGAAGTAGTAGTAGTAGTAGTAGTAGTAGTAGCAGCAGCAGCAGCAGCAGCAGCAGTAGTAGTAGTAGTAGTAGTAGTAGTATTAGTGGTGGTGGTGGTGGTAGTAGTAGTAGTAGTAGTAGTAGTAGTAGTAGTAGTAGTAGTAGTAGTAGTAGTAGTAGTAGTAGTAGTAGTAGTAGTCGTAGTAGTAGTAGTAGTAGTAGTAGTAGTAGTAGTAGTAGTAGTAGTTGTAGCAGTAGTACTAGTTGTAGTAGTAGTAGTAGTAGTAGTAGTAGTAGTAGTAGTAGTAGTAGTAGTAGTAGTAGTAGTAGTAGTAGTAGTAGTAGTAGTAGTAGTAGTAGTAGTAGTCGAAGTGAACGCACGCGTGTATTTAGCTCTGCAATTGCTGCCCGAATTCGCTAGTTTCTAGCGCGATTTTGTAGATACATTTTATACATATATTTCGTATTAGTATTTCCTTTAAACTTTATGTTTAATTTGTAAATTCTTGTCTTGGTTGGAGCGCATTTTGTGTCTCCATTTTCTAAAGGCATTCCTCTTAGCTTGCGGTTTCCGCTTACTGTGGTCAATCCAATACATTTCTCCCCGCACCAGTCTGCTATTTCTATAGTTCGTAGGCTAGCGCATTATATTTGGCAAGATCGCTTGAGTGAGTGGATTTAATTCCTTTGTCATTTGTAAGCACAAGCCTAGTTCTTTAACTATATAAATCATTATAGTCAGTTGGCTGTCCCCGGTCAACTCGAACAGACTAACAAATATATGACTGTACTATCTATTCATGTATTTGTTCGTAAACTTTAATCGGCTAGGTGTTAGTGAACCACTTAGAAAGTGGTTCAAACTAACAAATATACGACTGTACTCTCTATTCGTATATATGTTGGTAGACGTCAGGGTTTCAAAAGGGGACACTATTTATTTAGTGTTTAGCTCTTTCCCTGACGTCCTGGTGTTATATAAGTATATATTTATTATATATTGTAGTCGTATGGGGTTCCTCCTTTGATAAACCACCATGGCAACCTATAAGCGTACCCTAAGCCCTAAAATAACAACTAAGGGGTGAGGTGTCACGGCTATCGACGTGTATCATGGGTTAAAAGACGTCGTTGGCGCCGGACCTGCTACTTTGCAGGAGCTTATCAATGTCACTAAAACTGTATGGAATGTAACAGTGTCAAATGAGGGGGTCAAGGAAAAGCTTCTGGAAGATGTTCTTATTGTAAAAGGTGAAGTTTGTAACGTAGGGGAAATCGAGTCAGATAGGTTGCTAGTGAAGATGAAAGTTCCACTAGAAATTCCAGATGACAGAATCATGAGTGAACTCAAGAAGTATGGCAAAGTGCAAAAGATTGAACGGGAAACGTATCCATTTGACAGAACGCTAGAAAACGGTGTAACACGTATTTGGTTTGATAAAGTGGATAGCCATTTACCAAGCAGATTGACGCGTGATGGCAGCTTTGTCCTGCCCTTATGGTATAGAGGGCAAATTAAAGAATGCCGGATCTGCCTAAGTACTGACCATTTGGCAACAGATTGTCCCAATCGAAACAAATGTTTGCTCTGTGGTTCAGTTGACCATTTTAAATGGCGCTGTCCAAAAAATCAAAACAAGCCCTCATTATCAGGAGATAAATGCCCATTAAAGGATGCAACTGAGTCAAATGCTTCTGAAGCAACCGCTACGGAAGCTGTTGTTTTGGTTCATGCCACTGTAAATGACACAAACAAATCATCAAATCCTATTAAAGTAACTACAGTTGATGAAATTCAAGTATTAGAGGAGGATATAACCTTAAGTCAAGAAAATACTCAAAATGCAGTGGAGCCAAACGTTGCTGTAAAAGACACGCAGGAAAAAGATGATCTTACAGAAGAGCCAGTTTACAATTCCTTAGAAGATGAATTAAAATTAGGACAGGATAAATTTAGGACTCAGAAGACAGAAAGTTGAGTCGATTTTCCGCTAAGCCCACTTGATTTAAGTCAGCTTGACGATATGGTAAATGATGCTCCTGCCAAATGTTACTTAAGTAGCAATACGCGTCATAAAGAAGACAATAGCTCAGAATCTGAGATTGAAGTAAATGATATGGATGATGATACAATGTCTGTTGCAGAATCAGATGTGTCCATTCAAACACAGAGTTCACAGATGAAAGATGAAATGGTAATGTACCGATCAGAAGGGGGTGAAGTGTTAGTGCCATATGTAACGGCGAGAGGCGTGAAATATCGTCTACTGCGCCATGATTCTGATATTTCCAAATATGAATATTTGTCTGTGGTAGAACTAGGAAATATTGAATTCGCAGGAAAAGTAGGTAACCGGTCTAAGAAACGAGCTAAAAAACTCAAATCTAGTTAATCTAATGATGGCGGTTGTAAACATCATTTTACAAATTATAATTATCTGCAACATCAATTGCAGAGGATTAAATACCGAATTCAAGCAGCGCCACTTGCTTGAAGAATTAGCAAATGAGAGAGTTGATATTGCTTTCCTACAAGAGAACAAAATTCAAAAAGCTGAAGTGTATGAATCTCTCAAAGATATTTCAAAAGGGCAGATTTTTTTTTCTTTATCACAAGATAATAGTGCGCGAGTGACAATTCTTATCCTGCCCCGCTGTCTCAACTATGTTGACGTTATATCGTCGTCGTCAGATCCACATGGACGATGGATTTGTGTAGCAATTGATGTACTAAACACAAGTTTAACTGTGACGTGTCTTTATGCACCTACCTCTCATCAATTGCGCCATGAATTTCTAAATGACGTTTCCACAATAATTCAAGACATAATGCCTGAAAACCTAATTATGGGCAGTGACTTTAATTGCATATTAGATGAGGCCAAAGACAGAAACTCTAGGTCTAATTTGAATGACACATCGCATAATATTATGCAACACATTTGTGAAAATAAAGGCTTGGTGGACACTTATCCGGTTGAAAATCCAGAAGGCCGGGAATTTACTTTGTTATCAGCCGATGGCCGGTTAGCTTCAAGGTTAGACAGGATCTATGTAGAACGATCACTGAAAGGTTACATGTGTAAAACCAATATACAACCAGTAAGTTTCTCTGTTCACAATATGTTTTCCATCGCATTAGACAATGCTGATTGGGTCAAACGAGGAGATGGATTTTGGAAACTTAATGTGGCGTTGCTACGAGATATTTGCTATCGCAAATGTGTGGAAAGTTGTTGGAGGCATTGGAATGAAAGAAGAAGTTCGTATGAATCTATAACAGACTGGTGGGAAGATGCTAAATCAGACCTGAAATATATTTTAAGGCAGTATTCCATCAGGAAAGCACGAGAAATACGAAAGCGTATAAAGGCGCTTCAGAGGGCGCTGTGTAAAACTAATAAGAACACTGATGATGGGGAATATACTTATTACAAACTATTAGTTACATTGAAAGGTAGACTAAATGAAATAGAGCAATATCAGTTTGATGGCGCCAACATAATATCAGGAGCACAAATGCACACCGAGGGTGAAAAGCCCACACATTACTTTTGTAACTTGAAAAAAGCAAGAGGTATAGAGAAAGTAATGCGTTCACTGAAGACTAATGATGGAGTATCAGTGTGCTCAATTGCAGAAATGATGGAAAGAGTATCCGAATTTTACAAATCATTGTATAAATCTGAGGGAAGTGATGAAACTGCAACTAGAGAGGTTTTAGCTAATATAACGAAAAGACGTCCAGTTGCATGTCGCGAAAGCTGTGACAATTCAATAACAATTGATGATTTGACAAAGTTCCTCAAAGGTATGAAGTTATAAAAGTCTCCTGGATACGACCGACTTCCAGTTGAATTGTATCAAACATTCTGGCACCTATTTGGGCCAGTATTAGAAGAAATAGCAACCAGCATTTTAAAGCAAGGTCATCTCCGCCATCGATGGCCTAAACATATGTTCGGCTTATATACAAGAGGGGTGACAGAAATATAATACAAAATTATATACCAATCGTTCTACTCTGTGTAGATTATAAGAGTGTTATCGATGAACTAACATTTAAAACGTGGCGGAGTCCTAGGCGAAGTCATTAATGATGATCAAACTTGCTCTGTGCCAGGAAGATCCATATTAAGCAACACTTTGATCATACGGGTCCTTATTCAATTAGTTGAAAAGGATTGTATCCCAGCAGCAATAATAGCACTTGATAACGAGAAGGCGTTTGTCAGACTAGAATGGGATTTCTTGTTTAAGCCTTTAGACCATATTGGCTTTGGTTCAAGATTTATTAAACGGGTACATATTTTATATACTGATATAACAAGTTGCTATTTAGTAAACAATCATCTATCCGAACCTGTATGTTGGAACGAGGTGTCAGAAAGTGTTACTCACTGTCCCTGCTTCTATTCGTCCTAGCTATGGAATCGTCGGGGCCACATTGAGGCAACGCAATGACTTTTAAGGAATATGTATACGTGGCGTAGAAAGGCCACTAAAGGTTTCTCAATATGCAGATGATACGACTGTGTTTGCGGGTAAAAATACGGATTTTAAAATTGTAAATGGAGTATTAACAGATTTTCAAAAGGCATCATGGCTTAAAGTCAATAAAGACAAATCAAAGGGCTTATTTTTGGGCGATTGGAAGGGCAGAAAAAACAATGTGATGGATATTAACTGGTCAAATGATGTCATGAACATTTTGAGTATTTACTTTAGTAGACAACAAAATGTATTACTAAACTTGGAATAAAGGCTATCCAAGCTAAAGTGTGCATTACTAAATTGGAAACGACGCCGCCTAACTGTCTTTGGCAGGGCATTTGTCCTTAATAATGTAATTGTATCTGTACTGTGGCATAGCGCTTCTGTAGTTCATATGCCCAAATCAATAGAGACAAAGTTCAACACGTTACTCGTGTCAGTCTTATGGGAGGACAAAGCCCATTTAGTATCACAGACACTCCTACCCAATGAAAAGCATGCCGGAGGCTTGGATTTGGTTCTGTTTCAACGAAATGGGTTTCTTTAAATTTGATTTTCTTGAATAAGTTACTCGCTTCAAACTCATCTCGGTCAAGTGTTTCAAGGGTACCTCCCCAAAGGTACGTAGACCCATTT
>CM067365.1:38606593-38676593 GCA_034401795.1 Chaetoderma sp. LZ-2023a
GTCCATTAAGATTGTTTCATTACACGAGCATACGGACACGAGAGCACATGTTACCAGGCCGATACTGGTTCACTACTGACGTTCACTGGCCCGGTATTGGCCGAATAATGGCATGGTAATCATAATTATATGCACATTATTTAAACCCATATATCTGTAGTTTAAAAAGGGGTCCATTTCTCGCTATACCCAGCACATTTCAAACTACACTGGTCATACTTCGTATACATGTCGTAGTTGACTTTAGCTGGGAAAGCTGAATTCCAGTAGTAGTGTCGGTAGTAAAATGATACCACCTCCCTCAACTGGAGTTCCATTTAGACAAATGAGCCCCCACTGCCCTCTCAATCCCTGGGGCATAGGTTGCGGGGGTCATCATGTATCGCTGAACGGCTACCAAGGAGGTAGGATCATCCCGACAGTACTACTACCATGGACTGAACGCCCATTTACAGACAAGCCTACACAGTGATATACAACACTGATGTCCATCAACCACACCAGAAGGGCCGGACTCTCTCTCTCTCTCTCTCTCTCTCTCTCTATTCTGTGCAGGCTCAGACAAACACTGTCTCTGTCAGACTCGCATCGGCCACCGCCTTGTGATCAACCCCACACACATCTGAACAGGTCTGAACGCCCATTTAGAGACAGGCATCCACAGGGATATATACCACCCACAGGTACTGATCGCCACACATAATAGGGTCTGAACGCCCATTTAGAGACAGGCTTCCACATGGATATACACCACCACAGGTACTGATCGCCACACATAATAGGGTCTGAACGCCCATTTAAAGACAGGCATCCACAGGGATATCCACTACACAAACGTACTGATCGCCACACATAATACGGTCTGAACGCCACTTTAGGGGCAGACATCCACAGCGATATACACCATGATTACTGTTGCACAGCTTCGCGCTATTGCAAAGCAATTCGGCCTTAGAGGCTATTCTAAGGTCAAGAAAGCCGACCTGCTCCAGATGATCCGACACACCCATGCTGAGGAGTGGCAGAAGCGACTCTCCTGAGCAATGCAGATGGGAAGGTGTCCAGCACTTACCAAAGATGATCCTTGGAATCCCCACAAGAAAGCGCAGTGGATCCGTGAGCCTCGTCAGTTGGACGAGGAGGTGACTGCTAGCTTGCGAGCCAAGGCTGTATCTAGGCAGATGGCGGCTCGCCTACGCAGGATCACTAACCGAGTGATGAGGGGGCCAATGTCTGAACCCTTAGCCCGGAGCATAAGGCGAGACGGCGAACACATTCTCAACCAGCGTTTCAGCGAGAGGGAGACAGAGGATAGAGGACGCCGGTCAGTACGCTGGACATTCTTCAGAGGTCTAGAACGAGACCTCACAGGCCAGATCATGCAAAAGATCCAGCAGACTGTCTAGAACGCCTTCTACCTCCGCTACACCCATACCTATCGCATTCATCACATCGAAGACGGTAGGGCGATGCTCCAGGGAGCCCGTGGCTGAACATGATAGGAGCAGCTCAGGACTGGGTGGCAGCAAGAGAGCAAGCCCGCCTCGACACAGACAATATCGATCGACCCTATACTAAGTGGGCTTTCGTTCGATCAATCAACGTTGACGTCGGGGCTGTCATCGACCGCCAACCTCTACTTGGGACAGGCCCCCTCCCAGTCTATCTACGACAGAAGAAGAGTATGACTGCCCTCGACCTACAGGGACAACATGTGTCTATGAAGATGTCTAGCAGTCCACTGAGGAGTGAGAGCTGATAGAAGTACAGCTCCTGCACGAGAGCTTGCCACACAGTTCTATGGCAAGACAGTGACAGTACCTGATGTCCGCAATACCTCAGTGGATCAGCTGGACGTGGTAGAGTTCTTCTCCAGGATCGGGATTCGTGTATATGAACCAACCAAAGAGGGCACCTGGCACATGATCAGGCAAGCGGCTGCCTACCGTGACACCATGACCATCGGAGTGTGGGACCACCACGCCTTCTACATCAAGAACATCTCCAAGCTGGCACATACACTAGTCTGCAGTCACTGTCAGCAGAGGTTTACACAAGCATACAGTCTTCAACGCCACGCTTGTCACTGTACAGGCGGCAAAGCAAAAATTGGGTGGCCTGGGGAGAAGGTTGAGGCGCCACAGTCTGTGTATGAGAACGCCTTCTATCCGCCCCAACCGTCCAGTTCAGTGGCAACTCGTTGGATCGAGTATGAGTTGAGAAACAGAGGCGTACACATACATCATGTAGAGTGTGGGCACAGTGGCGATCGTTGGATCGCGGGCGCCCCCGCAGATGGTTATGATCCGACCACCAACACCGTTTACCAGTTCCATGGCTGTCACTGGCACGGGTGTCCACAACACCAGCGAGGTAAGGATGCCGAACAAAGACATCGCAAGACAGTCCTGAGAGAGGAGAAGCTGAGAGCCTCTTGATGCACGCTTGTAGTACACTTGGAGTGCTGTATAAAACGCTGCCCATACGTCCCTAAACGAGTTCGGACTGTCCCATACCCACACTTCATAGTTTACGACTTCGAAGTACTTTTAGATGGTATCAAGACCCATCATACGGAGACTCTCATGATCGAGAGTACGCACATATCTAAGTCTGTGTCAGTTGGCTGCTCCTTAGAGGGTGCCACGAGTGAGCCAACTCACCTCTGCAATCCTGACCATAAAGAACTGATCAGAGAGCTCATGTTGGAGATCCAATGGCGAGCATCTCTAATCCGGACAAGGGTTAGGGCACAGCACATACCGACAGACATGGAAAGCTCCCAAAGCAACAGCAGTGACTGACAAAGTGCCTGTACGGGGGTTCAACTCTGAGCGATATGACCTGACCCTCATCAAGAAGTACTTTGTCGATGAGCTGACTGAGAATACAGGTACAGTGAAAGTCGCTAAGAAGGCTAGTCAGACCATGTTCCTCATAACACCTGAGCTGCGGTTTCTCGATCTGCTGAACTACCTCGGCCCAGGAGTCTCGTACGAGGTATGGGTCAAAGCTTACGGGTGTACACAGCAGAAGAGCTGGCTCCCGTATGAATGGTTTGACACGCATGAGAAGCTCAACTATCAAGGGCTTCCTGACTACTCAGCATGGACATCTAAGCTCAAGGGTGGCTACTTCTTGACGCGAAACAGAGTGGGAACAGTGTAACCAGACATTCGGCGAGCATGTAATGTGGACATTCGCCGACTGGCTGCGATACTACAAGCTGGACGTCTGTCCATTCATCGAAGCCATAGAGCGGTTACGGGAGTTCTACACAGAACGAGAAATAGACATCCTCAAAGATGCGTCGGTGTCTCTCCCAGGTGTGTCACTGCAGTACATCCTACGTGGAACCGCTCAGCACATGCCGGATGTTAGCCTCTATGCACCAGACAAGGAAGCCAACGAGATGCTGAAGGGTGCTGTTGTTGGCGGTTCCAGCATCATGTTCACCAGATACCACGAGGCCGGTGTGACTCGAATCTGCGAGAGTTAAGCGTGTCTGCCGACGGCTACTCGGCTACGACGCATATGGGCTGTACCTGTCAACGATGGCCAAAGAGATGCCATGTGGTAAGGAGAAAGTGCGCCATTTATCCGATGCCAGTGGGGTAGCTAGCATTAAGGAGGCTCTCCTAGCAGACAGCATGTGTGGGTGCGCTGAGGTGGATAGAGAGATCCCCAAGGCTCTGTGGGCAAAGTTCGAGGAAATGCCTCCTCTCTTCTATAATGGCGAGATCCCGGTAGAACCTATCTCGTCTGAGATGCTGGCATATCTAGGGCGAACAGCAAGAAACGGCTGCTGTATACCCCATCCCTCAAGTGGTATATAACCCATGGCCTGGAGATCACTGCTGTATACAGCACCATAGACTATGAGGCCAAGCGCCCATTCGAGTGGTTCGTGGAGAATGTTATGGAGGCCCGCCACTCATGAGATGTGGATAAGAGCAACGCGTTCTTGGCAGATCTCCTCAAACTCCTCAGCAACAGTGCATATAGGAAGCTCATCGAGGCCCTAGAACGTCATAGCAACACCAGCTTCACGAATGACGAACGCGTGGTGGATAAGGCCCTGCGTAGTGCATGGTTCGAAGTTCTGGAGGAGATCGGTGGGTCATATGAGCTCCAGAATCGCAAGCCAAGAATCACAATTCGAAGGCCCTTCCAGGTGGGGATAGCCGTTTATGAGCTCGCGAAGCTGCGAATGCTGGAGTTCTACTACGATTTCCTCGATCGCTACGTAGCTTGCGATAGCTTTGAGTACCTGCAGATGGACACTGACTCGGCGTATATGACAATAGCAGGATCCAGCCTCGACGACGTCAGTCACCCTGAGATGTGAGCAGAGTACCAAGCTCATAAACGAACTGGCTAGCTTGGGACAAATGGTCTGGACGGACTCTGGGACTGTTCAGGCTTGAGTTCGAAGACTCTTGTGGCATTGCTCTCTGCTCCACATGCTACTACGTGGAGAGCGCAGTTGCAAGTAAGTGCTCGGCTAAGGGAATGGCAAAGCGGCAGAATGAGGTCTCTTGGCAGAGGTTCTACAGCACCGTACATTGTGGGGTAGACAGCGCTAAAAACTGAGGCCTACGCATGTGCAACAAAAGGTATGGTGACGTATGCGCAGGAAAAACTCGGACTTTCTGCTTACTATGATAAGTGCCATGTGCTACCAGATGGGGTCCATACTGAGCCCTGCGAGTATCATGTTAGCACCCTAGGGGGTGGTAGCTGTGTGTCTTCAGGGACTATCTGAATCTCTTGGCGTGCCAGGTAGTGCAGCGTAGGCCGCCCCTCCGCCTCCACATACATGTCAAGCCTGTGAACATATATCGACCAGTTAGGATCTGTTGCACGCCGTCGACCACCTTCCAGCTCGCCAGACTCATACAGGTACAGAACCAGAGCATCAGGTGGTAGGCACTACTCTCCCTGGTTCGCTCCTCTGGAGCCATGACCAGCAGAGCGTATGATAGCCTCTACGGGCTTCTTCCAGATTAGCTTAGTAACCTCGACATTGGATCTCTCCACCACAGCAGGCAGCCCTCTCACCCATACGTTCACTCGGCGCAGCCATTTCCTGGGCGTAGTGGTGTGGGAACAGTCTCTCTGCCAGTGTCCGATTGCACCGCTCAATGATAGCCTGTGCATGGTGATGCACTACCTTGCCTCACCTAACTGCCACACCATGTTTCGCATGTTTCTCCCCTCTGAACTCCTTATCCTCATCCACCTGCAACAATTCCAGCCACTGGAGGGGATTTTCCAAAGCCTCGTAGACACCCTGGAATGCCTGAGCCACCTGGCCAGCTGACTTGTCTGTGAGCGGTACTGCCGCCTTGTACTTGCTCGTGACATCGACGATGGTGAGGGCATGCTGAGTCGTGTGGAAGGAATAGAACATCTGCCGTGTGTACTCTGTTCGGGACAGTTTCCTCGAAATTGGCATGCCTGATGTGCCGTGGACGAGGGCTGTATATCTGCCACATCGCCTGGTGGCTGAGCCGCTGGCGAACTGTCTTCAATGTGAAGTTGGGGCCCTTGCGACGTGCAGCCTCGAGTAGTTGAGGGAGCTCACAGTAATATCCACCAGGCTGGTAGTAGAGTTTCTTAAGAAAGACGGTTGATACACTCCCGGATTTCATCACTGGCGTCCACTCTCGTCCTGTCACGCATGGCCTGTGTGAACTCTAAACAGACGAACAGACGGCCGCCATTCATTCGATCATCACTGAAGACCTCCTCAAACACCTCCATACACTGGGGTCTAATCTCTGCTGGATCCTCACTGAACTGTTGTTTATCGACCAACCCTCGGAAGTTAAGGGACTTGACCAGGTCGTTCAGAGAGACCCTCCTTATATAGTATGGCTTAAATGTTCGGCGACCAAGATGGCCGTGAGCGCTATGGAATCGTATGGTAGCCAAGGGCCTGCGACTCCGAAGAACGTTCCTACTACTGAGGTGATGACTGCTATGGCTTCAGAAATCTTCTCCACCCCATGGAGAGCATTGTTGGCGATCTTGCGGGCCATCTCGCCAGCCTTCGTTGTGAACAGAGCGATCAGAGCCCCACCTGCTGTCAGTGGACCGATAGAACCTTTTGCGTGAGCGCGATAGATTTCTTTCGATCTGTGTACTAGCTTGGGGATTCAGGCGCGGTCTCCGCTACATCAGCATACTCACCCGCGGTCTCCGCTACATCATAGTCGTCTGCATCATAATCATCCTCCTCATCATAGTCCTCCTCATAGTCCTCGTCATCTATATCCTCGACTGGATCAGCCTCTGGTTCATACATCGCTCTGGGGATCCGTCACTGGGGCAGTTATATAGTCGCTTTAAACTGTAGTCTATAGCATGGCCTCCGCAATCTTGAATGCGGGTGTGTTTGCCTTAGCGAACTGGGGACTCAGCTTCGCCGACAAGAAGGTGGCAGAGGTCGAGCGTGAGCATCATAACCAGGCGATGGAGAAGCTGTCTAAGGAGAAGATTGAGTACAGCAAAGCACTGAGCATATGTGGTAGAAGGAGGCACGCCGACGACAACTCCGAGCTCAGGTCAACCAGAGCCTCAAAGAGGCAAATGCGAGTCTCGATGAGTACTACGAGGCTGTAAAGATATCTGAGCCGACGCATGTATATATATATCCTTTAGGGGATCTCTAATCCAAGCCCATTTTCACCATGTGCGCTTATAGTCCATGCACGAAACAACCACCCCCACCCGCCACTGACACCATAATATATGCACTAGCTATACAGTTTAATTCAATACGCATATTCGTTAAATATGTAACGCCCAATCTGATTAAAATATGATAGGGATAATGCCCACAAAAATGGCATGTACTGGAAACAATAAAAACTAGTTTACTAAAACGAACGTGCCGGAGGAAATGAAAAAAGGATATATTAAATGCATGTATGTTATTGTATTCGGCTGTGCATATAATACTGCCAACTAATGGATAGTTGCTCATGTGCTTGTATCATACTATACGCCGGACTGACAAACAATAACTGAACTGAAGGCCATTTAAAGGGAAATTCCAGTGAAAATCGGGAATAAGTCAACTAAAAATATACTATAATCCGAAATAGTTGCTGCAAAAAAATATAAAATACATTGTTCCATAGCCGAGAAATAATAAAATGAATATGCCCAAAACGCTCGAAAACGTGACTCCTGGGCGCATACATTTTCTCGCAAAGAGAGCGAGAAACCGCGAGATTATGACGTCAATGACACACCAGCAAAATATCGCCAGCGCTTTTAGATTTACCGGTTTACTTCGCGTTATGAATGCCGAATATTAATTAGCCATTTAATGACAAAAATCAGAATATTTCCTTATTGAATGGCCATTTGCAGGCCAAACGAAGACTATTTTTGAAAATTTACCACTGGAATGGCTGGTTCGGTTACTGAGACAGTCGTTTTAGTTGAAAATTCTTAAAATAGCCTTCTTTTGACCTGCGTCCTCAACTTGACGATTGCAGAGGCCAGTGCTGGCGTGAAATGGTTAAATCGCCTCATGTCCGCATGTCAAGCATGGGCTTGCAATAATAGAAACGATCATGGAAAGGGTACGGAAATTCACATTTTCAGATACCGGATCCACAGAAGCATCCGCATGAAAAGGGGATAACTGAAAGATGGCTTCATAACATCGGCACTGGATGGATATCTTCCACATTTAAATTTGGATGACACAAGTTTAGAACATATAGTCTGTATAATTTTAAAATAATGTGTCATGCATTTCAAAACAAAAGGCGCGGTAGTTAATTTTAATATAACAGAATCAAACTCGACAATTAACGTAGTATTTGCTTGCATCAATTGTAGAACGGGATTTGCAAACCAAAATGAGACGATGTCGCTGATTGCCCGGTCGGTCAATTATAGGCAACCGCTTAGCGGCTTACTTCGTAGACGATAGTAGGTGACAGCTAGTAAATAATGACAAGTGTACGCTAGACATAATTAGTAGTTTAGTGCTTTCACACTATTGAAATCCAGCGTTATTCAATCATTTACAACGTGTACTCCCAATTTTAAAATAACTATGCTGAGTGTTGAATATTCTGAATTAAATTTTCCTGGAATTATGTTGCAGTAGCTTCCAAACTAATTAGTTTCACACAATAGGCCTAATTAGGGTAAATGTTAAGCGTTCTGCTTTTCTGTCCTAGAAAGGGTTAACTAATTGATCCCAAATTTTTAAATGTTGGCCCATATTTACTGCCCGTTGAATATTTTGAAACTGGAATTTGACTGGAAGCAGAAGTTGCAATAGCAACAGCTTTCAGAGAAATTACATTCAACATTTATTCAACTAACATATTTTTCAAGAATTTGTTGTAGCTGGTTGATTGCAAACACGCTCCTGGCAAAACCCTTCAATGTTTTTAAAAAATTAGAAATTGCCCATAAGAAAACAATTTTTGACAATTTAGCACTACAATGACTGGCGCGATCATCGGGACACTAATTGCACTTTAATTTCCTCCAAACACTGTGGAAAAGTGTCAGTTGTTTAGCCAGTACGCTAATTGTCCACGAGATGCAAGATTTACCTCCCCTGGTTACGGCTATCCTCGATCGGGCAAACATAGTAGGTGTGTCGGTGACGTCAGCTGCTTGTCCAAAATGGTGCCCCTATCTACTGCTTACTTTAGCAATTTAAATTGAGGATATCTTTTTTATTTGTTGGCATAACATTGTGCTCTGGGTCTCAAATTAATGCGGAAAATTATTACTTTACGTCAGATGCATAACATCCCCCCAGTGGAATATCCCTTTAACTTGCACTCCAAAATGGCATCAAATCACGGAATAGTACGCCGCTCAAATAACAACGTATACCCCTCTCCCAGAAGTAGCGGATATTATATTAAGAAGATCGAATTCCGCAGACATTATCCTCAGATAGTTTGGCAGGGAATGAATTATCAGATTTTGCTTCGAGACTCACCATCGACACCCTAGACATAAATGGGTTTAGCTGCTCTTATACAGAAGTGTGAAATATGAGAGAAATAGCACAGGAAGCCGGTATTCTTGGCTTTGTCCAATTTTCGGCAATAATGTCGACCATATCATCGGCACCATTGATGGGTAATGTATGCGCTTGAGATCATGCAGTACACCAAAGATCGAAACCGGGTCTGTGATCCCGCGTGTGCCCGTATCTGCAAAGGACATAGCCGGTGTGGGTTCAACATTGAGCAGTAAAATCGTGAATGTGTTAATGCGTTGGCATATATGGCACTTAACCAATAAATGGGAGGCACCATTCTAGAATTGCCTCCGCTTTGCGCTGGCCAGTCCTGATAAAGTGTCCATCAGTGGTGTGCACAGTGTGTGGTTGTGTGTAGTCAGTATCTCTCAGAGCTGGGGCTGCCAGCAACATTTTGAGGCAGTCATCCGTGGCAGTGAGTCTTCTTGTTGGATAGCAAGATCTTTTAAACGTTTGTAATGTTGCGCAGAATGTTATTGCGTTCCTGGCGTAGTTTGTTGCGATCCTCACTTAGGCCACTTTGATAGATATGCAGACGTAACGCTTTCTGTTCTGCTGACAGTTTTATGAGGAGAGGGTTGCCAGTATACCTAGTTCTGTTGTTTTTATAACACGTATGGTGCTAGTAGTAATGATTTCATAGCTATCTGCATTTTGGTTAGGGCTTCGTTTGAATTGGAGCTGATATCGATGTTAGCTATCTGCTCCCCGAAGGCCTTTTTGTATGACATGTGTGTGTCAGTGTTGCTGACGAGCTTGGGCAAGCAGCAGATGATTCTACCCTCTTGGCTCTTTATGTACTATTACCACTAATTCGAATGAATTTACCGAGCCAGTCACTCAGAGGTTAAACATTTTAAAATAGTTTTCTCTCAGCATTCAAATGGATGAATCCAGCTATAGTTGTGCCCCACCCATCTCTAGCTAAGCCCCGCAACCGCGTGGCTCCTGAGAGTGATCGACCAAACTCTGAACTCCTGGAATATCAATTTCCAGACGGAACTGAGTATGGCATCATGTACTTGATCAACATCTACTTGACTAGTGAATGACCAAGTTGATACAAGAGAGGTTAATACAAATCGAGTGTCACATTCTACCAGTGTGGGGATTGTATCAATAATGCGCTGTATTTAAATTTCGTTCTACTTATTATAACACGATGGAATAAATAAACGCACTACATGCTATGTCGCATCTCTGCCCAGCGTATTTATATACAGTGTGTTCGCTTTTGTATCATCTAATTTCCATTAGTCATGTCTACAAGACACACATTGGTGGAAATTCAAATGACATGAATGATCCATAACCTCGTCTCAGAGCAACTGATTTATCCTGAAATAAAGAGATTTAGATTGGCAGAATTGCTTCACATAAGCAGAGGAGACTAGGCATTTGAGACATGATTTAGCGCAGGAGGCAGATATAGACGTACATATGTGACGTGGGCAAGCGCTCATCATACACAAAGACAGAGGTCAATGTAACATTTAAAAGAGAGGGAGAGAGAGAGAGAGAGAGGGGGGCGAGTGAGAGAGAGAGAGAGAGAGAGAGAGAGAGAGAGAGAGGGCGAGTGAGAGAGAGAGAGGGGGGTGGGGGTGGAGGGAACGAGGGAGGGAGGTAGAGAGAGAGAGAGAGAGAGAGAGAGAGAGAGAGAGCGAGAGAGAGAGAGAGAGAGGGAGAGGGTTGGGGTGTGCTGCGGGTTATTGGGGAGAGATAGAGAGAATGATGTGCATTTTATCGTCACGTAAATGTTGAATTTTCCTTACCACCATTTTATCCACCACCCCATCCCAAACCCCGGGCGATAGTGGGTTAGGTCATGTACGTTCCAATACATCATCTTCTTTAATATAAAAATAATTACCAAGTTGAATATCTTGCGCAGCTACCTAAAGCAGCAACATAATTGTATTTATATTATTTTCAGAATATTCAACAACTTTGGAATATGGATGATTTTTCGACATATTTCTAAACTACATATAGTATCACTGTGATTGATCGTATATACCGAGGCAGAGACCATAGGAGTTTTCTGATTGGTAGTAAAGTATTTCATGACAGCCTGGGGAAATATGTTAACAGTTATTTAACTGAAAGATGTCAAAAGCACCGGCACGTTCATACTAAGGGCAAAGATCTAGACAGGATTATTCCTAAAGATAGTTAACATTGTATGCATCATTTGGTCAGTGACCTTGAGATGCGTCAGAATCGGACACACTAATGTCAAATGTTGTAATGTATAGAATGAACTGGTACATAATAGGAGCTGTGCTACTGCAAAGTAGCCGAAGCACCAGACTAGTCCTTTCTATACATAGCCATGACTATGGAATTAACGGAAAAGCGAGTTATGATATTAACGTGCATTTGTATATGTATGAACCATCGCTGGTCGAGATACTGGAAAGCAGAGATAGGCCTCAAAATCGGACGATGATACAATAGGTGAATCCGGTTTATCGATCACCCATATGACGTCATAATCAACAGCATCACGTAAGCTGACGTCATATTCAATTACGTCATTGATGACGCGAGTTGGTTCGTCATACACGCTTAATAGGCCATCGAGTTGTACGAACTGTAATTTAATAAACATTATGTTGAATATTCAACAGCTTACATGTATAATATTCTAGAAATTGAGATTCGGAGAGTCCAGAGATCGATTGATGCCAACATGTGTGTGGTGCTTAGCTAGAGATGGGCGGGCATAGCTAAAACGGGCCTCTTCCAATGCCCAGAATAGGTACACCATATTGGGAACGTAGACTATCATTAATGGCACGAGATAATACACCCCTTAACGTACTTTATGTCTTATTTTCTACGAGATGAGTCGACGTAAATGATGTAAGCATACACAGCCATGTGCCATATAGAGCTACTTGCATGGCTATAGGTGGCACACCGCAGCTAAAGGCTGAAAGACAACGCTGCATTTAAGCATACGTATGCATAAATCACTAATTTTCCATTGCTCAGAACGCAGAGGAGTCGGCTAGCAGACGGCAAAGGAAATTAGACAAACAGTTGATATACCCAGATATCTATGCCAAGTGTCTCATTTTACCTAGATATAGGCAACACACCGCAGCTGGCTAGTAGGGATAACTACACCGCCAAGTGCGCAATGATTTACTTTGACACAAACAACACATCCATCTAACTGCCACTGGCTGGTAGATAGTGGAGGGAAATATGGCGTGAGGTGGGGAGTGGTGGGTGGGGCGGAGGCGGCTGCCTCAAGTGAAATCAGGGACGTAAACGAAATGGAAAAAATAATAAATTCCTGTGCATGCCATCCATAAGTGAGACCTAGATTTAGGTTCCCGATAAATGTCGCCCAACATTAACCTTTTAACGACCACATTTGGTAAAGAAAATACAAATATTTCTGTGTTGAGTAAGACTAAGAGGGACTTTTTTTAATTCACCACTAGAATGTCTCATAGTCTTCTTGCCCTGCAAATAAACATTTCTCAAGACCTCTGCAGATGCCGTTTTTTGGCCGTTTCGCCACTAATTGGTTAACTTATGTATATGTAGCGACCCGATATACACATTGCACTGGTGGGCCTTGATGCTGCGCCGTTTACCAAATGGTGCAGGGACAACACACGTTTGTCAACGTCATAGAATCCAATTGTATATCAACGGTGTTCGATATCAAATCTCATAGTTGGACCAATATCTAAATGATATTGGTGCAATGACCAATATTCGTATACAAGTCAGGGCGAGCGGTTGCAATGTTGTTATAATGCGAATTATGACTGCGGAATTAGTAATCTGGTACGTGGGCACAGGAGCAAACCAGACATCTGAACTGATTACTAATTTCGTCCCGTTATAGTCGGCGTTATGACAACATCACAACCGCCCACGCTGCCTCATAAATAGGCCCTCAGATGATACTAGTTTAGACCATTATGACCTTATCATTTGGATCATATAAATATCGGTGCAAAGGTGAGATTGGATATCGGTCCAGCACATAGGTCATCGGGTGCGCCAATAGCTAAATGATGCTGATCACCGCGCCATTCACAAACGGATCGCGCCAATATCCAAATGTATATATTGGATATTGGTTCGTTACATAAATATGTCTTTAAATGCACTACCTCGTTTCTGAGTGACTTATTATGCTATTGCGAGATGAGGTTGACTTTCTTGAGCTTCGGCCCTAGAAGGATTCATTGCAAACTATGTTCGCCTATTTCTAGTTAATCTCAGCCCACACTTTGCGCAACTGGGGCAGATTTATAAACTTTGCAACCTTCATTTCTAGAATCACAATTTCAAAGGTACAATACAGGTAAGCTGTTGGACATTTTAAAACTAAGTTGACTGTGTGTTGCTGCTGGCTATGATATTCGACATAACGTTTCTTAAATAGTAAATTCATCAAAGACATACAATTTGCACATGCGACTTCAGCTTCATGACGGAGTAGTATCAGTCAATTCCGATTGTGACGTCAATCTATATGTGACGTTATTGAATATGACGTCAATTCCTGATTGACAAAATGGCTTCATGCGTTGGTATCAGCTGCGATATTCTATTATTCTGAGGTAATCCGGGTTTTTTTTAGAAATGTTGAAAACTGGAAAGACTGGGAGTCAAAGCAACTTATGCTGGTTATACTTTGCAAGTAAAATGCAATTCAGACATATTTATCGTGACTGAACGAATTATGTATTATGGGTAGAATTTTGGCAAGCGAGATGCTAATATTTTTTAACTATATCTGTGACTGAATATGGATGGATGCAGAAGGAATCGCTGCGTATATATGAATTGATCTTTCCATTTTAGCTATATCCCACCCATCTCTAGCTAAGCTCCTCCCACGCCTCGCTCATGTTGGGATATATCGATTTCTGAATTCCCTGACAATCAATTTCAAGAAAACGACACGGGTAAACTGTTGAATATTTTGAACCTAATTTGACTGGGTGCTGTTGCTGCCTATAGCAGCAACTTACTTCTGGTCAATCTAGTTTCAAAATAGTCAACAGCAAGTTTATTAAATAGTAGAGACACACAATTCGTACAACGTGTCCGACTATTAGTAGTTAAAGGCGAGACAAATAGAATCATTTATGATATAATGATTATGACGTTATCATACACACCACTTTGCTGATTATGACGTCATATGACGTCAGGTGAAAGATGGATACTCTGGAAAGGTGAATTGATGGTTACTTCGCTTACCTCAAATTCACTCAACACGGTACATATATTAAGCCTTTAATGACTAACCTTTGCAAAGACATGAAAGTGTTGCTCAGTGAATGTTTACTCTCAGCCTAAGAGAAGAATATTTTTGACAAGTCAGAACTAGAAATTACAGGAATTAGCTTTCTAATATGCTGAAATGGATACCATGCGCGTTCTGTTTTGGACGAACTGAACAATAACAGTTAAGAAAATCCAAATATGTTCATAAAATCGGATCCATTTGTAAGGCAAGAGAAGACTCTTGTTGACAATTGACCACTGGATTCACATGCTCGAAATAAACATCCAGTGATTCCAGTGGACAATTTTCAAAATACTTTTCTATTGGCCTGCAAATGGACACTTCTTAAGACCACTGCAAATGCTGCTTTGATGGGCATACCAATAATAGCTGTACGTTATAGAACAGGTGTGGTTAAGCAATCCATAGATTAAATCAGAACAGGACAGTGATTAAATAACTCATCGCTGGCCAGTATGCCGAGATCGGGATGTAAAAGACATAATCTTTGGACAACAGATTCCCGTTCTTTATGCCATATCCTTGTGAGAAATCATACTGCCACATCTGTCTGTGGAACGATGGGTATGGAAAGAATATCTAATGCTTCAAGAACGCGGTGTTCTGTGGATACTCATTTATATCCATTATCTTCTAAATAGTGTCACAAAGGTTAAATCCTATCTGCAAATGTGAATGTGTCAAGACACTCTAAAGCAGTTTTCGAATAAATCATTTTCTATCAAGCGTCCTCGTGAACGTTTCTTTTCATCAAACCTGCATCAGCTTACGTCTGACTTGTAAACATCACTATTGGAAATCAGATATTACCCGCACGATTCTTCTACACATAGGCTCGGTGATGTTATCGATCTGTCTGTCTAGCAGAAGCACCGGGAATCTTTGTAGGCGTTCTGGTCGCGCACCAAAGCCCTGCCTGGGGGTAAATTGACCACTTCGTTATCGCGTATAAAAGATAAAATTGGAGTGGATGAATCCATTTCTAAATATGCCGGCTATGACTAGCTAAGCTCACCACGCTTTGCCCGTGATGGGATCGAGCTAACTCTGAATTCGAATAATCCCAATATCAACCTAACAATACAGGTAAACTCTTGAATACATTAATTGGAAATGGGTGCTGTTACCCATAAAGCACGGGCCATGGCACCAACTACGCCAACTCAAATTAGTTTCACATTTGTCTACAGAATGTTTATTAAGTAGTAAAGCCATCAACGACATACCATACGTACACTTGACAGATTATAACTGAGCCGCCAGCACACATGTGACGGAATTAATTATGATGCCATATGCTTGATCAACAGATTGGATTCATTCATTGATATTCCAGACTGTGTGATTTAGCCCGAGGTGAACTGGGTTTTGTGTGTGGCGTAACTGGTGTGAAGCTCTTTAACCGTTAAATCCCCGAATTTGGTCAAGAAAAGTTCAATTCTCTCGGAGAAAATGTTCATTTGCAGATCAGGAGATGACTATTTTTGAAAATTGACCACCGGAATGACTTGCTCGGTTATCGAGCCAGTAATTGCAGTGGCAAATTTTCGAAAATAGTTTTCTCTTGGTCTGGAAATGGATATTTTCAAGACCACTGCGGAAGCTGTTTTTGGCTGATATGTGAGTGTTAAATGGTTAATAGGATGGCCTCAAACGAGGGGCTATATTGTATCGAGATTAACCGAGCCAGATTAAGGCAAGGGCTAATTAATTTCTAAATATTCAACAGCATTTTGACATATACATAACACATTTATTAGAGTAGTAGTATAAGTAGTGGTGGTAGTAGTAGTAGTAGTAGTAGTAGTAGTAGTAGTAGTAGTAGTAGTAGTTGTAGTAGTAGTAGTAGTTGTAGTAGTAGTAGTAGTAGTAGTAGTAGTAGTAGCAGTAGTAGTAGTAGTAGTAGTAGTAGTAGTAGTAGTAGTAGTAGTAGTAGTAGTAGTAGTAGTAGTAGTAGTAGTAGTAGTAGTAGTAGTAGCAATAGCAGTAGCAGTAGTTGGGGGTTGTATGGCAATAGCTATGACAATGATAATGAAAGTGTTTTGTCTTGGTTATCATGTCATTGTAGATATATTGATAGCTGTTTACTGTGATGCCTAGATGTAGTATGTATTGAGTATTAGTATGTATTGCGTATTAGTAGTATTAGTAGTATTAGCAGCAGCAGCAGCATCAGCAGCAGCAGCAGCAGCAGCAGCAGCAGCAGCAGCAGCAGCAGCAGCTGCAACAGCAGCAGCAGCAGCAGCAGCAGCAGCAGCAGCAGCAGTAGCAGCAGCTGCGGCAGCAGTAGCAGCAGCTGCGGCAGCAGCAGCAGCGTCCACTCAATCCCACCCACTTTACTGACCCATCCGAGTAGGGCCACCACAGCTAGTTAGCCTTAGAACGTAAATAGACTTAACTCCACTTTGGAGTTTATTCTATGGGATTTTATAGCCTTACTAAACATGATACCAACTTATTTGTGCTGCTTTAAGTGTTCATCACCGCTATTCCTTTAGGGACGTTTCTATTTGCGACTTGTACTACATTATATTTTAGTTTTGATCGCAAAATAGTTAGTGTTATGGCATATTGCGCTTGCCTGATGCTTGCGACACGTGGTACGGAAAATGGATACAACTCCTTTTAACTATACTCCGCCCATCTATCGCTAAGCATCTACGCACCGCCGACACCTTGTGAGCGGTGGGGTCGATCAAACCCGGAACTACATGAATTTTAATTTCCAGAAAACTATTGTGTTAAGCTGGTAAATATTTTGCAAGTAATTCGTCAGGGTGCTCGTGCTTCCAATGTCAGCAGCGGTGGCCATTCAATTTAGCCTAAAAATATTTAATAATTAACTAGTAAAGACATACACTTTCATGCTACATACGGACTTTGTAAAGTGTTGACTGACTTCAGTACATCATGTACTACGTATCTGAACGTGACATCAGCATACATGGGACATAATCGATAATGACGTCATATACTTGATCAACAGATTGGACTTATCAAGTATGCTTTTTTAACGTATTTTCTTGTATTTCAAGAACATGTTCAAACTCTTGCTCTATCCTCACAAATGAATCGAGCTAAACATGTCGTAATATGCTGAGTTTGCCATTAGGCTGTTTATCCAGTCGTGATTCCAAATGGCTTTCAAACGTTTGCGATGATAAGCACCGACCTTGTGCAAGAGGGCCTTTGGAGATACTCAATAGTCACAATTCATGAATCAATTTCCCTACTCAATCAAATGGTGTCATTTGTAAGCTGACATCATGATCATGCTCGCATGCATGACTCGATATAGTCCGTATCTAATGCGTAATCGTCTGACACGTTGTACACATAATATGTCTTTACCATTTAATACACATTCTGTTGAATATTTTGAAACTAAATTTACGGGACCCCGTTGCCGATACAGGAAGCAACAGCGCCCAGTCAAATTGGTTTCAAAATATTTAACAGCTTACTTGTATATTTTCTGGAAAGTGATAATCAGAGAGTTCAGAGATCGGTTAATCCGAACACGGAATGGTGTGAATGGAGCTTTGATAGACATGGACGGGGCATAGGTAAAACTGGAAAGGTCCGTTACATATCATTAATGAGACGCGTGTAGTATTGCACATGGGCATCGTGACACCATTGGTGAATATAGAGGCGTGGTGAATCCATGGTTGTGTAGGACTGGATTGCAATAGTTATTGCAACACAGCAATTTACCCACTAGGTTGAAATGCAGCGAAAATAGTCCACTAGCTCTGAATACTGCGCATCAAGATATACTACCAAAAGCGGCAATGCATTATTTCAGGTTTGCAATGACTGGCCTAAGAGCCTTGCTAAACTAACGTCAGCTACATGTCATGGTCGCGGAGGTATAGTATTTGCTGCTGTTTTGCTTTTTACCGCGTCATAAGTATGTGCGTATGGCTTCAGCATTTATTGTTGCCAATTGCATTGTTTGTTATTTAAAAATAAATTGTCAACAACTTTATAATGAAATGGATATTCTGTGGAATATTTTAAAACTAATTTTACAGGGAGTTGTTGCTGCCATAAGTGAACTTAGTTTCATACAAATATTTAGATTTGCTGTATATGTGTTTGAAACTGAGTCACTGGAATTGCATTGGTACATTGTAAGCAAACAGACCACCCTGCCTGTGCCTCACTATGTAACAAATGTGTGGGCGTGACGAGAAAATGTAACACTGCCACGTGCTATTGTGAGGTTTAGCAATTACACCCATTTGGCATGGCATGACATCTACCACCCACCTTTCCTCTCACTATAACATCGAGTTGTTGATGCAGAGCACACAACTTGTGTCACTCTGAGCTTTCTTGGCAAGCATACCTTCTTCAATCCCCTGGTCATCTTCTAATTTGTTTAACCCTATCATGTTTGGTAACTTTGCAAGTGCATTTAATCTCACCCAGAAACATGTAACCACACTCAACGTCAGACCGATTTACTTGTCTTTGATTGTGAATGGGCTCCTTTTTTGCTCTTGGCTACAATGCCTAATAATTTCGACTTGATTTAGTTAGTTTATCTATATTTCTTTTATAGGGATATGTATGTTTTACACGCACACACATTCTACGTATACCAGTATTCGGACAGTGAATATGCGGCTCTGAAAAGTAGTTGTTAAACTCCAGCACAGATTAAAGAGTTGAATGTGTTGTTAACTGTCTTTACGTTTTGCCTTTGTCCACACTCACTCAATTTACCGTTGACCATATCACGAGTTTCTTTATGGTACTATAAACAGCTATCTATTATCATGTATAACTGTTCATTCTGGTTGGTTCATTAAACGATAACACGGACGCGAGAGCACATGTTACTGGACTGATACTGGTACACTACCGAGGCGCACTGACTGAATAATGAGTATTGGCCGAATAATGACCTGGTAATCATAATTATCAGCACATTGTTTAAAACCAGATATGTGTAGCCTATAGAAGGGTCCATTTCTCGCTATACCCTGCACATTTCAAGCTACGCAGCTTCTACGTTGTATATATGTCGTAGTTGACTTTAGGTGGGAAAGCTGAATTCCCCGACCAGAAATGTCAATGTAACTATACAGGTAATCTGTTTAATATTTTGAAACTAAGTTGGCTGGAGAATGATGCTCATAATGAAAGCAACAGCTGCCAATTAATCTAAGTTCAAAATAATCAAGAGAATGTGTATTTTATTATACATTCACCAACGATATACAATTCTTACCCTTTCGTGGCCGACTTTCCCAGTTGCCGACGGACAGAGGCCATCTTGTGTGTGAGGTCAGCATCAATTAGCAGTATTGAAAATGCGGATCACAATTAAATTTAAAACAATATATTTTCGTAATTATTTTATGACGAGTACAGAATTATCTAACGGAAAGCGTCATCCGTTTGGAAATGCAATATTAGTCAGTCTAAGGCCAACATTGTCCGAACAAAGAACAAATTGCAATCGTAACCAGTCATGTTCTTTGTTCGTGAGAGGCATCTAAATGATATGGTACAAATGTAATTGTATATATATATATATATATATATTTTTTTTTATATATAAATATATATATATATATATATATATATATATATATATATATATATATATATATATATATTTTTTTTTTTTTTATATATAAATATATATATATATATATATATATATATATATATATATATATATATATATATATATATATATATATATATATATCCTTTTGGGGATCTCTAATCCAAGCCCATTGCTCACAATGTGTGCGTATAGTCCACGCGCGAAACCACACCACACACCCACACCCCACTGACACCATTATATATGCAATATATGTAAAGGCCAATTTGATTAAAATACGGCAGGATTAATGCCCACAAATATGACATGTACTGGAAACAATAAAAACACGTTTACTAAAACGAACGTGCCGGTGTAAATGGCACACTGGCTATATTAAATGCATGGCTGGTATTTTATTCATCTGTTCAGAAAATACTGTCAACTAATGAATATTTGCTCATGTGTTTGTATCGTACTATACGCCTGACTGGCAAACAATGTCTGAACTAAAGGAAATTTAACTTGCACTCCAAAATGGCATCAACTCACGGAATAGTAAGCCGCTCAAATAACAACTTATACCCCTCTCCCAGAAGTAGCGGATATTATATCGGAAGATCGAATACCTCATACTCGGCAGGGAACGAATTATCAGATTTTGTATCGATATTCATCATCGACACCCTAGACATAACTGGGTTTAGCTGCTCTTATACAGAAGTGTGAAATATGAGAGGAATAGCACTGGAAACTGATATTCTTGGCTTTGTCCAATTTTCGTCCGTGATACCTCGTATGACAGTATCTGTAAAGAACATAGCCAATGTGAGTTCAACATTGAGCAGGCAAGGCCTGAAGGTGTTAATGCGTTGGCATATACGCCACTTAACCAACAATCGGAGGGAAGGCAGTTGTACGAATTATCCACGGAGATTTTCCCATTGATGGTGTCCTAATGAATCCTATGAAGAGGTGACTGTTTCTCCTCCTGAATCTCCACACCATAATAACTGTCGCCTGCTTGTGGAACTGACGCCAGCTGCTGAACTGTAGTGATGCCATAGCAGATACAGAAGCGGGAATTCATGTGCACGAAACCTTTCAATTTGTAGCTAACTGGATCTTCTGAGAATAGCTGAGAAGCCGAATGGGAGAAGAATACGCAGCATGAGTGTGGGTCCAGTACATGGACATGGTAGACGTGGTCGGTGCTTTACTGCGATCAGAAATAACTGGAAACTTAACGCTGCATCAATACACATTCGGCGATATAATGTCATTCATGATAGCTTCTGGGCATACGCTGCCTGCCAAACCCCTAAACATCTATTTATAAACAGATGCAAACCTTGGAGGAGTAGCATCTTCACATTACTGAAAGCCTCGTTTATTCCAAGCTAATCGTGGAGCAGATCAATACTAGGCGTCGCTATCACCTGGCCTTGTCATCGGACATATGCTAATGAGAAACAATGCAGGTAGGTTGACACGACGAAGGAACATGGCTGAGACACGGCCCGTGGGATGCATGATGTCGAGCTCAGTCTCAGGCGAAATAAACAATGTCATGCTGGACTTAGCAAACGTCAGTTATCAGATCAGCGAACAGCATGAAGATGTTCCCCAAACAAGGCAAAGCAGAGACACTTCCGAGATTTTAGAAATACTTCTAGGAAATTGTAGGAATCATGTTACAGCCGATTGCTATGTAAACATACGTGCCGCTACGGACATAACTAGTAATACACTGATGGAAATATCCGGAAGATCCAATACTGTGTCCATTGTTACAACAAAAAGACTTAGTTTGTTTAATTTGGTAATATATTATTATTATTATTATTTTGAGTGATAGATATATTTGCCTAATTGCTACTAACTATGCTATGTAATACATTGACTATGATGTGCAATGTATACATTGCCACATTTAGTGATGCCTAGTACGTGACTGATGTTGTTCTGGATTTTCCGGCAGATGGCGGGTCTCTTCGTAGCCTGTGGTTTAGCACACAATAACAACTACTAAAATTAGTGATACGGAACAGTGAGAATTGAGCCACAATTGCTATTCCAGATGCTATTCATTGCTAGGACGCACTCAGATGAACCATCTGTGGCTTTCAAATTTGAATTATGTTGATATCCTCACACACTTTTCGATTCAAAACAGGCGTTTCTTTATGCCAACAAACACCAACCCATTGCACAAATACGGGATGTTGTGCCTCCTAAGGATGGGTCAAGCACAGATTGTCTATATGTCTGGCCTGTGGTGTCATTCGTAGGAGAATTACACGGCAGCCTTGCAAGATACACGATGCACTCGTGAACTCCGACACTAGCTGACAGCTACATACATAAGAGGTCTGGATAGCGTGCCACTATAGGATTCGATGGCTATGCTGGCACACAATCAGCCAAGGAGCATTCCCTCAAGGAAAGAAGTAGCAGATATGGAAGGATGTTGACATTTATGGGTGACATGGTGAAAACAAGAATTTCTTTCCATTTCAATATCCTTGCGGTAGAACTGAGATGATATGGTTACACAGTTCACCAAAGTAATGCAAGGTTATTGATAGAAAAAGCTACTATTACTGCAGTGAAGAAGTATACAGCTGTGATGAACAGCGATGATACAGATCGCATTGCCTTACTTTTGAAACGTCTTCCTCCACATGCTGCAAGTATTTGAATGTGAACAAAGCAAGAACGACCATTGGAGACAATGTCTATTATAATATTCTGTTTGTCCATGCAGTATTAGGCTGCGACGCAGCTCCACTGGTGTTTGGGATAAGAAAAGCTCTGGTTCAAAGAGAATGCCTATTTCAGAGACCATGCACGTGTATTTCTGAATTCAAATCAAGGCATGATGGAATTGTTGCGGCAGTGTATACACGAGAGAGGAGACGGTAATACGAATGAAATTAGCTTACAACGATAGCAGGCCCAAGTGGCACATAATAAAGGCGCAGTATATTCACACAATCTTCCACCCATAGGCATGGATGGGCAATTCCTTAAATCACGATCTTTGGGGATGGAAAATACGCCAATATAGGCTGATTCCTATTCATACGGATACGCACACAAGTCACTACTGGAGTGTGTTAGGTAATGTAAGTCCGGTCGTAGTACCATGTCACACACATATTTACCCCCATGGGCTTCAACACATTGAAAATGTAATAAGGGACATACTTCTGGATTTTGAAGGCGTGGATACTTCATATTCATAAGGTTCTCGAATAAATATTTCCTAAAGGAACATCTGTCAAATTAGTTGTTAATCCATCAAACATTGTCCAAAGGGCAATGTTTGCTGAGAGACTGGCCAACAAAGTAAACCACGTTCCACCAAACATATAACATAACAATTTGCATATATCATGTGCATGGCATTAGCGAACAAAACATACCGTGAATAATTACTATTTCCATTTGTTCTGGATCAAGTTTTACTTTGACTGTATATATATATATATATATATATATATATATATATATATATATATATATATATATATATATATATATATATATATATATATATATATATATATATATATATATATATATATATATACATATATATATATATATATATATATATATATATATATATATATATATATATATATATATATAAAACACCCGACTTATGAAAAAGCATACCTCTAGACACCAACATGTTTCACAGTAGAGAGGTATCAGAGTTGGAAGGATGTTGACATTCAATGGTGAGATGGTGAGGAAAAAATGTATTTACAATATACCTTTCCAATTTATCCATCCGTCATATGATATCATAATCAACTATGTGACGTGCAGGATGACGTTATACTCGTAACGTTATGAATGATTCGAAATAGTCTGTCTTTAATGGTTACTAGTCTTTAACCATTCAATACACATTCTATTGGATATGTTAAACCTAATTTGAGTCGACGATGTTGCTGCCATATGCAACAACGGTGTCCAGTCATGGAGTTCATCGATCGAGCGATCACAACACGCGCGAGGTGTGGGTGGAGTTCAATGTTCTTCCTTGATAGTATGAAAAGCTAGGTAAATTGTACTTCAAACCGGAGACACAAATGCCTTCTTCCACACGCCGTACGTATTTGAATGCGAACAAAGCAAGATAGATTGTTGGAGACAATGTCTACATTAACAATATGAGTTTCCATACGGTATTAGGCTGTGAAACAGGTCCAAGGGTGTGTGGCATAGGAAAGGTTGTGCCATCTCCTCTGATCAAGAGAACATGTAAATGTAAGTCTGAATTCACATTCAATGCAGGATGAAATTGCTGTGCCAGCGTACGCAAGTGGAGATGAGCCGACAATTTGAACGTAATCAGTTTGCAACGATGGTAGTCACAAATATGTGAATGCATGAGTTGCTCATGATAAGACTACCCATACCGTTCGTCATTCACTCTAGTAGTTTAAAAATGACCCCATAGGATTCAGTACATCGCCCATTCCGTAGGCTTCAATGGCATAAACAAGGATCATAACTCTATGCATACGATATTATGTCCACTTCATATACCCACAGTTCAAATAGATATTGCCTTAAGAAATATATCTGATAAATTGGGTGTTAAACAGATGACGAAATGCGCCACAAACATATTTCCCAATATGCTTTAGTGCATTGAACATCTAACAATGGTCCATAAGTCTATGTTTTTGAAGGCGTGGACATTTGATATGCACAATTCCAATATATATTTCCAAAGGAACATGCCTACCAAACTTGGTCTTAATCCATTAACCAATGGTGAAAGTGGCTCCAATTGTTGACAGGCAGGCTGAAGAGAGATGCAGCCATTATATAAGCTGATCTATAAACCATGTTCAACCAAATATATAATATTACATCATTGATACATCATGGGGATGGCATTAATGCACACAAATACCATTAATGACTACTATTTCCATTAGTTAATTTGACTATATATAACACCGACTCTCCTAAAAAAACTATCCCTAAACAGCCCTCTAGAAAATAGATCTCATGAAATCTCCCAGTCAATGTTGTTTCAAAATGTTCAAGAACACTAAAGTAATGTGTAAATCCATATGAAACATACACATTATACACGTGGGTGATGGATTTCTACCACTTTCCTGATTACCCTATGCCACTGTTAATGTCACGCCAAGGAACATGCTGGCTATTTGATTGTGACGCCAGCTAACACGTGATGTATTTTGTTATAATATCAGATACTTTCCCGACAGATCTGAATCCTTCATTTAATGGTGTGAAAGTGGAATGGCATATACATCTCCACTACACTTAGATAAAAGATTACATCTGTTCCTGTCTCAATGGACATTCCATTTAGCTATGCTCCGCTCCACTCACACGCCCCTCGACCGATCTCTGAACTCGCTGACTTTCAATTTCCAGAACCTATACGGGTAAGCTGTTGAATATTTTATATTATGTCAGCATCAGCGTCCAGTCAAATTAGTGTCAAAATATTTAACAACACATTTATTAAACATAATAAAGACATATAATTCGTACAACGTGTCGGACTATTAAGAGTTAAAGAAGGACCTAATAGAATCATATATGACGTAATGATTATGACGTAATTATGCACGCCGCTTAGCTGAGTATGCCTTCATATGACGCCAAATCATGGATGGATCCAATCATGTCAGTGGTATATATATATATTTTTTAAAATGGTGTGATCTTAACCTGCATATGGGCACTGATTAAGTTAAAATTCTGATTTTTTGCCATTCACATTTTACTGGTCATCTGGTCAAAACTGTCCACGGCGGTGGTCTTAATTAATAACCATTCGTTAGAACATGAGAGGGCTATTTAAGTGGTACATTTACAACAAAACATTATTCTTTCTTTCTCGGTTAGAGATGTAGTGTTGTGATCGACATGATACGTGCCAACGCACATTTGCATAGACCGACCGATAAATGTGTTTTGGCATTCCTAAAATGTTGCCAATATATAAATGACACCAGAACCGTAATCTATTTAACAGGCGTAATTCAGGTGGGAGTTAGCAACAAATTAGATTAATCACGACTATTGGAACCTGATGTTATTGTCTATAAATTCCAATTGTGGATTAGTTAACCGTCTGACTGTTGAGTGTTTGCAGACAACATATATCAGGGGCTATATCTCTCGACCTGCTAAATATTTTGAAAATAATTTGACTGAAAGTTGTTGGTGGCTAAGCCGCCAAGAACTTTCAATCAAATTGTTTTAAATGTAGTCAGCAAATCAAGAGTTCTTGCTCATTGAAGTTATTGCCTGGTGGCTTGCAGCAGCGAGACAGCTATAACAGATCTAATCAGATCCTTACTTCATCGGTGATCTCCTTCTTGGCGCACTACCGTACAGTTGTATCCATTTTGAAAACAATGCTACTGTAAGCTTACAGCAACACAGGTTTTGAAAATGAACATCGGCTATCCAGTCCATTAATTGCGACAGCTTGTATCCTAGTCAGAAAGTAGTCAATGAGTTTTATCACACTCGCCCTGTCTCAGTAATGAAGACGTATGTGTCTAGAGCATGGGGTAAATCAGGTTAATACGTGATGCGAGTCATGGGCTGCAGTATGGTTTGAGACATGTTTTGACTGTCTATGCAATAGGCATCTTAATTGAAATATGGATGGATTAATGAAGAATATGTATATGTTTCTGTGTATTCACAAATGATCTACTCGTACCCAGTGTCTTTTCTCCCTTGTGTCAACTGAACGCTTTAATTGACAAGACAGACTACATTAAAGAGATGTCTATTTTTAATTGGCCACTGAAAGTACTGGATCGTTGAAACAGCCAGTTATCCCAATGATAAAGACAAAATCTCCTCGTGGTCGACAAGTGGACTTTTTCTGAGAAAAGGCCTGGATTTTCGTGACCAGTAACCTTGCAGTGGTAATGAGAAACACCAATCTGCAGGCTCATAGGATATGGCAGATTACATATTTAGTCCTATCATGGTCTGCAAATGGACATTCAATGTGCACAGATTTCACTTTTCTTGTAAAATCTGTACAATTACATGGTTAGCTGATATAGTCATCAGTTTCAGTTACTTGATGCGTTGTTGACACAAGATGGGTTAAATACTAAGAACAATTAATCAACACAACTATGGATATCTTCTAGTCAGAAAACCGTGGACGTTCTATTGAAATTATGTCCAGCCCATTACAATCGTTCATGTAATTAGCGAGCGAAAGGAATTGTTGAAGACCTGGTAACGTGGGACTAACACACCTCACTGGACCCTAAGAACAAGCCAAATACCGAGGAAATGCCAACAAGACCATCACATAATTCACACTCCATGAGCCTCTCCACCTCCATGGTCGGTTTCGCACTTTTCGTATTCATGTTGTTGAGTGGGTGAGCTTCGTGGTGCGTGTGAATAATTCATTAATAAAGATTTAGTAATTCCACAAAATTATCAAAAAACCCTGGAAATTTGTCAATGCACTAGCAAGTTCAGTATAGCGAGCATGAGTACGACAGGTAACAACCTTCAGATTACGGTGTGTCCATAAGAAATGAGCTACGATCAGATCTGTACATTTACACATAGGAAACACAGATATGTATCTTGTTTCTCAGGCCTGATGATTGAAGGACACTTCCGGAATATGTATCTACCATGGTCCACACCCTAACTTTTAAATTAGTAAGCAAGGAAGACAAAGATAAATAGTAATACTAATAATGCTAATAATAATAATAATAATAATAATAATAATAGTAATAATAAAAATACTACTACTACTACTACTACTACTACTACTACTACTACTACTACTACTACTACTTCTACTACTACTACTACTACTACTACTACTACTACTACTACTAATAATAATAATAATAATAATAATAATAATATATTATTATTAATAATAATAATGATAATAATAATAATAATAATAATAATAATAATAATAATAATAATAATAACACTACTACTACTAGTAATACTACTACTACTACTACTACTACTACTACTACTACTACTACTACTACTACTACTACTACTACTACTACTACTACTACTTCTACTACTACTACTACTACTACTACTACTACTACTACTACTACTACTACTAATAATAATAATAATAATAATAATAATATATTATTATTAATAATAATAATGATAATAATAATAATAATAATAATAATAATAATAATAATAATAATAATAACACTACTACTACTACTACTACTACTACTACTACTATTACTGCTACTATTACTACAACTACTACTACTACTACTACTTACTACTGCTACTACTACAACTACTGCTACTACTACTACTACTACTACTACTACTACTACTACTACTACTACTGCATTTACTATTACTACTACATTAATAATAATAAGAAGAAGAAGAAGAAGAAGAAGAAGAAGAAGAAGAAGAAAGAAGAAAAAGATGCGTCTCGGTATGAACGTAATACTATCGTGACATAGATAGTAGATGTTTTGCTCTGAAACTTCAACTTTTAGCTGGACGCAATATGATTGTACGTGAGAGAGAGAGAGAGAGAGAGAGAGAGAGAGAGAGAGAGAGGGGGGGGTGGGGAGAGAGATAGAGAGAGGGAGAGGGAGGGAGGGAGGGATGGATGGAGGCAGGCAGGGATGGAGGGAGGGAGGTAGGGCGGGAGGGAGGGAGGGGGAGGGAGAAAGATAGAGAGAGGGAGAGAGAGAGAGAGAGAGAGAGAGAGAGAGAGAGAGAGAGAGAGAGAAAGAGAGAGAGAGAGACAGCCCATTCAAAATATAAAACCGGGATATTAATTAAATAGTTACTTTGAAATTTAGTTTCATGGAATTTGCTCTTCAAAGGTTCAGATACTTTGCAATACGTGTAAATATGTGTACACCTTAGCTCCACACGAGAAGTGTATAGCTTAAACGAACTCCCATATTGATTTCAAAGCCAACATGTAATCAGAACATCACCCTCTCCAGTTAACATATTCCAGGAGAGGTTGTCTTTATACAGAAAGTTTCGCTTGTGCAGTAAATTCCTCATAAATATCGTAGATATATTGGAATAATTATCAGTCTGAAATGAAGCGTCACAATACGCAAATCTGGCAGCATTGCGTTACCCCAACGGACCTGTCCAGTTTTAGCTACGGCCGCAAAACTCTAGCTAACCTCCACCCACACCTCGCACTTGTTGGGATAGATCGATCCCTGAAACCCCAGACTATCAATTTGCAAAAGAAATATACAGTTAAGCTGTTCAATATTTTGAAATTAATTCGACTGGATGATGTTGCTGTCCATGGCAGTAACAGCGCCGAGTCAAATTATTTTCAAAATATTCAACATCATCCTGATTAAAGAGTACAGACATTAAATTCGTAAAACAACGCATAGTCCGTCACCAATTACGCGTTCATGACACACTTAACTACATCATTCATGTGATCATTGATTCTGGCGTCATATTACACCTCAGGCAGACGTCATATGAAGGGTGGTGCACTGGAAAGTTTCATTTCGCATAAGCGTTAGTGTTGTTATTGTTATACGTGAGTGTTATTCTTGCATACACTCACTCGAAGTGTGAGCAGACAAAGGTTGAAGCAATCGCATAGTTCACTTCAGCCGAATGCGTGGGTTAGCTCAGCTTATCGATACTAGCAACATCTTTGATCAAATCAACATCACGACTTAAATAATGTGTGTTATTGGCCTGGTTCCGCTACCTCACATAGAAAAACGTAACCACGCCGGGTAACGGTAAGCAAATTACCCTAGAAATGTATACGCTTAACTTCTCCATGGGGAAAATGTGAATAAATGCCAGAATTAATCGTGACATTTAAAATAGTGCGTTATTTCTATAAAGAAGAAATGTTATAGCCGTAAGATAATTTTACGGTAGACTAACGTCATTACCATCCAGTTCTATCCGCCGTCATGAGCCAGACAGCACACTTTGTTATAATATAGCTTTTGCTGAAGTGTCATTCAGTTCCCTTTCATGTATTTGTCGGTGTTCACTTCGAAAAAAATGCCATCGATGTTTAGGACAACTAGCTGTGCGGTTGCTTAGTTGAAGTGAAGTACGCAATCGTAGACTATTCCCCAGTTGAATAGGTCATTTCCTACGAATACGAAGTATAATTCGTTATTTGAACGTTCCCTTAATTCACCTTTCCATTGCATCCATCCAGATTCCGTCATAATCAACTACGTGGCGTATAGAATGACGTCACAATAAATGACATCATTATGACGTCATACATGACATAGATAAGTACGCCATGAACGCATACTTGAATACTGACTACGTGTTCTTGTACGGAATGTATGCCTTTATTATTTAATAAATATCCTGTTGAATATTTTGAAACTAATTTGACTTGGCGTTGCTGCTGCCATCAGCACCCAGTCGAATTAGTTTCAAAATATGTACTAGCTCATCTGTATAGGTTTCTGAAAATTTAAATCTCAAGGAGGTCAAATATCGATCGATCCAAACACGAACGCGGTGTGTGTGGTGCTTAGCTATAGGTGGGTGGGGCTTAGAACTAGAAAGGTCCATTGATTGGCCAATATATGTATACATTCCTATCTAAAAAGAAGATTTGAAATGTGTCTTGCAAAGAATATGTTTGACAATTCGGTTCAGCAATGCGCAATGTAGATATTTACAAACTGTTCATATGTTAAGGCTATGATAGATGGTCCCACATGTATGTATGATTCGACAAAATCTGAAGATATTTGACCGTGGATCAAAGCTACTATAATATTTAAATTTGTGTACGGAGGGCAGTGTAATTCCTATCAAGGTATCGAGTGACAACGAATCTGATTTGCAACAATAAGCTAATACTTTATATAACTGAACATTGGGCCAGATTGTAATGTAGGTGTTACTGATATGCATTTTGTCATAACAGTATCACCAACATCTTTGTGAATTTCATCACCATCTGATGATTGTAGATCGAGCGTATATTGGTTGACGCATGAATAGCATTGCCATTGTAGGGACACAGATGGTACACACAATTCTGGTAGATGCACAGTTACACCCGTTACTAGAACATGGCAAACCAGACAGACAGCCACGCTTAATCAACTCTAATATTTCTGCTGGAGCGGTTGTCACGTTTGCCAAATTCCAACAAGTATTAGAGATTCACGCTTTATATCACGAGTCCGACCGAACAGTAGCGAATCTAATAATGGATGGCCATGGTCTAATGGAGAATACCACCGAGCAGCTAAATAGTGTGGACATTTTGTATTTTAGGAAAATGGTGTGGGTGGAAGGAACACTAATTTAGGTGGAGATGTGCGTGCTTTCGCAGTTTTAGAAACATATACTTTGAGTCCCGCTGTGGTTATAGTAGCCGCCGATCAACAGTTTAGCTTCCTTTATAACATCCGTAATGAGTGCATTTGCAGATCCAATATTGCTAAATCTACAAAAGCAAGCTTTTGAGCAGGTCGCCATGGTTAACTTCATGTGGAAAGCAAAACTAAGTAAAGTCTTAAAATATGTTGAGACATCAGCTGCTAAAACAGCAGCCATGTATACCAACAACATGGTATCCGGCATTGATGATCCAGTTGTTACAAGACTGTCCGAGTAGCGAAAAAAACCCACTGCAAGCACGCATTTAGCAAAGCAGTCGAAGTGAACACCACACTGCCTGCAACATCCCAACATGAGCCTGCCACAAATCGGGAAATGATTGCGAAAACTCGCTATCAACAGAGCAAATAATATACTAAACGTGATCACGCCCACCACTGATTGCCGGTCGAAAAATGTTCAGAGCAAGCAACACATTAAAAATCAACACTCCACACCAACCATTTCCTGTACATAACTCTAATGGCCACTTCATCGGGTCTGACCAGGGAACGGTTAACACAATAAATGAATTTTTCACAGGTAAGTTGACTGATACAGAAAACAAACGTCTACACACGTGTGAAGGCCGCCAACAAGCCATGCAAACACCAATAATAGAAGTAGAATTTACGCAAGTTTTAAACTCAATAACGAATGACCATGCATGTGAGCCTCGCGGCATTAATAACGACATCCTTAACTATGAGGATACTACCATCTCGCCACAAATCGCACACGTCATCTACTCTGCAATTGCGGCATACCACCTCATTATCGATACTATGGGAAAGGGTACGCTTGTCATACTCCAAAATCCTAAGAAACCACTAAGACCTCTATCCACCCGGGGACGAATAGTGTTTTTAAACAGCATGCGAACAATTCCATCAAATGTGATAGTATCTCGTATCTGAGATATGATTGACACATTTTTTGGAACCTGGCAGAGCAGTCTTCAGTGAGAACGTAGCTGCGCTGGCATAGTCTGGGCACAATGCATGCTGATATCAGTAGTACTATCAACACATTGGGACTTCTACGAGATTGGAATCGGCATACCACTTGTGTTTGGTATCATCAAGAGATCACTACTTCCAATACCCACGGAACAGCTGATGTCTGCAAACCTCGTGGTGAATGGCACCAAACCGGAGTTCACTAAAGTATATCTATCCGAGACCACAGAAATGACGGATCATGACAGTATCCCAAACAGGACACTTCTCTTTGTGTTGTCTCCGCTACAGCTCTACCGTATTTTTGTAGGCATTGCAAGTCCCTGTGTAGCGGGAAGTATCGCCTTCCACTGGAAGGCTCTGATCCTTTTGGAGGGTGTGGATTTGTTGCTAAAAAATCTCCGTGAAAGGCAAGATGCAACTATATGATGCTATATGCGTTTCCATAATGTTATGCAATTGCAACAGCAGGGCAGCCCCAAAATCCATCTTGAACAAACTTGATGCATGCCACCTCAAACATCTACGAACCATTACAAATCATCGATTGCCACATACTCTAATATCAAATGCACCAGTCTACAAAATATATAACACAGAGTCACTATATGTGCGGGTAGCACAACAGCGATGGCCTATTTTCGCACATGTTCTTCGAATTCCAGAAACTATGCTGTCAGGTACTCACACGAAACCACGATAGCAACCTGCTAACTGTTTTGCGATCAGACCTGAACGAACGTAATCTAAGGTCCTGTTCTCGCTAGAGACTTAATCAGGAATAACGCCATACTGCGGTATGGTGTTATTCCTGATTAACTCTCTAATTAGAACACGTCCTAAGGCCTCTAAAGCCGAGAAAGAACCTACATGATCATAGGACACTCGCAATGGATAAGACATAGTGGCGAAGATTGAAGAAAACGTATTTCAGCTGAAAGAGTTCAGTTCTTCAGCTGCCGTAATGACAGACAGGCGGACTGAACACTCAAATACCCCAATTTGCCCAACAAATACGAAGTGGCATCATGCAGATTTGAAATCGGCATGGAAAAACTGGTCTCGAAACAGCAAAAGCACGTTTAGCACATCGAAATTCCAGGATCATTAGAAAAATGCCATTTCCCCACTAGACTAGCTGTTGATTATTTTGAAAATGGCTGATCAGCACGATGTATCTGCCATCGACAACTCGCAGTCAAATTAGTTCCAAAATACCAAAAACCTAATATTTGTTATGTCGTAAACCATTTTCATACGTTATAATTTCCTAATCATAGGGTTATGCCCGTTTTTATGGTAAAGAGGGCGGAGCTTAGCTAGAAATGGATTTGCGCATGATTGACATATATGACACAACATAAGATTAATGGAGGATTCCGATCTGCCACTCAAATATATGACGTCATAATCAAATACGTCACGCATGAGCTGACGTCAAAATCAACAAAACTTATACTGAAATAAAGGATTGGCTATGTGTGTGGGGGGGGGGGGGTGTTGGCGGCAGGGGTTGGTTGGCAATATTCTGAATTACAAATGATAAATTTGCAATTTAATAAACATTGTGTTGATTATTATGAAACTAATTTGACCGTAAGATGTTGCTGGCAGTCAAGTTGCTTCCAAATGATTCAACAGCCTAACTGTATGGCTACCGTGAAATTGAAATTCTAAGAATTCAGGTTTCGAAGTTTCAATTCGATTCAAGCACGCTCACAGAGTAGGCGGATGTTAGCCTGAAATGGCCGGAGCATACATATCAATCTATCCCTCTATTCACCTTTCCAGAGTATCCATCTATCAATCTGACGTCACATGACGTCATGATCAACTAAGCGGAGTGTAGGATGACACCATAATCATTACGTCATAAATGATTTTGTATGACCCGTCTTTAACTCTTAATAGTCCGACACGCTATACGAATTGTATGTCTCTACTATTTAATACGCATGCTGTATAATATTTTGAAACTGATTTGACTGGACTCTGTTTCTGCCAATAGCTTACCTGTATAGGTTGCTGGTATTTGGTAGTCAGGGAGATCAGAGATCGATCGCTACCATCACGAGGGGTGTGTGGGTGGAGCTTAGCTAGAGGTTGGTGGGACATAGCTAAAATTTGAAAGGCCCATTGTCCATTCATGGAGGCCGCTAGTTAGATATGTGGGGTGGGTAGTTAGGGATGGGTGGGTGGGGGCTGGTGGGCGGGATGGAGTTAGGTAAGAGTTCGTGGACAGGGCTAGGCTCAGCTAAACAGGGCTGGGCTGGGATGGGCTGGGCTGACAGGCGCGCGGTGGTGTGGGGTCGTTGGTCGGCCTTGTGTTCATTATGTGAGTGGATGGTTGTGGTGGTGTTGGGTGAAGTTGAGGCGTTGGGTGAGGTAGGCTTTGGCCGGTGGGTGACCTGGTGTTGGGATTCAGTGGGCGCGTGTGTAGTGCTTGGTTGAGGTGAGGTGTGTGTGGTGGGTGGGCTAGTTTGGGATCAGCTGTGCTGTACGGTACTGGTCTGAGCTGGGCTAAATTCGATGAGCTGGCTGGGTTGTGCTTGGATGGCGTTGGCTGTGTTTTCCTCATACAATAACCCATTTCTAAAGACACAATTTACCCCCAAACCGCTTGTTGTAAGCAAAATACTGAATATACCAGAACAAGTAACCAAGATGAAAACAACTGCATGTGAAAAGATTTATTGCAAAAATTAAATTCTCAAATAGTACTCTATATGAACGTAAAGTGATCCATAAACAATACTATTAAACATACGTTATTAACCATATTTACATACAATACACATTGCGCGCGCGTGTGTGCATGTGCGTTTGCGTTTATGGGGTAGATATGGCGTGTGTTCGAACGTGAGTGCGCTCATGTGTGCTTGTGCAAGCATGTTTATATTGTGACTAGTTGCGACAATTAATTATCTGCTACAGAGGGAAACCATATGTAAACGTTGTGTCAAATATGGTACTTCCTTAAGACGATATGCCTGAAAGAATCGGCATATTTTGCCTTCAACTACGTTCACGATCCATGGGTTTATCGGTGAGTCACGAGAGGAGGTGAGGCGGGGTTGGGGTGTGGAGGTGGGGTGGTTGGGGTGTGTGTGTAAAATAGGATATGATGTAATATGAATTCAGTTAACACAATTATATTGCGAATTGCATTACCTGTATAAATACATATATTAGTAGACCGTTCCTCCTAATTAATACAAAATCAGTCTAACTTTATATGATGTAGGCTGAACACCCATAACTGACTTCACGTATAGCTTGCCATTGAACGCGCTGAATTCCATATGTGTGTACAGGTGCGGAGAGGTATACTTATTTTATCATCGGTGATACAAATCTTGCCAAATAAACTGACATGTTTCGTTTTTACCCCCTGGTTTCTGTTAACAGGCAACCGCGCCTCAAAGCGCTAAATACTACTTACGCCAATTTAGCATGTTAATGGTCAACACTATTCAAGAAGTTTTAACACTACAAGACAATTTTGTTGTAAATTTACCTCTGAAATTGTTGACCGGCTTGACCATTAAAAGGGCAATAGTAAAGAAAATTCAAGCTTTACGCAGTATCCATTTACAGGTTAAGAGAAGAGTATTTTTGAAAATTTACCGAGCCAGTCATTCCAGTGGTTAATTGTCAAAAATACGTTTCTCTTAACCTGCTAATAGACGTGCCCCAAGACCACTGCAGAGTAGTTGTGGTCAGTTTGACCACTTAACGGTTAAGTTGACACACGAGGGGTTAAATATTGTCATTGCATTCAAATGTTACAAGATTTTGAAACCAACACAGGTATTGCCTTTTCTAATCCATGATTATAATTAAATCAGATGAAGGAATCCAGTTTTAGCTTTTCCCCGCCCATGTTTAGCTAAGCTCCACCTACACTTCGCCTGTATTGAGATAGCGCCCTGACTATCGATTTTTCCAGAAACCTATGCAGGTAAGCTCGTCAATATTTTGAAACTAATTTGACTCAAAATAGTCAACAGCATGTTTATTAAATAGCAAAGACATAAAATTGGTATATACATCAACGCTTAGTCCGTCACCAATTACGCGTTCGTGAGGAACTTAACTGCGCCTTTGATGCCGTCAATGATTATGACGTCATCATAAACGCCAGCTAGTTGACTATGCCGTCATATGATCGATGGATTATCAATTTTCAACTCGGTCCATAATAGTGATATGAAAAGTGACCTCGTTCCAGATTCTCTATATACGTAAGCACGCACTATTTGCCTGGTAATCAATCGTCACTAGGTAATTACAGATTAAATCCACAGTATCGGGTCATTGCGTGTTATTGCTAGCTGTGTATCCCGAATTTATGGCAATGTTTATTGGGTAATAATACCCTGGCATGCGTTCATTTGAATAATGGGTTCGTGTGCACGAGTATTGTGTATATAAATCACAGCTATTCTTGTCTCGAATGACACATATCAATCGGAGGATATCGCCACTCGGCTAAGCAGGGACGCGACCTGGTACTCAAGTATATGCGTCAAATCTAATACTGCGCTAGTTATCTGACATCACAACCCTAATGACGCACAGCTCTGTCATGAAAATCGAAAATCCGCCATAGAGCGCACGCTTTTTATGAGGTTACAATTTAATAGACATTCGTTTGGATATATGTTGAAACTAATTTGACTTAGCTGTTGCTGCCATAGGCAATGGCGATCCACAGTGGAATCAGTTTCAAAATATTCAGCATCATACCTATATAGCACACTGTACCTTGAACGTGAGATTCTGGGAATTCGGCGCGTAACGTACATACATCTATTCCAGCACGCGCAAAAGCTTGGGTAAAAATGGGTGAGGAATAATTAGAAATACACCCGTCTATTGTATGCAATGCTTGCCATTGCATCATTAGATGACGTCGATAACTGACTATCATATACCAATCCAAAATCGAAAATCGAAAATCAGCTATAAACCATACGCTTTTTATGAGGTTACTATTTAATAAACATTCGTTTGGATATATGTTGAAACTAATTAACTTGGAGCAGCAACAGCAACAGCACGCGATCAAATTACTTTCAAAATATTCAACAGCTTGCACTTAAAGTTATGTTGAAATGCGGATTCTGAGAATTCAGGGTTCGGAGTATAGAACTCGATCCAGACACGCTTGTCGGCGGCGCTTAGGTTGCAATGGGCGGGACAAAACTAGAAATCGATTGCTGTATTGGTGGTTATTTTGCCAATGGAACTTCCACTTTATCCATCCATCATATGACGTCATAATCAACAACACGACGTGTAGAATGACATCGCAATGACTGACCCCATTATGACGTAGATATTACGACGCGTATTTGAAGACGTTGTTGTACGAATTGTATATCTTTACTATTTAATACATATTCTGTTGAATATTTGGAAACTAATTTGACTGGGCGATGTTGCAGCCATAGGCATCAACAGCACCCAGTCAAATTAGTTACACACTATTGAACAGCTTACCTCTATAGTTTTCAGGAAATTGATAGTTACGCCATATGGGTATCCATCAATCCCAACACTGCGAAGTGAGGATGGAAGTTAGCTAAAGGTGGGCGTGGCATAGCTAACACTGGAAAGGCCCATTCTGTTTCTGTAAGTGTTTGCCGCCATGGCTACCAACGCCTTTCAGCAATAACGTTTCGTAAAAAAGAGCCATTTCCAGCAGATAGTATGAACCACCATGTTTATAGAAAGCACTACATTTGCTATCGATGTATCATTTGGCTTTGCCGCGGAACGCTTTATTACGAGTGTATTCCTGATTTATTTGCATTTTAAACCTAATTTAAAAGCATTCTCATATTAATAGCTGGCGTAGTGGCCATCATAACAGATCTCCAAATTGTACACCAATACGGTATTGCCGTTATAGGATTCAACCTGACAATGTGGAATAGTTGCGCAATCATTCAGCACAGTATCTGCGATTCATCAGGCAATACGTGCATCAATTCCATTATCGGAATGAATTCTGAAAACGGAAATATAATCTATTGATACACCTGGGCCTATGCTCACAAACGCGTTGTCATCTGCTGACAGACAATGCGGACAATATTCGGTCTTTGCATATCTAATGAGAACATAATTTCCTTCACATCGTCATCGAATATATGACATCTTAATGTCGTAAGGGTATTAGAAAATTGTGTAATTGATGGCGGTATAAGGAGGTATAACAACCCTTTCTAGAGCTAAACAATTAGATTGAGGTATAACAACCCTTTCTAGAGCTAAACAATTAGATTGAATCGGATGGTGATCTCAACGGTCTTTATAAAACGACTTAACCTTTAAACACTCATATCAGCCAAAAATGGCTTCTGCAGAGGTATTTGAGAAATGTCCATTTGCAGACCAAGAGAAGAGTATTTTTGAAAATGTACAACTGGAATGACTGGCTCGATAATCGAGCCAGTAATTCCAGTAGCAAAATTTCAAAAATACTCTTCTCTTTGTCTGCAATTTTATTATTTTCTATGTGAAATTTGAAATTTTCTTCAACCAATTCGAAAGATAAAGGGTTAAGTGGTCATTCGATAAATACAATCGCAAACTCGTGACTGTTTCGCATCTCATTTTTAACAATTGCTTAGTAAAATCTCACTTGGAATTCGCTTAAACTCGCGGTAACCAAGATCTTACTAAACTCGTTTGAGATTCTGTATCTACATACTGTTTTCCAACATTAATAATTGACAATAATATGTTTAAAACAAAACTGGTTGCCACTACAATGGCTTGAATAATAAATGACATATAAAAATCATTCTAGAATATGTCGAGATTATGTTTGAGTTTTCAGTATGCTAAAATATATTACCATACAAAGTTATAATGAATACATTTCCACGCACGTGTGGACAGATGTGTCAGTACGCGGCCCTATATTTCATCAATAGAGGAACCTACTTCTAACTATGCGCCATCCTTTTCTAACTATGCCTCGCCCATGTCAAGCGAAGCGCCGCCCTTGTTTTGTGGTTTGATTGGCATCTATCGAATCCATGAGTCCAGATCCAATTCACTATCCGTGCATTGACCGTGTTGGGATAAACGTATATAGAAATCCCAGAATCCACAAATTCAAGGTACATATACAGACTATGGCAGAAACAGTACCCAGTTAAACTAGTTATAAAATACTCAATAAAAATCTTATTAAATAGTAAAGGCATACAATTCGTATGCTTAACGGACTATTCAATCATCAATTTGTTCATGGTGGTCCTAGATGCGCAATTCCTTGCATATTTTGATTGTGACGTGAGCCTATATTTGACGTGATTGATTATGGCATCATGTACATGAGTGAGAGAGCGGACATAGCGATTGCCGCTCTCGGGACTGCCTCGCATATGAGTTTATGTACTTGTAGACTCTTTCTAATTCAAATACTTAATGGGGGTGGGGGGTCGAGAAATCGCTCACGCGACACGACACTGTAGTTAAATAGCAATAATACGTACTGATGTTGCATCGAATCAAATTGTATTTACGGGAACCATAAAACATGCCGTTTTATGTCATGTTGGAAATCCGTAGTGGCCCTACGCGATTGTAAAAGATAATAAGTACAGTCTAAACCACCTGATCACACGCGATCTAACTGCTTGCAAGCTCCATGTAACGCGCACATCGGACATCAAACAGCCATTGGAAAGAGTTGAGGAATCGATCTATAACTTGAGTATCTGACGCCATAATACTTCATGCGTTGCAATTTCTAAAATTTCGTGACATACTTTTCGATTTTCGTGAAGCAGCTATGCCACTTTTTATTGTGCTATAAGCTAACATGTGCCACATTTGATTGTGATGTACGATATTAGGGTGACTGGTCGGATTCATCTATAAATAACAGTGCTGATTTGGTGTTTGCAATGACAGTATCAGTAATGTGGAGTCATTCCGTAGAGGGAAGACTAAGAGGAACCGTGAAGTGGATTGTAGTTGACCTTCATTTCTTTTACTATACAATGTGTTGCCGCTGATAAGAAAGGTGCTATGCCAAACTCCATTCTCTATAATATGATATTTGTATTTTGGCGCTGGTTAGCGTTGGCGTGTGATTGTATTTGCCTAACAATGCCAACATAGTATGGCTTTCCAATGTTTGAATGGCGTCGGCCTATACTGGAGACATCTTAAAAACTGTACATTGCCGGGACTGTCTCGGTGCGTCTTTACGCCCTAATAAACCATATTCATGGATTATAAACCTAAATACAATTCCACAACAGAATGATCTTCATCAGTGGCGTACCCTTTAGCCAAATATATAAATCTCAGATTAAAGCACATTTTGTCCGCGTTTATACTTTACTCCCAGTATGATCTTGTGCCATCTTTGACACACTTACAAGATATTAAACTCCGGGTATGTCATCAGCAGTGCCTATGAGCGATACAACGCTTTAATGGTCATGATCGCTCAAGTAAGTCGAAAGTGTGCTTACTGAAGGGTAACAGAAGCATATCCTTTTGTAAATTTATCACTGTAATTTAAAAAAAAAATACCCTTCACTTGTCCTGCTTAGATCCCTTTTCAAGAAACTTGCCATTGACCATTAGAACGTTAATTAAAAAGAATGTGCACACTTTTGCTTTTAATCGGCGTCCATTTCGAGGTCAAGTAGATTATTATTTTTAATTTACCACTGGAATTACTGGCTTTTAAAAATTACCTTCTCTTGACCTGCAAATGGACACTCCTCAAAGCCACGGCACAGCGCGTTTTGATCCTCGTGACCATTATATTGACCATTGTCAGGCTAAGTTGACGCAGAAGCGGTTAAGCGGAATACTGCAACCTATAATAGTTCCAGAGATATATCGTCAATAATGTTGCAATGTTAATATGTACACTCTTATTGGACTATATAACATATAATATGATGCACATATAACATTAAATGGACTGATTTAATGCAGAGCAATTGCCGTGATTCGTGTTCCATATTTAACACATTCTACTCAACTACACAAAACCCGAGACTGCATACATTTTCTGGATTGTGGCTCTTAAGCAATCAAACGCAATGGACCTTTCCATTTTAAGCCATGCCCCGCCCACCACTAGCTAAGCTCCACCCACACGTCGCTCGTGTTGGGATCTCTGAACACCCTGCCAATCAATTTCCAAAAAAATACACAGATAAGCCGCTGAATATTTTGAAATTAATTTTACTGGGCGCTGTTGCGGCCTAAGGCAGCAACAGCGCCCAGTCAAATTAGTTTCAAAATAATCAACAGCATGTTTATTAAATAGCAAAGAATTACAAATGCATATAATTCATACAACGTGTCGGACTGTTTGAGATTTGGTGACGGTCTATATGTACCCCGTTGTGACGTAATGATTGTGACGTCTTCATACACGCGCTGAGCTGATTATGACGTCATATTAGGTCAGATGATGGAGGGATACTCTGGAAAGGTGGATTGCTTTGGGCCGCTATCTTGTACTAACCCGTCCAACCCAACATACCAAACACGAACAAACCTTCACGATTTAATAATTAGTATATTGAATATTTTGAAATTAATTTCATTGAAAGCTGTTGCTGCCTATGGCAGTAACCGATTCCTGTCAAATCGGAGTCAAAATAACCAACACGTTATAGCTAATTTGAAATTGAGAATCTAGGAATTTCAAAGTTCACTGGGTTAAGATAGCGTATGTCTTCAGAGAGCACATTTTATACTAGTCAAATTGTTAGGTTGATCCGGAAATCAATGTCAGTTCCGATTTCAAACCATTCTATTCCACATTTAATATGACAACTGGTTCTGATTTTGTAAACAATGTTGCTGTATGTTGTTGTGAAATTTCAGCAAGATGGTTTCTGAAATGTACAGTGATGTTTCTTCTACTTATTTTGACACCGGCGTGATATGAGTTAACACAGGTTTGGAGCACTCCGCAACCAGACAGCTCAAGATGTATGGCGCACTGAAAGCAGTATCTATCTAACGTGCATTGGACCGCACCAATAGGGAATATGATAGCACAATTTCCCAGTCAAATAAGTTTCAAAATATTCAACAGAATGTGTAATTTCTTCATATACATGCAATTCGTACTGACCTTTCTTCGACTTTCGCGAGAGAGAGATATATACGTCACAGTGAGTGTGGCGTCAGCTAAAAAAAGTGGCGTAACTGATTATGATGTCATATACTTGAGTGATAGGTCAGACAATTTCATTAACAATATCTTGCTATTGACCTGTCACTTTGCAAATAGACTCAGCATGGTAGTATAACTGTAACAATCACCAGAACATGATGGTTCCTCAGGGCCCATATTCATTGGTCACTGATCCTGATAACGCAGGTTACTGGGCCGGGCTTTTTACCGAGATTATGTTTGGAGGGTGTTGTCATCAAAGTCAACACCATCGCTTTGTGTGGTATTATTATTATTATTATTATTAGTATTCTTATATTTTAAATATATATACTCTGTACAGTAAAATGAATTCTAAGGGGGAGAGGGTAAGTAAGTTGTCAGAACTTTCATTTCAATCCCATTGCATTATATGCAATAAAATATGTTTAAACTAAAAATCGGCCAGTAACCCTCGTTATCAGGGCTGTATTTGTTCACCTGTTCTGCTGTGAAATACGTTAACGGTCTAAATGGCTCCATACCAATGCAGTACAATACATGTTATAACAGTATTATTATTATTATTATTATTATTATTATTATTATTATTATTATTATTATTATTATTATTGTTATTATTATTATTGTTATTATTTTTATTATTATTATTATTATTATTATTATTATTATACCGTTCTCTCTTTAGGTACTTTCGGTATTCCCTGCGTTTACCACCTTCAGAACCTAGTCCATCCCCATGCTCCTTCAACATGACGTATCTTTATCATCCTTGTCCCAAACCCACACAAGAATATCAGCAGAAGGCAAGATCAACACCAGTTAACCGTACCTTACGGGCTTCCGCATCAGCACGCATGGCTTGATGACTGATTGGGAAATAAATTCCGCAGGGGCCAACATAAATAAAGAATCGATCTAGTGGAGCCGATATGCCTAGCGGGTACCCGGCTCAGTGGCTTCTTGTCACGCTACGAAACTTGGCAACAATGATGCGGAACCGGTCTAACTCTCCAAAGACCTTGGCAGAATACGAGGTGATCGGGACTATGATTTATACACTTGGGTTTCCGTTGCTTTGCGTTTAGCAGTGTTGCCTCTAGTGGCCTCTAATTGCAATTATCTTGTTGAGCAGATGTATCCATTTCTAGGTTTGGCCGTTTAACGCTCATATCAGCCAACAAACGGCTTCTGCGGTGGTCTTTAGAAAGGTCCATTTGCAGACCAAGAGAAAAGTATTTTTGAAAATGTACCACTTGAATGACTGGCTCGATAACCGAGCCAGGCATTCCAGTGATACGTTTTCAATGATAGTCTTCTCGTAGTCTGCAAATGAGCATTCTGTATGAGAAATTTGCAATTCTCTTGAACAAATTCGACCGTTAAAGGGTTAACACGCGCATTTCTAGGTAAGATCCAACAATGTCTAGTTTAGCTCCGCCAATTTCTAGCCTAGCTCCTCCAAATATGTACGCGTGATGCAATCGATTCTAATATCTCGAATCCTGCATATCCAGAATTCAACTTCCAGATACCCATACGAATACGCACTTGAACAATTAGCCACTTATTTGACTCGTGGTGGTGGTTGACCACGGGAGGAGGAGGAGGAGGAGGAGGAGGTGTTGTTGCCTATAACAGCAACAACTTCCATTACAGGTTTAAAGGTTACCAATTTCACATTGCTGCCTAGTGAATGTCCATTTGCCAGCCATGAGCAGACGATTTCTTGAGAATTGGCCACTGGAATGGAAACTTCTTTATCGAGACATCCATTTCGTGAGGGGGGGGGGGGGGCAAATAAAATAATAATAAACGTCTCTCTGCCTGTAAACGGGTATTACTCAAGGCCGCTGCAGAGACCCGCGTGGCTGGCTTGGCCATTACAGAGTTCATTTGATAGAAGGGGCTAAGTAATCATGATTAGCATATGAAAGCACAATATATTTGTCATTCCAAAGTCCACCACTCATGGGTAGTGTTCGATGGCACATAGTGTTCACTATAGAAAGGTTGACTTTGTATCAAGTCTGTTAAAAGAAAGCCCGTTGTTCTGAGCTATTTTCCTCAATCTTCTGATGGCTTACTTTCTGCAGATAACATGCATGAATTATACCTCTGGACCTGGTAAATATTTTGAAAGCAATTTAACTGACAGTTGTTGGTGTCTAAGCCACCAACAACATCCAATTAAATATTTTTTAAATATTCAACAAGTCAAAAGTTTTTGCTCATTTCACTTAGTGTCTGGTGTTTTGCACCAGCGAGTCAAACTTACATACAATGAAGCTTACCAACTGCATGCGAATAATGCGGACGGTTGGGGGAAATATTTAATTAACAGATTCGCTCAGTGAATCATCTCTGTGCCTGATGCTTTATCAGGCAACACCACGAGATCGCTTGTGCTGCATGTCTACTATTGCTACTGGAGGAGCTGTGTCTCATGGCAGGTCATATTAAGATTTTAGATCCCATTCCCTACGTCTCCACGACTCTATTGGTCGTCCGTGCTTCCATGTTTTCGAGGAGACAACTTAGATCACACATGACTGATTCCATCTCAGTTCGTGAATTTTGGAAGTGCATATACTAGCATTGGCTAAACTCAGCTGAGCCATATGCAGCGGATCGAGCGAAATATTGATGACATATTTGGGTCTGGCGGTGTTATTCGAAGCACATCCTCACTTGAGATAACGTTTTGTCAGAAGCATTGCCCGATTCATCTGGTGTATCTTGTCTGAGAGGTTAGTAGTTACTTTCCGATGGCAGACAATACCTTTCAACTTTGAGAAATATACAGTAGACCGCTGATAAGGCGAGTATGCTATTAAAGACACTGTGTATTAATCTATGCACGCTGCGGAGCGATGCAAACACGTTATGCTGGCCGTATGCACGGGATGTGTTGGTACAGCGCTCGGAATCCATTGGCCATGCTTTGTGGTATGCCAAGAGGCCCGGGGATCTACAAGTGCCATGTATTCCAGACTGTTTTATTCCTGTTCTGTTTAAGTATCTGTAGCCGTACAGAGAAGTGTTCGGATTCTCTTGTTCGTTTTATTTGTCACAGTCACCCACGGATGACACCTCGCTGCCCAGGTATGTTGCCCACATGATGTGGGCAAATTGTCTCTGATAACGCATGCTACTGGGCTTGTCCTGGGTCAGTACCAGACTAATGCAACCCGGGGATCTGTCCAGTATGGCCCAGTAACCTGCGTAATTAGGGTGATTTCAGTCTCAGCTAGGCTTTTATGCTTCTGCTTGATGTCCTTATGGTGGGTTTACCAGTGTAACCTTACAAGAATAGTCTTATCTTGGCATGCAAACATTACAATTGTCTTGGAAAATCTTGACTATTAATGGGTGAATTTAGATGAGTAGCATTTTGAGTGCAGGGGCGCAGCTGAGACAAATAGGTTCAAGTCGGTCCATTGTGAATGAGCACAGGATGGTTTACATAATGTGCCACTCCAGCCTCTATAGCCGTCAGAAGGCTATTGGGTAGGATTCGGTACGGAACGTGTTGGTACAAGGATCGGGTACCATTGCACATCTTCTGCGGGATGTCATAATGACTGGGAATCTTCAGAATCTACACATGTCATGTACGTTGGACTCATTCCTGGTTATGTTTAAGTATCTACGGTAGTCCAGAGAAATGTTCAATCCAGGATGAACCTTTCCTGATGTCAGCTTTGTCATATCGATGTACCGCTTCCACAGCTACATTGATTCCCCTGAGGATGGTATGGCTGAACATATGTGTGGTACTCGAGTAAGATGGTGACTCTTCAATTAATGGATCAGATCTGTCACTCAAGGATACAATGGCATACTCAATTACGTCATATGTAGGCTGGCGTTAGATTTGAAATACGTAATGAATGACATATCTAGTCCAGCATGAACACCTAATAATCCGCCAAGTCCACGAATTATATCTCTTTACTATTTATTAAACATTATGTTGAATATTTTGAAACTAATTTGAATGTACGCTGATGTTGCCATAGGCAGCACCAGCCCCATCTCGAATTGGTTTTCAAAATATTAAACAGGTTAGGCCATAGTTAACATGAATGTGTGATTCTGGGAATTCAGGATTCCAAGTATATTAATCGATCCCAACACACGCGCGACATGGACGGAGTTTAGCTAGAGATGGGCGTGAAATAGCTATACGTGAATGCATCCATTGATGGATACAGTTCCAGCAATGCTTCGCGCACTTCTAGCTAACATTTTCCGATCCAATCGATCTTAACCCTGAATTACAAAATCGCAATCTCAAGGTAACTATACAGATAAGAGGTTGAATATTTTGAAACTAATTTGAGCACGCTCTGTTCATGCCTATGCCAGTAACAGCACCAGGATTTCTCATACATTTTGGAAGGCTCAGGGACCCCACACTCAGAATCCAGCTTTATGACGGAGTATTTCTATCAATTACAATTGTGACGTCACCATATGTGTGACGTACTTGATTATGACGTCATATATACTTGATTGCTAGATTGGACTACTGTATTATAATCAGGTTCGCCCTGTGCCTTTCACGTTTATGCGCACGATGCGTGTATCCTTTAGGTTGTAGATAATTCGAAAAGTATTAACAAATATGCAACTACACTTAAAGGTGCATATTTTCACAGCAAAATGACTGAAAATAAAATTGTTTAAATTGTATAATTTTAGAGGCGTAAACTGTGGGCCTAGACCTAAAGAAACGAAATATATCTTAACAGCTGATGATTTCCTTACGCATAGATTATGAGAATCAATTAATTTGTTAATTTGAATTAGGGACTCGTGTTTCTATTTCAAGCTCACAACTTTAATTTACATGGAATAAAATCAGCATATGTTAAGATTAAATTCGTTTCATTACATCTAGCCACATAAATTAAGCCTCTAAAAGTTTACACTTTTAACAATTTTATTTTCAAGCATTCTGGTGTGGATATGCGCCTTTAAACATGTGAAGGAAACATTTTCTTAGTGAATGCTGGTTTAGAAGCCAACAGAAGACACTTGTTGACAGGGTACCACTAAAACGACTGGCTCGGTTACAGAGCCAGTCATTCCAGTTGTACATTTTCAAGAATAGTCTTCTCTTGACCAGTATATGAACATTCATCAAGACTGTTACAGAGGTCGATTTGGGCCGGCTTCTTCATGCCATGGTTAATAATACATCGCCAATCGAAGCTGTCTTACGTGTACGGTGTTGATTGGTATTATTTTCCTACTTGGTTGTAGTCATACACGCTTAGATGACAATTAATTTGATAATTTTGTAATTATTGCAATTAATGTTAAATACTACCTCTATAGATGTTAAGCTACACCCATCCACGGATATGTGCTAGTTATTATTATTATTATTATTATTATTATTATTATTATTATTAGTATTATTATTATAAAACGAATCACCTAGACCGATGCCGACCACGATATTTTCCAAACAAAATCTTTCGGAAGGCCTCCCGAAATTCTGGGCTGAAAATTGTATAGATAATAGGATTTAGAAGGCTGTTGAAGTAACCAAGCCACAAAACGATGCTCATAAGGATTTTTGGGAATGTGCACCTGTCGCCACAAAATGGTGCCACGAATGCAATGATGAAGAAAGGCAGCCAACATATAATGAAACATCCAGTTATTATCCCTAAAGTCCGCGCTGCTTTGCGCTCACGCTTCAACTCTATCTTCTCACGCTGTTTGTCACGAAATAATCTCTTCATTTCGGTATTATCCGGTGATTTGGGAGTGCAGTTCCCAAGACTGACATTTACGCTATTGATGTCTCCACTGGCACACCCTTCATGGCCACTGACGACTACAACTGTTGCGGTCGTGTCTGATGGTGCATCGCTAGTCATCACCGTGCTACCGTTCTTCAAACACCCACGAGGAATCTGTTCTTTCTTGGTTCCGTTAGAGTTTCTATCACATTTGGGTAGAGTAGCGTGCACAGTGCCATTTGTGGATGACTCCATAGAGTCTAAACAACTAGATGGATTAACTACAATTGCGGTTAGTACCGTCACATCCTTCTTTTTGCTGCAAAGAGCGCGTCTCAAACGCTTTGCTTCTTTTGTTTGTACCTTACTGTATTTCTTTGTGAAATTGTCTTTACGGATGCGCGCACGAGCCACTTGGTAAATGCGTGCATAAATTACCATCATTATAAGCATTGGCACGTAAAATGCACCCACCGTAGAAAAAACGGTATAACCTAAGTCTTGACTTATTATGCACATACCTGTTAAATAGGGGTGATTTTCCGGAACCTTCCAACCAAATAATGGTGGTATAGAAATACACAGCGCGGTCACCCACGCCATTGCAATAATTATAATAATCGTCCTAGCACTTCTGTTTCTAATATAGTCAATGTTCGTCACCGCCCAGTAGCGGTCAATTGAGATACCGACCAGGTGCAAAATGGAAGCCGTACAACAGAGGACATCAAACGAGATCCACATGTCACAGACAGCGGCGCTAAAGAACCACACGTAGCTGACCTCATTCACCGCGCTAATAGGCATCACCATTGACGCCACCATTAAATCAGCCACCGCCAAGGACAGGATCAGGTAATTAGCCACGCTGTGAAGATTTCTCTCCAGCACCACTGCAGCGATAACGAAAACGTTTCCAATTATTGTCGCAAGGATCATTAGGCCGAGTATTATTGACGTCACGATCAAATGAGACGTACTATAAAATTTTGGTCCCCAGATTGGCGGAGCCTTTTGCGTCGTAGATGCGAAACTATCTGTCCAATTTGCGCCCACGTCTACGTCATTAGCATGTTCTAGGCTATCGTTAGTGGAACCAGGGAAGCTGTCATTATGCGGCAACTGATTAAGTTGATTGACAGCCGAAGTGGAATAGTAACTAGATACGCTACCGGTGCCATAGCACTGTGCCATGGTCGCCATTAACAGCGATTTAACCACAATCGTTTCCATGACTGCCTGTTCAAATACTATTCAGAAACACGTATGGAAGAATTAGACTAGGTTCACATTGAGCAAGCTAGTCATGTTTCGTGCATATCCGAGTAATACGGTTGGAAATTTCTCCTGAAAACTCTCGTTTAAATCATCATTCATATTGATTCTAGGATCGAAATTGTGCCATAGCCGTGCTTAAATAGATATAGCTAAGTTGTTCAATATATGACCCAGGTGCGACACGCACACGTTGAGCGATCAAACCAGGTTGCATTTTACATGAACTGGTGAACAATCTCTTCTTGAAAAGAAACTTCGATATTGATAAAAGTATAGCATAATTCCTTTCTCATAACAAACACAAATTCGCCATACGCAAATGTATTGCATAGTTTCACAGGGCGTGTGCAATGCTTGCGTTTAGTACCGTTCTAGGTATTAGGATAGTTTGTCTAATCTATTGCAAAACTTTCCTATATCCGTAATGTTTTTTAATTAGTAATTGGTACTACATGCCACCAACATTTAGCTAAACACACATTGCTGTCAACTATCAGAAAGAGATGTTAGACGTCGCGCTGAACAACGTTGCAAAACTTTATCTGTGGCTCGACTCTGAAAGGAAATATCGTCAACACGCATAAAGTGTATACACACGCAGAGGAAAATAATGTCACTGTTATATACTCTCCACTAATTCACGTCAATCAGAAACAGTCATAATTCCCTTGATCAGCAATAACGCAATAAACGTGATGAACAACATTTTCAGCGAATGCATTCCAATACTAGACTAGGAAGAATTCCCCGGATGGAAGACGAACACTATCTATGCTCCCGAATGCTATTTATTCTAATTAGTGTCCGTACAATGGCTTATTATCATGATGAGCGATACAATCTCTACCACGAATTCCAATATCATTAGCATCGATGTTCATTACTCCGGTCTCAAGTTATACATATCGAGTCTATGGCACGCATCGTGTGCAGGCGCGCGCTTTAATTAATAATCATAATGCATAGGTATTTCTAATTAACTGCTTTCAAGCAACGCGAATAAATTGACTGTCCAGTTTTTGCTTAACAAACGATAAACACTAATCTGTCTCGGTTAATCGCCATGTCCAGTGAGTCGATGGCAACTATAATCCAATTAACGATAAAATCAAAGAGCGAGAAGACTTCGGAAAACGGCCGCGTCTATTTGATGATAATGTCCAGATCACACTCATCCTCAGTGTAATTAACGCGCAGTGTTGATGCTTAGCGAAAATAATCCAAGCGATTTCTCAATGAAGATATCCTTTTAATAAGAACGTATTGGCTCGACTCTGAAAGGAAATATCGTCAACACGCATAAAGTGTATACAAACGCAGAGGAACATAGTTTCACTGTTATATACTCTCCGCTAATACACGTCAATCAGAAACAGTCAGACATGCCTATATGAGCCGTTTTCCAAGCGACCCACGTGTGATCGCTAACGCAGGTGATAGGTTAATCCCGATCAACTAGTAAAGATATATATATATATATATATATATATATATATATATATATATATATATATATATATATATATATATATATATATATATGGGGCCAGGGCTCGAAATAGTGGGTCTTTGAGAAGGGTGCTTTTTCAACAACCAGTCACAAGGAACCACCATTTTGTACCCTCAAATTTGAATAGGAGAACCAATTTCTAGATATGCCCGCCCACGTTGCGCGCGTGTTGGAATCAATTTATTTAAATTGCACCGTGAGTTTCCAGAACAGAAAATTCAAGGTAACTATAGCGGTAAGCTGTTGAATATCGTGAAACTAATTCGATTGGGTGCTGTTGCTGCCTATGGCAGCAACAGCGTCTAGTCAAATTAGTTTCAAAATATTAAAAGAGAATGATTATTAAATAGTATGCCTAAATCCCCCAAAGACATACGATTCGCGCACCTGACGCACTTTTAAATGTCACGACGGAGCTAGTTTTGTCGTTCAGTATACATTATGATTGTGAGGTCAGCCTACCTGTGACGTAATTGATTATGACGTCATATACTCGAGTGACACGTCGGATCTCTCTATTGGCTCCTATAGACTTGTGTAGGTCTCGTGGGTATATTTCTAGTACACAAACACTGACGCTCGTCGATCTATACGCTCGAATGACCGTGTATCGCGAACAGATGTAATCTACTCATGAACATGCATAGACGAAATGAATCGTTATTTCCTGACTAATTTTAGAATCGCGTACCACCGACAAGGGGGTGATTGCTCTTCCACGTTTGGCGTCGTCGTCGTCGTCGGCCTTTTGAGCTCGGAGTTTGGCACTTGGCAGATAGATGGCTTACACGGCCATCGGCACCAAACCGAACACGAATATCGATGTTAAGTAACGCCATAGCAGACACGGTACACGCTCAGAAATTTATCTCCCAATTAGCCTGATTCGGCTCCTCTCCAGTCCCGTGTATTGATGAATGGATGCGGGAATCGCGGGCTACCCACGTCGCGTCTGCGAGATTCGACGAGACCCAACACTCGTCCTGTTTACAATTCCACATTCCAACTTCCAAACCAAATGATCTGTTTCTGATGGAACACTGGGAATCTCTCTTTGTAGCGGCGTCTTCGATTACCTGCCAAAACATAAAAAAAGAAATTCCTGTATTTACTTTGTATAACTTTGTTTACCGACTTAACCTCTTTTGCGTAAACATCGCCTCAAATTGCTCAAAATACTACTTGATATGTCAATTAAACATGTTGATGGTCGATATTATTCAAGATATTTTAATTTTCGAAGACACTAAATTTACCACTGACTCTTTTTACGCCGGCTTAACCATTACAGCGGATAGTGGCAAAGAAAATGTAAGTCCCTACTAGACCCATGCCTATCTGCAGGCCGTCAGTAGACTAATTTTGAAAATGTACCACTAGAATGACTGGCTCGGTAACCGAGCCAGTCATTCTAGTGGTAAATGTGCAAACATACTCTTCTATAGGCCTTTCAAATTGCCATGTCTGAAGACCACTGCAAAGTGTTTTCTTGGTCAGTGTTACCATTAAATGGTTAAGTTGACACAAGAGGGGTCGCGTCCTGTATAAATATGCCTCTATGACTTGGACCATTCCATGAGTTATGTGCTCACTAATAGATCCATGACGGGATATTTGGGTGATATGATGGGAAGATACGATGCAATGTTCGGGGAGATAACTGTTGATAGATACACATATAAGTACATCATCAAATACATTCAATTATATTTGCTCTCAGTAATGCGAGTTCGATATGTATTAATACCCCCTCCGTCAACTTAAGAATGTAATCTAAAGCTAGCCAGAGACGGACTCTTACGGTAGTCTTGAGGAAATCGAATTGCAGGCAAAGAAAATACTATTTCTTGACAATTTAACGTTGAAATGACTGGCCTCAGAAATCGAGCCATGCATTTTAGTGGTACATTTTTAAAAGTTTGTCAGCACGTGGACGCTGACGAAGCTGGAATTGTAAACCATTTAATTTTTAAACGCCGTGAATGGATGGGCCAAGAAAAACGCAACTGCTGACGTCATCTCATATCCTGCAAATTCTTAACCATTCATATAATCAAGACTTGTTAAATAATTTTTACTTTTCTCATTGAATGGCGATTAATTGTGCAGGCCAAGAGAAAGCAATTCTTTAAACTTATCACTGAACTTGACCAAAATAGCTTTCACGTGTCGTACAAAATTACTTTTCATTTCCACTTGTACATTTTTAGACAAGAAAATTCCGATTTTTGTTCAAACAAACTATTATGTTTTCTAAAGTCGCCACTGGAATGACTGGCTCGGTTATCGAGCCAGTCATTCCAGTGGTAGATTTTCAAAGAATCGACTCCAGATGGGCGTTCCTCAATGCCTTGACACGTGACCTTTTGGTCGGCCTGGCCATTGCCAGGTTGACACAGGTGATGTTAAGATGAATGTGTTCATTGATAAACCGCACATCTCTATCGCGCCCTTTGACAATGGGCAATGTTTCGCAATATACCGCGAACTAACAGATAATCTGACTTCTCATTATCAGACTATTCTCGAATAGAGGGAATCGGGCTGTTCCTGATGTATCTGACACCATAATCAAATATGTCACAGCTTAGATGAGGTCACAATCGAATTAGCTTATCTCCGTCAGGGAAATCGAAAAGTCTGTCACGAAAAGTGTAGGAATTGTATATGTCTTTGAGGAATTTACAATCTAATAAACAAAATGTTAAATACGTTGAGCATCATGTGACTGGGAGCGTTAAAATCTCCCAGTAAAATTGTTTTCAAAATATTCAACAGCTTACCCGTATACCCTTTAAATTTTGATTCCGCGAATTTCGTTTTCAACGTTTCAAACAGGAGGACAAAAGTGGGAGGAGCTTAGCTAGAAATGGGCGGGGCATTTATATAATGGACCTCACTGTTCAAACGAACCTCCTTCGGTGTCAGCTTTTAACAACGGAGCCAATTCCATTTTCCTAAGTAATTGCTTGATTGATTTTTGGCCTTGCTGAGATCATGGTATAAGAATCAAACAACGGAAATACAATGTTTCACAAGAAGGCCAACGAAATAATCCACAGGACGTGGCTGTATGAATGCATAGTCTACAGAACCTGAAAACAGTGACAACGGACACACTCAAAGCCGCTATAGCGCTTTATCGATACATAGCGCGGTAGGCTGCCCCATTGCTGCATTGTCGACCGTTGGCTATATTCAGCATCGAACTGTAGGTAGGACGAAAAGTGCATTTACAAAGAGCCCAACAAATGCCATGGCGACTCAAGACGAGCGCGCGAAAATGTGTTAGAATATGTATTTTTGCCTCCCCGAGTAACGTCACGCTACCGGCATGTACTATTTACTCTTGCAAAGGGGTAGGAAATTTCCAAATCTCTTTCTATCTTCGATGCTGGAATTTGTACATCGCATCATAACAGTTCTAACGCCCCACGCCCCCCAACCCCCAACCCCCCCCCCCCTCCCCAACCCCTTCCCCCAACCCCCCCCCCCCCCCACCGCCCGCCCCCCCCCACCCCATCCCGATATGTAATCGTGGTATTAGAAATACGAATATCAGTAGCGACAGTAAACGTCATACCGGTATAGCTTCAATATTGGTATGAATACGATGAGACGCATAGAGCAAGGACTTGAGTAATATGATTTTGGGGCCTCAGGTAGGTAACAAATCACAAAGTAAACGCAATGTTCGTTTTATAGATATAGCGATGGCACGCAGGTTTCATTGGCTGAGAGCTAGGTCACGTCCTGTGCAATAGGTGTGGCCTAAATGCTCAAATATGGCCATACCTTCAATGTGTGTGGGGCATCGAATAGCTCGTCCCAGTTTTCTTCGACTTGCCCATGACAAGATTACGTTTGCACACAGGCAAACAGTTTACATAGAGCTAACATGCGTAATTCACCTTTCCAGAGTACCCACCCATCATATGACGTCATAATGCACTGCGTGATGTGTACAATGACATCATAATGGATGAGGTCATGAATGACGTATATAAGTACGTCACGAAGGCATATTTGAAGACGGTCTATGCGTTGTTGTACAAATTGTTTGTTTTTACTATTTAATAAATATTCTGTTGACTATTTTGAAACTAATTTGACTGGGCGCCGTTGCTGCCATAGGCAGCAACAGCACCCAGTCACATTAGTTACAAAATATTCAACAGTTTCCCTGTATAGATTTCAGGAAATTGATAGCTAGGGCATTCGGGGATCGATCAATACCAACGCGGCGAGGCGTGGGTGGAGCTTAACTTGTGATGGGCGGGGCATAGCTAAAATGGAAAGGTCCATTATGCATCGACACTAGAAGAGGGGGAAATTGAATCGGGAACTAAATTATATTGACTTATGTTTTATGGACGCGTCAGAATTTGGGATCTCTTCGTTTCATTGCACCTGGGCGCACGACTTAGGCCTCTAGAAGCGCTAAATTCCTTCAGTTTTGTCTTGGGGAATTTTGGTGTGAATACGCACCATTAAGAGGAGGTTGACGTGAGCATGCATACACACATGCACACACGCACGCACGCACGCACGCACATACGCACGCACGCACGCACGCACGCACGCACGCACGCACGCACGCACGCACGCACGCACGCACGCACGCACGCACGCACGCACGCACGCACGCACGCACGCACGCACGCACGCACGCACGCACGCACGCACGCACGCACGCACGCACGCACGCACGCACGCACGCACGCACGCACGCACGCACGCACGCACGCACGCACGCACGCACGCACGCACGCACGCACGCACGCACGCACGCACGCACACCCTGGAACAGATCAATAGGCAAGCGCGCATGAAATTACTTAAATTGCGTAAATATACTCACACACGCACGCACACGCGCACGCTCGCGCACACGAACGAATGCAGGCACGAGCAAATGCATAACACACGCGAACATTTAGTAGATATTATCACAAGTTCTTTATTGTTTTAAACACGCAAACAGGCGCTCATCTACGTATACATTCACGCACGGATCTCAACAATGCTACACACTACTTAACTACTAAAAGCAGGTAAAACAGAAAGACGCTTTAAAAATTGCATGCATATACACACATTTAATATATGAACACAATTCCAAACCTTATTTTAATTATTTTATTAATTTTCATTTAAATCGTATATTCATTATGGTATAAGTTCTTATAAACTGCACATTTTCGGCATTAGTATAATCTATTGTATAGTATTCGGAGTGAGTCGTAACTAAGTTGTAACTCAATCCGTATTGTTTCTTGAACAATCAAAATTTGTTTAAATTAAAAGAAGACGGGATGCCCTTTATAGAGTCGATGTTGTTACATAGTATCGTTGTTTAACCCCGCGTGTGTCAACAGCTCAGCAAAGCGCCCAAAGAGTATTTAACCATTTAATTACCAATGCTTGTCAACGAAGTTTTGATTTGGCAGCCAAAGAGTATTTTTGTAAATGTATAGCGAACATTTACAAAACATAGATTTCTGTTACCCTTCAAATAGACATTCATCACGAGTGTGATGGTCAGGAAAGTTCAAATTTGTTCGTAGCCAGTGTCTAATTGCACACCAAGAAGAGTATTCCGGTGGTAAATTTTCAATAATACTCTTCTTGGTGTGCAATTAGACATTTCTCACGATCATCGCAACTGTAGTTTTTACCAACTTAAAAGGTTAAGTTGAAACAAGAGGGGGCTAGACGTTATTTTAACTGCCTCGTTCCGCCGACCCACCCGCTTCCAGTGTATATGTATATCTTACAGACATATACCCACAGACTGCTCATCCTAACATCATTAATACGGAACGAGTTGTCGCGACCGCCGGAGACATTAATTCACTAAATTGGAAGTGCGCACGACCGGGTATCTAGAATACATTAAACCGGCAAGCAGTCTACACTTGACGACCTAACGTCAAACGTTCATAAAAATCGGCAATGAGATGAATGTGTTTACTTCAACTTTTGAAAGTCATCATGCCAAAATATTACGATCTTGAACTAGACGTGTATGCGATGTTAGCAAAATCGCGCATTGGACGCATTACCAAGCTCAGCAAAAAGCATTATGTATTGTGATTGGTATCAAGTGCCCAAGTGCAGAAAGCAGGCGTGCAAATCAGAGACGTATATTAGCTACGCTGGGGCAACAACGTCCGTATTTACGACAACCGCCTGTTTGTGGCTGTTTACGTTTAGAATAGTCTTTCTTAGCAGTTGGTGCAACTAAATAGCTATCTTAACCCGCCGAAATACATCAGACATCTTCGCCACCTCCTATAGTTAATGAGTCAGAGGATGGGGCAGAGATTGCCGAGCTGACAAGGCCTTCATGTATGTATAAATTAATTACAATTAGGCCTATACCGTGAATTGTTTTTGCCAGTATTATGTGACATTATCACTGAGATGCTAGCACCAATAGTATTAACCGACGGAATTCTACCACCACAACACACGTCAGTGCCAGTAGTCTAATAGTACCTAAATTAGTAATAGTGAAAACATAGTGAATAGGCCTATTAGTAGCAGCAATAACCGTGTTTTATATAGCCTATGTGTAGCAGTACTAACAAGATGGGAAATAGTACGTCGTTACAATTAGCAGCAACAACATCAACCAGCATGACTACCGCCAACACCGCAACAAAAACAACAACAACAACAACAACAACAACAAGCCTTAGCAGCTGCAACAACATATTGGAAGATGCACTAGAACAGTGCTATAAGCGCTTCTGTTAAAAGTCCAGGTGAAATATAGGCCTGATAATTTGACAGTTTTGTTTGGACCTACGTTTATTTGTATACATACGTGCATATGCACGCGTACTACTCACACGCACGCACGTGCGCAAATCAGTTGCCATATCCCTTTGATGACCCGATAGAAACAGACAAACATACACACGGACAGAAAAACCGACCGACAGGCAGACGAATATACAGAGTAAGCCGTATTACCCCATGGGACAACATAGATATAATAACTTATACAAAAATAGTTATCTCTTTAATGTCCAAAGTTGGCCAAGAGAATTACAAGATTTTGCGTCAGAATGTCCCTTTGTAGGTCAATAGCAGACTATCCTTGACAATTATTTAATGTGATGACTGGCTTGAGTATCGAGGCAGTAATTTTATTTGGAAAACTACATAAATTATTCTGCTTTTGGACTACAAATGGGCTGCTTATGGGCATGCCCCAACACCAGTACAGAAACCGGTCGGGCCGGTTTCGACATGGAAGTGATGAAGTGTCATATTTATCGAATGCATTCACTATAAGTATTTAAAGGCTGTTGTATCATACATTCATGCATCATTTATATCCTCAGGTGCAACTACTACCCCAAGTCGATGTCAATCAGCGCCTCTTACATCAACGAGAAGAGAAAAGCGGCCAGCGAGTGAGCCATCGAGGGAAGAACTGCACGTGAGTTCCTTCAAATGGAAACTAAAAAGACAAAGCTGGAAGCGGAAAAGCATAAATTGGAGAAAGCAAAAATAGAGAAAGAAGTTACCAAATTGGACCTCGAAATTCAAATGCTCCAACATCAAACTCAAATACAACAACAACTTCAGCAGCTACAACAGCAGCAGCTACAACAAAAACAACAACAACAACAACAACAACCACCCAACATATATGTATCTCAATTTACCTATACTCAGCCATTTTAAATTCAACTGACTTATCCAGTCAATGGCTCACCTTCGTATATGCCTACGTTGTCTCCAACATTGATGTTATGCACCAGCACTACTCGACCAACCCAATCACCGCGGTAGTCCAACTTAATGTAAACATTGTCTCTCAATCTGCAATCATGTTGGTAATTACCATTAAAGATTTGATTGAAATCTACCAAACTTGACTTTCTGTCTCATGTCTACCTACAACTGCAATATGTCTCAATTGGAGGAATGCGTTCTAATTTGATATGCAAACCAGCCAACATTACATGATTAGCCCAAATAGACCCTCACTGGGTTATTGAGTGGGACCTATTTGGGCAGCCCTATTGAGGCACAGACGGTTCTGGTCGCGGGCTCTAGTTGGGGGGCCAACTGGGCTAGCATAGAGTGGACTACCCAAGTAAGGGCCAAACTGGGTCCCAATAGATCTCCAACTAAGTTGCTAGGCTTGCTTGGGACCAGCAGGAACATGTTGCCAAAACAGACTGGACCGCAATTGGCCCCAATTTGGCATGCTTGTTGGGAAATTGCCCTTATGATTGGGAGGGGCATAAGACAGAACAACCTATTTATTACCATAGGCTCCACGCTGTAAGTGTTGGACAATAATGTGAATGAGTTGATACGGCGTACAATTGACTGAGCGCACTGTTGTGTCTTAGTGGAAATTAATGTTTATTCACACTGTAACTGGGATACAATTGGTCTATTGACTTCAATATCAAAATGGACATACCAGTACCAATGTTTAGTATGCACCATTATATCAGCGTTGGTGGTTAGCTAGGTATATTTTATGTGCGGTGACAGTGTATACAAATGTCCATTATGCTCACCGAAAAAGTCCAGTATCAAACATATTAGGAACTCATTATTAGCCGCGATTGCGATCAGCGAGCGGCTCTAGAGGAGCTTTTGTTAGTCCGTCCCTCCCTCCCTCCCTCCTTCAGTGGCCAAACCCTCAGAAATGTTAAATTTTGTTTAATTGATAATTAATTCATCAAGGGGTTATCCGATCACAATGAAACTTCACAGGATGTTTCTATGCCATCATTACAGCCTGCCTTTAATGACCACCTGCCCTTAATTACCACTTGTCTTTAGTGACCACTTGTCTTTAGTGGCCACCTGTATTTAGTGAAAACCAGCCTTTTATGACCACCTGCCTTTGATGACTACCTATCTTTAGTGACAAAACCCTAAAAGGTCGCGGCTTAAACGGCATATGCTGTTCTAGTTTAACAAAGTCTAGTGTACACGTAATTTCATAATACTTTTCCTGTTCATCATTATCTCAGCATGTATTTAGCTAACTACAGTTTGGATAAGCTGCCTTCGAGCCACGCGTCCTGGTAAATCAACATGGCGAATAATTTCATTTACATTTTGATTTTGTTCCGCAATGTCATCCTCTGGTCGTATCTGTACCGCATTAATGCAAATTTTATATAAGACAATGACAGCTTGTATCACGTCGCATGCACGTTCTGGCGTCATTCGCATCTTGTTGAGAACCGCAAACCGCCGTTTGAGCACACCGTTGTATCTTTCAATTGCATTTCTTGTTGGCATTTGAGCAGCATTGTTTTGATGTTCTGCATCGCCCATGGGATTGAGTACCGGTACCATCAGCTATTGCATTAAGGCATATCCGCCGTCTCCCAAGACATACCCTACATTGAGATGGTGTGGGAAATGCCTGTGAGTCATGTGTTAATCCCGGCCAACGAGCGACACAGTTAATTATGTTAAGCTCATGGTCACTCATAAGTTGGACATTGATGGAAGGTGTGACTTTCCTGTTCACGTATTGCCATTCATTGTATCCTGGAGCCTGTATGGGTACATGGGTTCCATCAACACATGCAACGGCATTAGGAAATACTTCCAGTGTGTGAAAGTCGTGTTTGATATGTGTTAGTGCCTGTTGTTCAGTTGGAAATCGTATATATAGAGGCAATCGTCTTTTCAGACCTAACGCAACACGTCAGATAATCCGACATGCAGTCGCCCGATCCATATTCGCCATTCATTTGCTAGTAATCGTAACGTTACAAGAGTTTGCATCTCAACAGATACTGGTAATACTCTTCGCGCAGACCGTTGTAAATCACCCTTAAGTTCAGCAATTAATGCCAGCAGCTTAATTCTCGGGAACCGAAATCGATCATACAGCTCCACATCATCATATATATCCAATGGGTTGGTTCTATCACGAAAGAGTCTTTCCCTTCGTAAGGCTGTACGGTATTGCATACCATCAAACCCAAACCAATGTACCATTCCAAACATGATTAACGCTATCAAAAATAACAAAGTATGCACTACTACTACTACTACTACTACTACTACTACTACTACTACTACTACTACTACTACTACTACTACTACTACTACTACGACTACTACTACTACTACTACTACTACAACTACCACTACCACCACTACTACTACTACTACTACTACTACTACTACTACTACTACCACTACTACTACCACTACTACTACTACTACTACTACTACTACTACTACTACTACTACTACAACTACCACTACCACCACTACTACTACTACTACTACTACTACTACCACTACCACTACTACTACCACTACTACTACTACTACTACTACTACTACTACTACGACTACTACTACTACTACTACTACTACTACTACTACTACTACTACTACTACTACTACTACTACTTTTGAAAAATCTAAGATTCAATAATGTAAGATGATAAACGTGATATATAAGAGCAATACTTGTAAAAATCTTCACCGCTTAAAATATTACAATCTCAGTGTACACCTCATATGACAATGCAATTCGGCCTGGGTGAATAAATAAAAGTGAAAACTGAAAGCTACGCCGCTGACTCGTCCGCTACCTGACAGTCGTGACTACGTCGTCTGCTTTGTGACTAAATGTACTCGATGTTTGCTTTCTGCACTCGGCTTATCTTTGTGCCTCTGTTTTACGCCTGAGATAAGCCGGGCGAAAAAGCGCAGCGGTACCTACCTTTCGTAAATATCGTCACCTCCGATATCATATTTGCTAATTTTAGTAAAATTGGGTTCGATCTATTAGCCTGGTATTTTAGTCGGATGACTAACACCACTATTATGAAGAAAATAGATTTCGGTAGCTTTCTTATGTTCGCTCATAAGCGAGTTTGGTCGGGAAAATACAACCGGAACTGTCTTTGTCTTGTGGCATGCGCACGCTGCAAATATACAAAGTAGACACCATAGGAATCTTATAAGCGTAGAATGGATATTATCCTGTTAAATGCGGAATTTTAGTTAGGTAGTTTATTATAGTCTCTAAAACAGTATGTTTCTGTTACTAATTCTATTACGTAGTCGAATAAAGTATCAGATTAATAAAGACAATCCATGTTTATTTCCGTTAAAATTATATACGTTTGCGTCTGTCCAATTTCTCTTCCAATTACCAAAAGATAATTTACTCACGTTCCTGCTGATCGTCTGCGCCAGCCTGTTACAACATGTGCAGTTGCATTTAACCGAGTTCACGTCACCGGAAGTCAGGGCAACGCCTTCTGTTGCTACAGTATGCGCATGCCCCTTCTACATGTATTACATTTCTATAATAGAAACGCACGCGTGATTGAATTATCCGTATGATAGCGGATACGTGTTAATCCTCGAGTACAACTTGTAATTTCTGTGCGAGGCTGGTTGGTTACTTATAATGGCAATATGATTCAACTATAGTACAGCTAATAAATAGGATAAACTGATTTCAAAGGAAAAACAGAAACACGTCAGTCAGTATAATTGTGAATACGATTTAAGAAACTGTTCTGTTGAATATGTTGAATATAAGTGGATGGGAAGGCAGTGCAGCCTTAGGCAGCAATGTCTTCCAATCTAATTATGTTCAAAATAATCAACAGTAAGTTTTATTCCGTTTTGGAAACACGTACAATTATTCCCGAACTGGACTGTGCGCTTATTTTAGGAGTAACTGTTCCAATTCTGTCTAGTGTTCCCGAATACAGCTGCATCATCACCATCTTAGGAAAGAGATTGGTGTCCAAAAAACATTCCTGAATCAATAAAGTTCAGTAAAGTTACTCCTGCCCCAAACCACGTTTGAACCCTTTTATAATTACTCTCCGACTGAGCACTCAGAATCAGACCACGGTTAATATTAGCGAAAACAAACATAAAAAAGCAAATCAAATACCATCATAAAATCCCACTGGCTGTTGTTGATCGGCTGGTTGCCAGTTCCAAAGTCATTATCCCAAGATATGTGTATCGCAATCCAGGAAATAAATACAGGGAGGTCTTCCGTGGGGGTAACATATGCAAGGCTATAAAACACCGGGCTGTCCAAAGTATACGAGGTTTTTTATTGCTCACATGAGGCAACATATCGTCGATATGGCTTTACCGGATTGATCCGAGGTCTCTAATGGCGTGAATAAAATTGATATGTTTAACAAATAGTCGACATAAAGTTAGGATTATTTGGCGAGACTGAGACTTGTAAGAGCCCACTACTGTTTTCACGTTGAGGTGTTTTTGGATCTGGAGAAAACGCCACTGCAGAAATACAGACACATATGCGATATATCTTTCGAGAACTGACACCGATTATACAGGAGGAATCTTAGCTATTCCCGGTCAATCTTCGAATAAGCTCCACCCACACTTCGCCAGTGTTGGGATCGATCGATCCCTGAACTACATAGCTCTCACTTTCCAGAAAGCTATACAGCTAAGCTGTTGAATAATTTGAAACCAATTTGACTGGGTGTTATTGCTGCCTCTGGCAACTGCGCCCAGTCAAATTAGCTTTACAATATTTAACAGCATGTTTATTAAACAGCAAAGACATACAATTCGTAGTCCGTCATCAATTGAGCGTTCGTAACACACGTATGTACGTCATGCATGATGGCATTGATTATAACGTCATCCTACACGTCACGCAGTTGATTATAACGTCATATGATTGATGAAAAATCTGGAATGTTCCATTATAATTATTTTGTATCGTAATAATAACGTGGATGTAGAGTGTTTCTCTCCAAAACAAGAACAGCTTGCGTTAAAACAGTTCACGTAAAATTGCTAAAATCGTAAAAGTTTGGCGGCCCAAACGCTATACCTCAATTTAATGAAGCGATATACATCTTAACACATGGTGATTTCATTCAGTATACACTAATATGATATCTTTTATTGCGAGATTGATTTAGGGATATGTCTCTCTTAGTCCGTGCCCACACTAGAGAGTTAACCCGGATTAACTCTCTGATGTGAACACAGCCTAAGTCAACTTCACCAGCCGTAATAAAGTATATCCATTTTATAGAATGAAAGCATCACTAGTTAAAGGGGCATACTCACAACAAAATGCTTGAAAATAAAATTGTTGAAATAATATACTTTTCGAGGCTGAAATTATGTACCTCAATGTAATGAAACGAAATAAATCTTAACATATGATGATTTCATTAAATAAGTGTTGTAGATTTAGTTGTGAATTTGACTATGGGGCTTGTGCCACTAATTCAATTTGACAACATACAAATTGTTGTTAATTTATACGTAATGCAATCATTATATGCTAAGATTTATTTCGTTTCATTACATCTACACGCCCTCTAATAGTATATAATTCTAACAATTTTATTTTGAACCATTCTGTTGTGAATATACACCTTTGAGATATATTTCCTCTCATTGCATTGAGGTGCACCACATTTAAGTATCTAATAGTATACGATATTAACAATGTTACTTTCAATCAGTCCGGTGTGAATTGCGTCCTTTGGTATTTATTTTCCGGCAACAAACATACCTTTCCACTGTATCCACCCATCACATGACGTCATACTCAAATACATCCTGTGTAGAATGACATCATAATGAATGACGCAATTATGGCGTCACGAATGGCGTGGTTAAGTACTCCTATGCGTTGTTGTACGAATTGTATGTCTTTACTATGTAATAAATATTATGTTGCATATTTTGAAACTAATTTGACTGGGTGCTGTTGCAATAGCACCCAGTCAAATTAGTTACAAAATATTCAACAGCTTACATGTAGAGTTTTGAACAAATTAATAGTTAGGGCATTCGGGGATTGGTCGGCCCCAAACACGGCGAAGTATGTGTGGAACTTAGCTAGAAGTGAGCGGGACATTGCTAAAACTGGGACGGCCCATTGGAATAACAAGTTAAGATCAATATTAATGTAATAAGTACTATAATTTTTCATATAATTTCAGCCCGTTCCATATTTGAACGAATGCTGCTCATTGGTTAGATAACGCGTAAGCAATATGTCTATAAGCTAGATAACATGTAATAATCACACATGCCCCTGACACCACAAGTATTTACAAATGACGACGACACCGAAAATGTAACCAAGACTGTGTGGGTTATGGTGTTGATTTTAAAATAGTTCACACCAGGACGCCTGAAAACAAAATCACTAAAACCGTATACCCCTAGAGGCTTGAACGACACAATCCAATATAGTGAAACAACACACTTCTAACAGGTGACGACTTCACTCCGCACAAATTAATACCATTTTTTCAGTTGTGAAGAGGGTTAGGGAATCGTGCTTCTAATTCAACTTCACCACTCCACTAGTCCACTCGCACTGAAATCTTCACATGCCAGGACTCACCTGCCCCACCACACCGAGGCATGCTCGCCAAGCGTCCAAACGCACACAATTTCAAGAAATTCAGTCTCAAGCATCATGATGAGAATGTAGGTCCCTAACTAATGACGCCCATACATATTTAAAACAAATTAGCGTGTAATACATAACGTCTTATCTGCAACAGACACTCCGGTGACCATCACATGTATCAGCAAAGTCTTTTGGTGCTTATTCAGACACGTATATTATAAAATGTTGCTCTTGTGGCGCGATGGTGAAGGTTCTGTTGGATGTGGGTCTTACGACCACCAGTTTCACAGGATCAGTATCAACGAGCCCGAAAAGCAGGTGCCCACTACAGACAGGCTAGGCGTCCAATGTGTGCCTGCTTCTTATGCTTGTCTTCTTGTGTACACATCAACCTCCACCTATATTTAATTTGAGGCAAACCGCTTTGTCTTCCGATATGGTCCCGGTCATATTTGAAGATAAATGTGTTTGGTCTGGTGGTTAGATTTGGATCTTCGTATAAGAGTAAGTTATCTGTGATGTTGGGCATTCAATTTATGATTAGGTCGGATATCTGTTTGCCTCTTGATTCATTTTAGCGAGTGTATCTGAATAGGTAGCGCGTGTTGTCTTCTATTTCGTTACAGTGTGGGCAATTTTGGTTTTCAAGTAGATAATAGCGAAACAAATGCCATTGTAGCTGGCTACATGTATTTCTTAATTGTGTTTGCAGAATGTTCAAGCGTCGTTCTCAATAGGAGAAATATGTTGGAACAGGTAATTTAAAATTTAAATGCATACTTTTCTTAAACTGCGATAATATTGCTGAGTTCTGTGTGTTTGGGTCTACGCGATTCCACAAGTGGTTTGTGTTCGGGAAGAGAGCATCCGAAGACATCCAGGCGTGTTTATTCTTCTAGATAAGTGTGTCTAGTATGGAAGTTGTAATTCGTTGCTTCTCCCAGATAGCGAGGGATACGCTCCTTACCGTAGATTGGACAATGGTCTTCGTTTATGATTTTATATGGGAATACCAACTGTTTTTCGTCAGTGTGTCAGCGTCTCCAGCCCCACCTCATTATATATTAATGCGGGTGGAGTAAATCTGGGGAGGCCAGTTAATACATTCTAAGTGTGGTCGGAAGTAACATGTGTACATATGTGCGAGTCTTGCGTGAAAGAAGGTACGTGGTTTCCCTCATTGATCATAGTATTTTATTGCTTTTTGATAATAATTCTTGTATGTGATTTGCCCATTTGAAATCATTTGAGAAGGTTATACCTAAATATGTTTGAGGGTGTGGCAGTGTTGATTCTTGTGTTTTGATGAATATATTTATTGTATTTTGATGTGCCCGTCTATGTGTGCGTATACTCACTGATTTGCTAGTGGCATTGGCTAGAACTGTTCTCAATCTTTAATACATCTCTATTTAATAATGTGTTGACGTCTACCGAGTTATTTCCACACACCGATAGCGAGGTGTCGTCGGCAAATAACTGTAACAAGTTGGCTGTCACTTCTGCAATATCGCTTATGCATATTAGGGAAAGAAGCGGTCCAAGTACGGAGCCTTGTAGCACTCCAGCATTTATGCTTTCATGGGAAGAGTATATGTTTGATTTGCACTAGCCCTTTGCTGTTTCTTATAAGCTAGATTGTTCGATATCAATTTGTGAATGTTGCCAACTATAGAACATTGGTGTGCTTTATACAACACGCCTCTATAACAGACAGTCGCAGGCGTTAGCTACATCGACGAACTCTGTACATATATATTTCTGTTCATTTAGAACCTTTCACTGGATGTGGCACATTTCAGTTAACCGGTGTACAGTTAACTGGTATGGTCGAAACCCTGACTGAAACTGGAATGGCATGTGGTTTGTACCTAGGCGATTGTAAATATCATGTTGCCCAAGACACGTAGACGTGAGTTTGGTTTGTAGTTTCCTGGATCCTGTTTGTATCCCATCTTGAAGAGTGGGTTTATACAAACAGTTTTACATAGGCTGTGGAAGCTACATGCGTGGAGTGATTTGTGAAAGAGAATGGTAATAGAAATAGATATTGTTGGTTGTGCTATCTGCAATATGTGGTGGCTGGTTTTATCATGACCTGGGTCTTTGTTGATGTCCACATTTGGAATGATGTCAGTGACTTCTTGTGCAAAAATATGTGCGCTGGTCTGTTTTGTACGTTAAGTGAAACCTCAAATAAACAAAGGATGGGACACTTCCTACCTGTGCCACGCCTATATCTAGCTAAGTTCCGCCGACCTTTTTGTGTCATGAAATCGTTTTGAAACTTTGACGCCTGAATTCCCAGCACCTAAACTTGAGGGTAAATAACTATATATGTAAGCATTTGAATATGTGTAAGTAATGTTATTGGGAGCTGTTGCTTCCAGTAGCCCTAGTCAAATTACTTTCAAATTATTCAACAAAATAGTCACTAAATTAAACTTCATAAAAGACATACATTTCGTACTGGTATACACTCGACACAGCTTCGAGTTTTCAATTTTCTGACGAAGCTAAGTCAACATGTGACGGATCTAAGCCAAAATCTGCCGTGTTTGATTATGACGTCAGCTACTTTAATGACAGATCAGATTCTCTATTCCACCGCCATTCAAGTCCGAAGTTTGGCACTAATATCCAAAGTGAGCAGTTGCGTAATTCGAATATGCTCCGCTAAGATGTACTCAGTAGGGGGCTTAAGAATCAACCAAATGTTGCCGATTGATCTTCCGTCGCACGTGGTGACAGTTGTAGTTAATCGAAGACAGATCAACAAGGAAGTCAAATAAAACCATGGGCATCTGAAAGAACATATTGCTGCCACCATGTGACATAAAACGACAGGATGTGTGTGAGTGTGTCTGGGATGCTGCGGCGTTATCGCCATCCGCGCCAAAATATATAGAACGCCAACGATATTAAAACACGATTTACAACAGACGCTGTAAATGAAAATGTAAGGAAAATCGTTACACCAGCCTCCGAAAGTGGTCGTATGCAAAACTTCGACGAGACTTTCTCAACGGAAACACGAATGACAAATTCGACCATACAAGCTGTTACCCCGTATCTCACTCGAAGCACTGACAGGGCGGAAATGAAAAAATCGAAATTTACGACGTTGTTCCACTTCATGGTAAACATGGCCGACTATCAGATTAAGCACGCTCCCAGTGATATTCATTTCGGATTTGAAATTATTTGAAAACTGAAATTGAAGTTTTACGCCGATACGATGACGAAAAAGCTGTTGCTGTCTATAGCAAGAACAATTTATAGCAAAACAGTATAGAGAATCAATGATTTTTACAATAAATTCATATAAATGCCACCGAAATACTTGCCATTTCCTCGAAGCAGTATAATCTATAATGGCATACCATTACGACGCTATGGCTAATTGACGACCGTGGTTTTCGCGATGCTGATAATTGGGGTCGTCTATTCGCTTGGTCTTTGATACCTAATTCCATTTCCAGAAATGTCTTTGACAAATGGACTCTTATAAGTGCCGTGTGGGAAATTACTAATATAGCCGTTCACGAGTTGAGTCAGACAACCCGTTATAAACATCGCAATGCTTCTCCGAGAAAATGATACACAACATGTGCGCTCAAAAGAGGGATACATTTCTAGCTATGTCCCGCCCATTGCTAGCTAAGGTCCGCCCACATGTTGTACGTGTTACGATAGATTTAGAATTCTATTCCCAATGTAATTAAACAGGTATAAAGCTGTTGAATATTGTGAAATTCATTTGACTGGGCGATGTTGCTGCCAATGGTAGCAACATCTCCCAGTCAAATTAGTTTCAAAATATTCGCAGAATGTTTACTAAATGATATATACACTAGTCAGGGACATACACCTCGTACACTAGCCGGACATTTTAATATTCATACATATCTATATATGGCGTTTATTATGCATTATGATTGTGACGTCAACCTACACGTGATTACATTGATTATGACGTCATATAATTGTGTGATATTCCGATATGTTGATGAAATGCAGCCAACACTGACCTAAACGACGTGGACCTAACCTATAGCCTTCATTCGGTAATGTAGACACGATTCCGGAACTATCAAACTTATAGGGTCATTACTTGTGGAACAGATGTCCACATCGCTTTTATATAATTTCACTTCAAATATCATATGAGCCGAATTGGCATCTGTCACGTGACATAATGACGTTTAGTCCCCGCAGCGACATTTTCACTCGCGTTACCTTATCCCTTTTAGGTGCATGGTGCGACCGCGAATGTGAGAAAAAGCAGATCAATATGTCTACTTGCAAACTATTTTAGGGGGTTTGCCTTTAAACGGAATATGTATAGGCCAAGAGAAGAGTATATTCTGAGCGAGTCATTCCAGTGTAAACTTTCAAAATACTCTTCTCTTGGCCTTCAAATGGACACTGGCTAAGCAAAAACTAAAATTATCTTTAACCTGCCCGTTTTATGGTCAAGCCGGCCAAAATTCAAGAGTGTATAAAAAAGGCTTCTAATTTAAAATTACATGAGAAATGTTGACCATTAAAACGATAAACTAACATAAGTAGTATGTTGAGCAC
>CM067365.1:38681593-38701593 GCA_034401795.1 Chaetoderma sp. LZ-2023a
CCCCCTCTCTCTCTCCCTCCCTCTCTCTCTCTCTCCCCCCTCTCTCTCTCTCTCTCCCTCCCTCTACCACTATATCTCGCTCTCTCTCACTCTCTCTCCCTCTCCCTAGCTCTCTCTATACCACTCTATCTCGCTCTCTCACTTTTTCTCTCTCCCTCGCACTATCTCTCTCTCTCGCCCTCTCTCTCTCCCTCTCCCCCCCCCACCCCTCTCCATCTCTCTCTCTCTCTCGTTCTCTCGCTCTCTCTCTCACTCTCTCTTTCCCTCTCTCGCTCTATCTCTCTCTCTCTTTTGCCCCCTCTCTCTCTCTCTCTCTCGCTCGTCCTCTCTCTATCTCTCTCGCCTTCTCGCTCTCTCGTTCTCTCTCTCCCTCTCACCCTCTCGGCCTCTCTCTATCACTCTATCTCTCTCTCTCTCTCTCTCTCTCTCTCTCGCTATCTCTCTCTCTCTCTCTCTCTCTCTCTCTCTCTCTCTATCACTCTATCTATCTCTCTCTCGCTCTCTCTCTCTCTCTCTCTCTCTCTCCCTCTCTCTCTCTCTCTCTCTCTCTCTCTCTCTCTCTCTCTCTCTTACTCTCCCCCCCCTTTTTCCTGCACTATATGTGTATACAAGTTAATTAGATACATATACTCATAAGTATATTATTTAGTCAGCTACTTTACATTGTTGCTGCCATGTAAGTATTGTAATTATTTAGTTGAGAGAGAGAGAGAGCGGACATATGTTGTAAGAATGTGTGCCCAATCCCTTTTACACATGGTAACTTAACACCTCTTGTGTCAACTTAACCCTTTAATGGCCAAACTGTCAAAAAACAACTTTGCACTGGTCTTTAGACAGGACTATATGAAAGGCCTAGAGAGCAGTATGTTGTACAGATTTACCGCTAGAATGACTGGCTCGGTAACCGAGCCAGTCATTCTAGTGGTAAATTTTCAAAAATGCTCTTCTCTCGGCCTGCAGATAGACACTGCTTAAGTAAAAACTGTACTTTTCTTTACCATTACCCCTTTAATGGTGAAGTCGGCGAAATCAAATTCAGTGGTAAATTTATAAAAATGGTCTTCTAAAATTAAAATATCCTGAAAAATAGCTTTGAGGTGCTGTTGACACAAGAGGGGTTAAACTATGTTTTAAGAATCTGTCTACACAATGCCGAGATGTATGCTCGTATCATGTCAGTGAGTGATTCCACCAAAAATATGACAAATTATGATTTGTGATGGCTTGCTATTTCCTATAGCTGCCACTTGGCGCTTCACTGACATTCCCCACATAATGGCAGTCGTGTTCCGTTCTTGTAAGGGCTAACGTGTACCGTAATATAATAGGTGTCAAATTATGAGGGAGAAAATCACCCTTTGAATCATAGAGTCGTAATTTCAAGTCAAGCAGAAACAAATTCGACAGGGACCTTCCGGTTTCCGTTCAAATTAGTTTCAAAATATCCAACCTAATATTACATACATTGTAAAAGCATTTATCGTATTTGCACTTTCGGGTTCAAAGGGTTACGCCCGTCGTGGTACCTCGTTATTATCATTCCCCATTGACCGTGGGGGGATCAAGTGTGAACACTATCTAGTTATCGATATATTGAGGCTCGACGCGATATACTACGATTCGATACAATTATCGATTAAACTGAAAATATCGGAACATCGTGAACAAATTATTGCGACTTACTGCATATTTGTAATACGTTTGTCTGGAAGCTGATGCTGCCATTTCAGTGAAAGTGATCTCGGAATAATCAGCAGTTTGAGCCCGGTTGTTATTGATCCTATTACCAACGTGTGGCAATCTAAAGTTGATGCATATCTACGAAGCGCCGGATTAAGGCAAACGCTAACGGTGGTATAGCCCAATACCCCCGAATAATTAGGTTCACCCCAAATCATAAACAAGTATCGTATCCTACCCATTCACACGTTTCCCGTCATGATATACGTAAGCAGTTGAATATTTGGAAACCAATTTGACTAGAAGTTCGATTTTGTATCTATGAGCCAGCACATGTTCAAAGCGTGAATCAGTATTCTATGGGACGCCAGGTCACCATTCTGTCAACTCATGTTAGCTAATGGAAAAATAACCACAGTAGCATCATGGCATTTACCAAGCGAACTTTGATATTAACTAAATGTATTAGTGAAAGTGTATTTGCCATTTGCTTGCGCGATCTACAATGATAAGCAATCTGATACTGTAGCATATCGTTTGAAAGCATATCCCTTAGACAAGCTTATCAAAATTCAATCCATATTTTCTACGTTCCCACCAGGCATACGTTTCATTGTCTAAAACTTCAATAAACTGTGACAGATTCATCAGAAAAAGCGAACGGAATACAATTACTTAATCAATACAACCGCTGATAACGAGAGCAATCAGAGATTGCAGACCATCGACCTCACATTTGTATCGAATTTTACAAAGGTTTTGGATTTTCCAGATTTCTCGGAATTGTGAAATCACACTGTGCACGTATTAAAAATTGATTCAAATAGGACCAGCAGATTTCGAGATATCCATAGATCCGTAATTTGATACGAATCCAAAAAGGGTAATTGTGATAACGAGTAACGTCTTGATATCATAGTTTATGCCAACAACAGCTTCGCACGCACGCATGTCCACCCACTCTTCTGACCGGCCGCGCGCACGCACGCATGCACGCACGCACGCACGCACGTTCTCACGCACTCATGCGCTCGCTCGCATGCACGCTCAATCGCACACGCATTCACTCCCTCCCGCACTCACCCGCTCGCACGAACGTACGCACCCAGACATGCACGGTGCGTGCGCGACCTCACGCACGGACGCGTGCACGAAAGCAAGGACGCACTCACTGACACACGCACGCGTGAATGAATGCACTCACGCACGGATGCACGCACACACGCGTGCTCTCACTCACACATGCACGCACGCACGCACGCACGCACGCACGCACGCACGCACGCACGCACGCACGCACGCACGCACGCACGCACGCACGCACGCACGCACGCACGCACGCACGCACGCACGCACGCACACACGCACTTGCGCACGCACGCGGGCACGCATACATGCAAAGCATCTGGATGTCATATGATAACTTAAGCAACTGTACAGATTTAGGGTCGAATTGACCTTTCCAGCTTTAGCTATGCCTCGACCATCCCTAGTTAATCTCCGCCCACACCTCACTCGTGTTGGGATCTATCGATCCCCGAACCTCTTGACTATCAAGTTCCAGAAAGCTATATAGAGAGAAGCCTGTTTACTACTTTGAAACTAATAGATTCTGCCTGAGGCAGTAACAGCGCCAAGTCAAATTAGTTTCAAAATATTCAACCGAATGTTTATTAAATAGCAAAGACATACAATTCGTACAACATCTCAGACTATTACGCGTTAAATACGGGATATTTCGAATCAGTCATGACATCATGATTATGACGCCAACCTACACGCCACTTAGTTCAGTATGACGTCATGTGATGGATGGATAAACAGGAAAGATGAATTGTAGCAGGAAAATTATCTCACAAAGATAAAATGGAAGTAACTCTTTAATCAGACTTAAAAATACAAATATTTCAAAAGAAAAAAGTGTAACTGTATGACTATTGTTTGCTTTATTGCCGATTTGAAAGAGAACGTGTTCAATATTGCGTTGATCTAGTCCTAGGGGCAATGTAGCTGGGCGATAGCTTCTGTTTGCTGGTTTCGTGTACATTACTTTTACGTTGATAACTCAATCTTTTCTGATCTGACATTTAAATTGGTAAGGGGAACGACGTCCTCCTGGAATTGGGCGACTGTGTCGCTATTTTACCCAAGAGCACTTTCTTACCAGGATCGTGTTAAGAAGAAGCTGTAGAACACTCGATAAGGCATATTCACTGAACCATTCGCATGCTCGATAACTATCCTAGCATTCCTACTCACTGGAACGAAAATGGCAGCAGAATGTAGAATATTTTGAATGCAATTTCTGAAACTGTGGTTCGGGGTTTTCTCACAATAAACAACAGTTGTGTTTAAATTATATTCTACTTGTATGCAGATAATGCGATAAACAAATTGCATAGACTGTTTTTATGGTGCTATCGAAAAACCAAATATCATCTGGATGCCGGTCTTAGCAGATACAAGATAATCAAAATGAATATTAATCGAGTACTTTAAACGCAATATTCAGTTTTATTTGGTGGCGTACGAGTTGCTGTCCGGCTTTCCTACACATAATTCGACATTAGTTTTGTCAATTTCGTTTCATGTTTAAAATAAGTTATCTCACAGGGCGAGAATACACGAGTATGTGCGGTTACATTGGTTAGCGCTTATTATATAGTTGCATTTTTTTTCTTCAAAATAACCGCAACCATGTCGAATGAAATAGTCATGTTTACATATCGAATACCACAGTTAACTGCAGTTGTTTAAAAATAAATTAATATATTAGAGTTAATTTTGAAATTAGCTGTTAAATTGTGAATAATGGATTTAATCGTTTCATGACGAAGCCTGCCAAAACCGGTCTCTGCTTTGCTCTTGAGGAATTCCCCATTACAGGAGAAGAGAAGGGTAGTTTTGAAGCTTTACTACTGGAATGACTGGCTCGATAACCGAGCCAGCCATCCCACTGCTAAATTTAAAAAAAATTCTTTAGGGGGCCTACTCTCGGCCTGCAAATGTAATTCAATAAGGAATTATTTTGATTCCTGTGACCAAATTTAGACATTAAAGGGCTACGAATATAGTGTGTATCAGAACCTGAGACACTCACATCGTAATCTCCTCTTGCTGCGTGCCTCAGGCTCTTATAATGTTCTCTCAAAGACCCACTCTATAGTGCATTCCACCCTCATACTGCAGCTTACAGGGCCAGTAGTGGACCAATACAGGATCAGTACCGGACCAGTAACACAAGCTTTAATGGCAGGGACATGCATCTACGTACCCGCAGTGATCTGTGGCTACTTCTGCCATCGAGCCACTTGTCATCGGCTATGCAATGGGTTTTTTCTGGTATAAGAGTACATATTTGCACGCACTGACAGAAATATAATAATACAACAGTATATAATTAAACTGTATTTCCGCACGTGCTATAGAGTTCCATGGCTAAAGTTGATATGTAGACGATCAATGTTAAGAAAATGTTGACAATCTCTCTATTTATTAATAGCGTGCCAATAGTTCACGAATTCGGTGTAATCAATATCCCACCCACATTATTTCCTGTACGTTGTACTTTTTTCTGCTATCAGTTCTAATTACTATTCCTTAACGCAATTTCGGTATTATTTCTGCACAGCCAACTCTGCCTTCAACCGTATTAATAGTTTATGACAACGTCTTAATGATGTCGTGAATAGCACAGCTCTTCCTCTACTTCCATCGCACACGCAATACCAGTACCATGGTTATTCCGGTGTGATAATCCATATCAGAACTCGTCTTCGTACCTGTAATACTTCCCAGCACTACTTCAATCTTGTTCCAAAATATTTTCCACACTTTTACAGCGTTTGAACACAGACTATTTTCTGAATCCAGGTTAAGGGTTTTACTGCGGTTACGTGTTTATTCAAACGGCATTTACATCTACATAGGGTTATCCGATGTGAATAAAACCGTAGATATGTGTTCTACTCTATGCCTACAACTAGTGTATAGAAAACAGATTTCAATTTTCACGTCGTTTCATTAGGTTTTCGGCATTTGAACATAATATTCTGCATCCAGGTTACGGCTTTAGCCCCAGTTAATGTTTTTTCAAATGGAAATTTCTTCAAGAAAGAGTTATCAGAATAAGACTTCACAGATTTGTTTCATACCCTGATTAAGTCACGTGCGTATAAAATAGTAATCGATTTTGACATTTTCTCCCATACAGTTGCAGCGTTTGAACCTAGATAATGTTACGCATTCAGACTAAGAATTATGTCTGACGCTAAGCGGGGTTTTTCAAATACACATTTATTCAACAAGGGTTAATTCGATATGAATACAATCGTCACCAAGATGTTATATATGATGCGAGGGACGAATCTGCATTAGAACTATATTGATTTACAACAGTTTTCCATAGACTTTGAGCGTTTGAAATTAGACTGTTTTCTGGGTCCAGAATAAAGGTTTGTGTTGTGGTTAACGTTTTCTGTCAAAAAACTTTTGCATAAACCGTTGTTTGTCTGAGTACATCAGATTTGTTCTGTACGATGCTTAGGATGAGTTCACATGAAAATAAACGGATTTTCAAAATGTGTACATGCATTCCCTGCGTTTGAACTTACATAGTTGTATGGCTTCTGGTTAATGATTATTTTAATGAGGTGCATCCTTTTACCAATGACAAGTTACTTACCAACGAATTATCAGATGTCAATGAAGGTTCAGCGATTTCTTCTAGCCGGTGATTGGAACTATGGAGTAGTAAGAAAATATCGAGTCTCACAATTGTTCATACTTTTTTGGAGATTAAACGCCTTCAGTTTAAAGACCTTTTGCCGCGGTTAAGCCTTTTCAAACAACATTCACATCACCAACTGAGTATACAATTTCAATAAGGTTTATATATCCTATCTATACGAGGATTAGAACTAATCTGCGTCGAAAGGTAATTAACTTTCAACGTCTTTCGATACTTTCACAGCGTTTGATGTGCATCCATGTTATACTGAGTATGTAGTGATGAAGTCTGACAATGTAGTCATAAACACATGTTCAATTTAGATGTAATTTTCTTTATTTGCTCAATAGTCTGCTTAAATATAGTCTGTATCATAGCGTACTTGATTTTGAAAATGAGTCTATATATTAGGCTTTGCACTTTTTTTAACAATTTGCCTATCGGCCAGACTTGGTGTGCCAGTAGTCATTGTACAGCGGGTTACTACTAGGCAGCACAGCTTTAAGATTCAGTCTAGCCATGCGTGCCCGTTGGGTAGTCCGATTGATTCATCAAGTAGATTGCCATTTCAAGATGAGACATTATCCAGTGTCTAATCATATCCTGTCACAATTAGTATTTACAGGTATGTTATTTGTTATGCTCACATAGCTCTGCCTTTAGGTATGTACATGTATATAGCTTGGGCATCATTTTTGCACTAACTATTAAGTTCTGGGCAAGTCGGATCCATCCGATAACAACAGAAGGCGAGACATTTGATATATTCTGATAACTCTTGTTCCTAAAATTCTAAGGAAAATGCGGTATTTTATTATTTCCTGTTTGAAATTATATACAATTGATCAATTCAAATAGCGTAAGTTATAAAATAAGTTAAAACATGTTTAAAAAGCCGCAGAAATATGGTAGTTATTGTAAAGTTGAGTACATTATGCAAGATATGTTATATTGAATATTTTGAACATAATTGGATTGGAAGACATAACTGCCCTTGGCAGGTTGGTCGTCCAATCCAATTACGTTCAAATTATTCAAAAATCTCTTTAAATTTGCTTTGAAAAGTTGTTAACTTATTTCTGAGCGGCATTGTATATTGTTTGCGACACGTGTTCACTATATTATATACATATATGAGGTGATATTCCAATAGCTGCATATTAAACACTATGTAATTATTCAATTATCTCAGCCAAAAAAATATAATCTTGCTTAATTTAAATGTTGTTTATTTATAGTGCGACTGCACGGTGTAGTGGCTAACGCTCAGGACTACTTAATCGAAGAACCCGGTTCGTGCCTCAGCTGTCCACTATCTCACCGTCGTTGGAAACATAGACAATCTCCTTCCCTCCTCGCCTCTCTCCACCCAGGAGTATAAATCGGTAACATTTTAACAACTGGGGAAGTTCGTCATAATGACATAATAGACCGCAAAACAAAGACAGGCTAGATATGGTGTGAATGGGGCCGGGAATGGGGGGACTCGATCGACGGCAACTAAACCACTAACTTCTAGTGTGTTCATTGAGATAGTGTTACTAGTAAGCGAGTGGATATTTTGTATATTAATGTGAATCTAATGGAATCAATGATTCAGTTTCAGACAGTAATATAAAATTATATTTCTAGACGGTTTAGATTCTTTGCTGCGAGTAGCAGCTAAATACACCTCCATGTTCCCTAGTGAGTCCGGTAGTCAGTCAAAAAAGGCGTATTCTGTGCTGTATCTACAAGATTTGTATTACTCACATTTTAACACAATCAATGATTACAAGCAGAAGTCCAGACGTTGGCTGTGATCCAGAAAGAAGAATCCGGATCTGGTTCAGATCAAATTCTTGATCTGTGGATGCCCTTTTTACACAGGAAAGTGTGTGGCCATACACTAGGATACTACAACTGTGGTCGGCATCTGGACAATTCCGGCAATCATCTCGATAATCCAAATAATTGACAACAAATTATTTCTGCAATTGATGTAAAATATTTAAATGTATCGTGAGTGAATACACTCGCGAAAACGCAGCTGAAGTTATCATACCTAGATCAAACCTAGAGTGACTGTGGTAAACTTGCCCGACGCACCAAAATCGTTACCTATAATCTTCATAGCACTTGCGAATTCGTTTGTATCGGCTTAGGTTGTCAATATTTGATCGTATTCATCAAATGTTATAAGGAGATTATTTTGAAGAGGCCATATAGCCATGGGCAATACGCATCAGTGGAAATGATTTTATGAGTTGAGCGAAGGGGCTACTTTATTTGACAAAAGTCGTGGTACTAAGCCGTGCAGAATTAATCTGTTCCAATCTGTGGTGTATGTTACGGCCAGCTGTAAGTGCGTCTCCACAAAAAGTTGTGTCGATGTTTGTAATGAGAATCACAATTGCCATTGGCAAGCTGGAAGCTGCACAAATCTCAATATGATCAGGGGTATGGCGAAACTGTCTATAGAGAGTACGTTATGGGTCATTTGAACTTGCTCACTAAATCAATAGAGCATTATAATATCAATGGCGTGTCATAGCAAATGGCATTTGGGACCACAATTTGGGGTTCACTTGAGATGAGTGGTATTACGCCAACCCGTTTTAACGAACTGCCATCTTTGGCGCCATATGGAAGTTTCCTTTCTAGGCAGGCGTGTGTGTATTGTATCCGGTATTAATAATCGAGAATTCTGCTTTATTCCCTAAGCATAATGATGAACACAAGCTCCTAGAGAGATCCCCTCGTATTTTGAGTGCAAGCCATTTCAGCTAAGGTAGGGTGTTATTTTGTATTTCAAATGCAATATACTGGAGCTTAACAATAGGTGACATGTGTATACTATGTTCGAGATCATGCAGACATGTACATGAGGCTATAGGTTAATGAGACCATGTCCTGGAGATATGGTGAGTGCAAATGTATACATATTACCAAACTAGTGTCCAGTTTAATTCTCGTACGCTATGTAAGCGTATTATAAGTGCTGGGCTGGTTCTGTCGTTAAGCCAGTTCACCCACTTTCTTTCCCTGCACCTTTCAAATAAATTGCCCTAGAAAGACCAAATACCGTGTTGGTAAATACACCTCTACTTGTAATTAACCTTTCCGTTACGTTGATAAATCTTAGATCAAATCCTATTTCTAATTGCGATTAGAAACATGAACTCACCCAGTTTTGCCAGTTTTACCAATTAATTGTCAAGACCGCCATAAAGGCATATGAAGTTGTCTTGACGAATTTCCATTTCCACGTCAAGAGAAGACTATTTTGAAAATGTGCCACGCAAATTCACGAGGTTTTTTTTAATGTAACCGTATCTTGGCCTATAAATAGACATTGATCTACCCCTCTTGTGGCAACAGCTTGTTAAAGCACTCAACATGCTACCTATATCAACCAACCCTTTAAAGCTCTAGATATCTAAAAAAAAAACACCCGCAATTCTCGCTCAGTAAATGTACATTTAGAGAAGACTGTGTGTGTACATTTGCAACCAAAATTTACAAAAATAACTATCTATTGCCACACGTTTTGTTCAGCTTGATCATTAAATGGTTAATATTCAAGAACATCCTACTTTTTGCTTTGACAGTGGACATTTGCAGGCCAAGAGAAGACAGATACCTTTTGTAATTTTACCACTGGAATGACTGGCCCGATTACCGAGCCAGTCATTCCAGTGAACATTTTTTCAAAAATGGTTTGCCTTCTCTTAGCCTGCACATGTACATCACTCAAGAGCACTGCAACTGCCATTTTGCAGACCTAACCAGTATAAGATTAGCTGAAACACAAAGGGTTAAGATCGAAGCGATACTCCTTTCTGAGATACAGATTCGATAGACTGTCAATAGCTTTTTCTGCCAAATAAACGAGTGTTGGCACACATTTAACTCCACTTGTGTCAACTTAACACGTTAATGGTTAAGTTGATCAAGAACGACCTATGCAATGATCTTGAGAAATGGCAATCTGTAGGCCAAGAGAAGAATATTTTTTGGAAATTTTACAACTGGCTCAGTAACAGCGCCAGCCATTACAGCGGTAAATATTCGTAAATGCTAACACTATTTTGCCAATGGAATGACTGGCTCCGTTATCGTTTATCGGTTGTCATGGTGCAGGTTTAAGCATTATACGATTAGCTGAAACAAGAGGGATTTAGTAGAAAGTTTGATTATTTTGGTCACTAATCTTGTAATAATCAAACAGCCCACAGTCGTATCTCGAGTAGTATTAATGTCCATTTGCAGGACAGCATACAGTTATTCGTGTACATGTCGGTGGTAACTTTTCATAAATAGTCTTTCACAGAAAGTGGCATTCACAGAAGGAAACTTGCAATTCTCGTGACAAATATTGATCATTAAATGGGTAATTGATATCAGTAGCATGTTGAGCTGTTTAAGGCGGTGTTGACACAAGACGAGGTAATTATAGTAGTTGTCATTCGTAGGAGTACGTTCTACCAACTGATTAACGTCTATAAATAAACGCAATTGTTATGATAAAGAGTTCGTTAATTATTATTGACCAATGCTTCATATTAATACATCCAATTTCGATGATTCTACCGATCGCCAAATGCTGCCAATAATATGAGATACATAGCTATGGCATGGCCATGTAATATCAACTTAGAGTTCATACTAGGACATGATGAGACATACGGTTCCTGGATTACATATTTGGACAAAACTATATGCTGTTCAGGAATAAAATGCATAGTAATGGAGCCATAGATACGACCATACCCAGTGATTAAATTGTGTACTGAACAGTGTGTTTGTACATTCGAATGCCATATGTAGAATTATATTTGAAAGTGTCATAGCACACCAACGGACCATAAACTATCGTCACTTCAAATTGTATGTATGTGCTGATGAATGCAAATGTGATCATTAACGATGAATGCAAATGTGATCATTAACGTAACGTATACATTCTGGAGAGAAGTTCTATTCCATTCCATTGTCGATTGCACAATGTTAATTTTCGACAATCCTGGTTTGTATAAAAGTTACTGAATTCTGAGAATACGTTAGAGCGAAGATCTCGCTCCATAATTAGATGTTTTATTGTTGCCCTCTCCTTGCAATATTTGCCAAATGACCTTTGGTCAATAATAGAGCAATCTAGTTTTAGCTATGTCCCGCCCAGCTATGGCTAAGCTCCAATCGCGCGTTGCCGGTGTCGGGATCCCTACACACTCTGAAACTCAATTTCCAGAAAACCACAGGCTAGCTGTTGAATATTTTAAAAGTAATTTGACTGGGTGCTGGTCCTGCCTATGGTAGCAACAGCGCCCAGTTAAATTAGTTTCGAAATATTCGACATAATGTGTATTAAATAGTAAAGACACACAATTCGCGCAACGTGTCGGACTATTGCGGGTTTAAGACGGACTAAATGGAGTCATTCATGGTGTAATTGATTATCACGTCACGTAATTGATTATACCGCCATAAGATGGATTTATAAACTGAAAAGGTCCATTTGGAACACGTTTTCGTTTGACTTATCCTTTTTAGATTGTTTCTTCTGCATAGTTGTCCATTTCGAATATATACAGTCAAATGAAAAAAATGTAATTGGTATTGCATTAAATACTAATATTTCGGGAATTTCATTTCAACACTTTATATCTGTATTGTTTGAACGCTAACTGGATATGAGGAAGTGGATGATATACTAAGATACCTAACTCACATCCGGACTACCTGTACTTTTTTCTGAAACTTGGTATTAGCATTGAAGCAGCTTTTCTAGATTATGTCTCATAACTGTGTTCAGATGCATTGTTACCTGTAAGAAAGATATACAGATAAATTATGATTGCACACGAGTGTACACCTTTAATGGAGGGTTTTCCTTAAACAATAAACTCGGGTTCGCTATGTGGTAGAGCTCGCGCTATCTTTAACATGTGCCTCTGAATATTTAATTCAGCAGTGTAATGGTATCTTACTACTATGATTAACAAATGTAAAGGCCCCGCGTTGAGTTAATATGTATATGTGTACAGGCCAAGAAACCCGTGTACATACATATGAATACCATGTTAACACCCCAAGAAATAAGAGAAAAATTCAAACCTGAAAATGTGAAAATAACCCATATTCCTAATACAGTGTAGGTCACAATTGGAATTATTAAACAAAAGTTTGGAACCTTGCCAACTCAAGCCAAATAGTGGACGAAATGTTTTAGAAAGCAAAAGCAATCATCTGTTCGCATACCAGATTCCATAAGGGTGGTTTTGTCTTTTCAATGCCCGTGTACTGATAATAGTTATATTGAACGGACCATAGTTTTGCATATCAAATAGAGGAATATAATCGACAATACCTGATAAAATGCGCTGGCCTAGTTATGAGTTAATGGTTAAGAGAATACGAATTTCTTTGTTGTCAATTCCCATTTGCAGTCCAAGAGCCAACAACAGCACCCAGTCAAATTAGTGTCAAGCCATTTTATAAAAAAACACGTTTATTAAATAGTACCGATGTACAATTCGTACAACGTGTCTAACTATTAAGAGTTTAAGACGGACTAAATCGAGTCATCCATCCCATAATTGATTATGACGTCATCCTACATGTCAAGTAATTGATTATGACTTCACATGATGGATGAATGAACAGGAAAGGCCCATTATGCATCCATTTTATAGGTTATTTGAAAAATGCATCACTGTTAACTGATGTGGAGGTGAGGGTAGCATCACGTATTGTGCGTCCACATATTAAATTTTGGCGGCACATCCGCCCCACCACCCGTGTCCCCACCTTGGTGCAACGCCAATAACTGAAAACTGTTGATGCTTTCTGCAGCGACATCTGTAAAATCCAAATACAAACTGGATGGCATTTGTTAATGATGGATGACACAGCTTTTCTGGCGACATTTGACATGAAGGTAAACAGTATTGTTAATATTCGCCTATTATGCGCCCCGTGCACAGTCGGATCGTTACATCGTGCATGATCAATCATTTTCAAGTCGCATAAGTATACCGACATGTTCCTAGCAAGTGTGTGTATGACTACTAGCGGCCAGGTTGATACATAGATGGCATACATTATACTATCAAATATATCGTGTACAATATGTGGATATGTTCTGTATAATATAGACTATTCAGTGTACACATGTCCCAGTATATCAGATGGTATACATACCTCGTTTGCCACAATATATTTACCGTTGCTCTTCAAATGTGTCATTATTTATTAGCATAGCCTGTTATGAATCCTCTTTCATCAACATATATCTGCGTAGAGACAATAGTTCAACCAGTAACATGTATGCGATGCATATATTCAGAACTGGATTAAGGCAACGGTTAACGTGGCTACAGCCCCTGGCACCCACACTATTTCGTAACACAATCCAAAATAATTATCGTAATTTACCCATTTGAACTTGTAATCCCATGCAGTCTCTCACTTTTATGGACAAGATAAACATAAGTAGTTGAATAATTTGAAACCAATTTGACTGGAAGCGGGTGCTGCCTTAGGCAAACTACTCCTATTTTTACACATACGCAACGAATTTATTACATTGGGTGGGTATAAATATAGTTATTGTCGTCGTCGTCGTCGTGGTCGTCGTCGTCGTCGTAGTAGTAGTAGTAGTAGTAGTAGTAGTAGTGGTGGTGGTGGTGGTGGTGGTAGTAGTAGTAGTAGTAGTAGTAGTAGTAGTAGTAGTAGTAGTAGTAGTAGTAGTAGTAGTAGTAGTAATAGTAGTAGTAGTAGTAGTAGTAGTAGTAGTGGTGGTGGTGGTGGTGGTGGTGGTGGTGGTGGTGGTGGTGGTAGTAGTAGTAGTAGTAATAGTAGTAGTAGTAGTAGTAGTAGTAGTAGTAGTAGTAGTAGTAGTAGTAGTAGAGACACTGCAGGTGTTGTTGCTTACCACAAAGGAGAAATGAAAAACACCTCGATAGAGTGGTCTACACTCATGTATATCACGTCATAATAAAACAACACTCGTTAGTTGACGTCACAATCACAATGGCGTAGGTCCGTCACGAACATCAAAAAGTTCGTCATAAAAGTGTATGCTTTATATGCCCTGCATATTTTAGACCTAATTTGACTTTGAGCCTCGAGTCCTGTTAGTTTCAAACTCGTCACAATCTTAGCTATATAGTTTACTTTGGAATTTAGATTCTGGGCGCCCATAGTTAGAAATGACCCCAACTCTTGATCGATTACGTAACACTATTCGAGTGTTAGCTAGCTGAATTACAATTTACTAGCGATATTACAAGTTCACAATCATTTAGCAGATTGATTTGTTCAAATATTCTATTCGTATATTTCGCTAATTGAGTAACTGTGCAACGTCGGCTCTTTGACAAAGTTACTACTAGAATATAGAATTGACCCCTTTTGGAATGTGCCATCAATAGTGTAACACCATCATGTCGATCCCTCTTACTATTAAGTACGATTAGTGTCTTCGGCGATGTAGTAGTACGCACATCGATTTTGACCACTGTGTCTTGTCCTCAGTCAACATCGTTCGGGGCCTCAGGTCCATTCTTGATCTGAGTGTACTGAGTCCGGCTTTCTTGAGGTCACCAAGCAACACGTTTACCTTATTTTTGCAATGGCGTCCTCTTCTGGCTGACTCCCAGTCGGGCGAATTTGAAGGCTTCTTTGATCTTCGAATCCATAGCTTCCAAAAGCAATGGAAAGCGACGATCGCCATGACGCAGCGTGCAGCAATATCAGCAGTGCTGAAGAGCAGATCCCAGGATTTTAGTTTTCCTCCATAGTTCGCTTTGTTTCATCCTTTACTCGTTTGTAAAATTAAAAAAAATATTGGCCTCGCTTTCATTCTCGGGATGCAATATAAGAATCATTTGCACTACAGGTGGTGCAATGAACTATTACCACGGAGCTGTCTAGTATAACTGCCAGAAATTGAATGCATTCACTGTCAGCTATGCTCCGCCTATCTCAGCTAAGCTCCGCCCACACTTTGCCCATTTTGGGATCGATCGAAGCATGTACTGACTGAATCATAATTTTCTGAAAACCACACATGTAAGCTGTTGAATGTATTGATACTAATTTGACTAGCATAACAGCAACAGCGCGTAGTCTCAATTAGTTTCAAGATATTCAACAGAATGATTACTACATGGTAAGGAAAGACAATTCGTACAACTGACGGACTTTTAAAAATTCATAACTGACTTAGATATGCAATTCATTAGGCGATTGATTGTGACGCCAGTCTACATGCGACGTAATCGATTATGCCTTCATATACTTGGGTGGCAGAATGGATTCATCAATTGAATGTGTATGAGTATATTACGGAAAGGGAAATATCGTTGTAGTTTATTTGATGAGTAATATCAAAGGTAAGTATATCCCTAGATGAATGTATACATAATGCCAACAAGATCTCTATTTAACCCGTTGATGCCTAAATTTGATCAAGAACATTTTAATATTTACTTATTGAATATCCATTTGCAGGCCAAGAATATTCTGTTTACGAACATTTACCACTGGAATGCCTGGCTCAATTACCGAGCCAGGCATTCCAGTGGTAAATCTTCAAATGTGTTTTCCTTTTGGGCTGTACATGCACATGCGTCAAAACCACATCTGAATCCGGGATTGGCCGACTCCGGAATGAAAGGGTTAATGCCAGACATAGCCAATCGCACCATCCTTGCATATGCTATAAGAAAAACATCCACAGTTAGGGAATCCCATTATACGGTTGATATTGTAAACTACGTCTTTCCCGTAGACTAAACTAAATTTGATATAACACAATTATGGCCCAGTTGATAGTTTCCTAATCATTTGTAAATCATAAATATTTAGTATGAAACAGCTTGGCAGGTGAAGTAGCCAAGGAATGAATTATACAAGTATATGTTCAGATGCTGGACGGTACTTACGTAAAGTAAAATAAACTGTTGTTGTTTTCATTATATTCAAGCAAAGAGAAGAAGGACTGATTGCAGCTGTAGCATGTTTCTACTATTACATCTGCAGAACACAGTAGTCATACATACATACATGCATACATTCCAGCAATTACATTCTCAATGTTTGTCTTAGGTATTGTATAAATAAAGCACGCACGCACGTACGCGCGCACGGACGCACGCACGCACGTACGTATACGCACGCAAGGACACATGCGCAAGCGAGCGTGCAGACGAGCGATCGTGCACCGCGCAAACAAACAAACACGCACGCACGCACGCACGCACGCACGCACGCACGCACGCACGCACGCACGCACGCACGCACGCACGTACATCTGGCCTTATACACAGACACACTGGCATACACTCTCGTGTGCACAGAGTAACAGGTTAGCTGCCCCTGGCCTCGAGAGAAGACACAAACAGTGGAGCCTAATATATTTAATATTGTTTATTGCATAATAGAGAGTCGGAAATGAAGGGAATTGAATTGAACGCATTCCCGTTGTCTCGTAGCATGTTTTAATATATCGTAGGCGTATGATGACGGAGTGGACGGAATTCAGTTGCCCCTAACGTTCGGGGCTTTCGGCAAAGATAAGCGTAGCCACTCCACTTTTTCAGTGTCTTAATCTGAAATTCTATGTTTCATCCACAACATTGCAGCGTATATCATCTTAAAGCATATATTTCACGATTTTCTGTGTGGAAGGCCCTCGGACCCCAACCCCGAATTGCATAAATCATCGGAGTTTAAAGAGCATATCGGCGTCACTGTAGCCACATTGACAGACAGCAGCAGAGTGTGACAATCATATGCATATTGTCTTCCATCATCTGAAAAAAACCTATATGTTACTACAACGACGTAGCAACTTGATGTCTATATTTTTTAACTTGCTTTATTACCCCAGAACAGCATCTTCCTGAAGCGCTGTACAGTATGTCCATATTTGAATCAAACGTGACGCCAGCGGTCATGATGAAGGGAACCATATGGTAGCATCTGACAATAGGCATCATGCATATCGGTAACAATTTGTATAGCACTATAATAGCTTGGCATTCTGTATTCTGATATTATTTACAACGAACTACGGCGAGATTACATATGGGTACGGAGAACACTCGCGAAGCTATAACCGCGGAGAGATCTATTAATGATGTTTATATTGGTTGCGAGAGAATTAGAAAATAACACCCCAATTCATGACATAGGTATTTAACATTTGGCATTTGGTCATGCCATGATGGAAAAAGCTGTTGAAAATAATGTTTTAAGAGCTTTCACGATTGTGTTCCTCTATTGCGATGCAGATTACTCTCACCCGGATGCTATTCAGCACGTTGACATTTCGCACCAACCTGAATCGTCTGTTATGAGCTTCGTACCAGAATGCACATACACAGCAAGACATAACATTATAGGTGATTCAAAGATTTTGCGGAGCACAAATTCTGAAATTGCGGACTAAATCAACCTTTCCATTTTTAGCTATACCCCGTCAATCTCTAGCTAAGGTCCACCGACGCCTCGCTCGTGTTGGGACCGATCGATCTTTGAGGTTTTTGACTATCAAATTCCAGAAAACTAATCAAGTAAGCTATTGGATACTTTAGAACTAAATTGTCTGGGCGCTGTTGCTGCTGGTAGTCAAATTAGTTTCAAAATACTCAACAGCATGTTTACTAAGTAGTAGAGACAAACAATTCGTACAACGTGTCGGACTATAAAGAGCCAAAGACGGGACACATTTAATCATTTATGACGTATTGATTATGACGTCATTCTAATCGCCACTAGGCTGAGTATGGCGCCATATGACGTCAGATTGATAGATGGATACTCTGGAAAGGTGAAGTGTGGGATGTGTTAATTTGTTAAATGTACACTGTGGCAGTTGCTGAAAAGTTATTTCCTCTCACAAAGAGCGTGTTCATCATACCCATCCCACACGTTTAGTCGCGTAACTGAGTAATGCAATATTTCAGCAGAGAAATAGCAATGCAATGAAGGAATCCAGTTTTGGCTATGTACCGCCAATGGACCTTTCCAGTTTTAACTGTGCCCCACACATCTCTAGCTAAGCTCCACCCACACCTCGCTCGTGTTGGGATCGATTGATCTCTGAACTCCTTGACAATCAATTTCCCAAAGAATTACACAGGTAAGCTGTTGAATATTTTGAAACTAATTTGACTGGGTGTTGTTGCTGCCTGAGGCAGCAACAGCGCCCAGTCAAATTAGTATCAAAATATTCAAAAGCATGTTTATAACATAGCAAAGAATTACAAAGACATACAATTTATACAACGTGTCGGACTCTTTGAGATCTGATGACGGGCTACATGGAACCCTTTGTGCCGTAATTATTGGGACGTCGTCATACGCGCTAAGCAGATTATGACGTCATACGAGGTCAGCTGATGAATGGATAGTCTGGACAGGTGAATTTCCACCTAAGCTATACCCACACTGTACCGCGTTGGGATCGATCGATCCCTGAATTGCGTGACTCAATTTCCAGAAAAAGATATTGGCATGCTGTTGATTATTTTGACTGGATGCTGTTGCTGCCTACGTCAAATTATTATTTTAAATATTCAACTGCATGTCTACTAAATTGTAAAGACATACAATTCGTACAACACAACTTAGTCCGTCATCAATTAAGCATCCGTGACGAAGTTATCTATGCCATTCATGACGGCATTGGTTATGACTTCATCATACACGCCACGTAGTTGATTATGAGGTCATATGATGGATGGACAAACTGATTGAGAATGTCTTTATAGCAGATCCAGCATAGTACTATACTCGAACATAACTTGCGAGAATGTAATGGCTGAATCCAAGCTGTCGCTCAAATATAATCAAATATGTCACATGTTAGCTGGCATCACACTCAAAATAGCAAATAACTCTCTGAAAAGGGAAAGGACTGTGACGACGTGTACGAATTATATGTCTTTCATGAATTTAATAAACATTATGTTGAATATTTATAATTCCTGAGTCTAATTTGACGGGGAGCTGTTTCTGCGATTAGAAGATACAGCCCCGAATCAAATTACTTTCAAGAAATTCAACAGGTTACTTATATAGTTAGTTTGAAAATAAATTCAGAGAAATCAGGTTTCAACGTTTCAACCTGATACCAACGTACGCAAAATCAGGCAAGTTTAGCTAAAATTGACGGGGATAACTAGAAACGATTTCCTCCATCGGTTGATGTCATTGTAACGTTTTTATTTTTGTGTATCCCAAAGTTCTTTTTTCATTAACCAATACCCTCATATACCGTTAAATTCCGCCGCTAGTAACGGCCTGTGTGCTGAATTTTTGCAGACTAGAATTTCCACGAGGGTTTCACTCTGCATGCGCAGAATATTTTGGAAACAATTTCAGTCAAATTGTTTCCAAAATATTGAACAGGTCCAGAGTTATCCACCATTGAAATAAGTGTCTGGTGGCTTGCAGCAGTCACACAGTTAATGTCCTGCAAATTATATTTGAAAAACAAAATAAGACCCGACCGGGAAGCTGAAATGTCCCTAGTAGATTGTGCTCGTCATTATCGTCAAAGAATAAAGCAGATCTCTCAATTATTAACACAGGATCA
>CM067365.1:38704093-38746593 GCA_034401795.1 Chaetoderma sp. LZ-2023a
GTAGTAGTAGTAGTAGTAGTAGTAGTAGTAGTAGTAGTAGTAGTAGTAGTAGTAGTAGTAGTAGTAGCAGTAGTAGTAGTTGTTGTTGTTGTTGTTGTTGTTGGTGTTGTTGTTGTTGTTGTTGTTGTTGAGAGAGATACATTGAATCAAACTGACGGATTATTCCCTTTTCACGATGGAGTATTTCTTTCAATTATAATTGTGACATCAACCTACATGGGACATATAATATACCTTTCTACTTTATCCATTCATCTTATTACGTCATAATTAACACAGTGGCGTGTAGAATGACACTATAATGAATGGCATCGTTATGACGTCATGCATGCCGTAGATAAGCACGTCACGAACGCATATTTGTATACGGACTATGCATTGCCATAGGAATTGGATGTCGTTACTATTTACTAAACGGCACCGGCTCAAATAAATTTCAAAATATTTAACAGCGTATCTGAAAGTGACAGTCAGAGAGTTAAAAGATTAATCAATCCCAAATTGAACGAGGTGTGGGTGGAGCTTGGCTAGAGATGGGCGGGGCATAACTAAAACTGGAACGGTCCATTGGGTACCAGCTCGTTTGTTGTCCAATTTGACTTATCCAGCCCTTCAAAAACCCGCATGCATTGCTCAAACGTTTCTTCGATAAACAATATCTCACGAAACAAGTGAGCAAATCAAAATAAACACCATCGTAGGTGATGAAGCCAAGCGAGTGCCAACATTTCTTCTTCATAAACGGATGCATAAAACAGTTTGCTCCATCGAAATATGTTTTTCCTCTGAGTATTCCAGCATCCAGTGTGCGCTGTTTAAATTAAGTTGATTAATTTTTTACCATCTGTGCTGGAGCCAGCTGTTGTTTATAATAACATAAACATGATTAGTCGAACTGAGACATGAATGCCAGCTGTTATGTACACGCCTATGGAATATGTAAACCTCATTAGCAACTTTCGTGTATCATCTTTTGAATCAATCATTCGGTTGTTTTCAAATCACGTTCAATCTATATTTTTGTTATTGAAAGTTTTCCGTTCGCGTACTGAGAGGCAGAGTTCGGAAAAAAGTAGTATGAAGTATAATTGCTTCCATTCAGTGCTTCTCGGAATGGCCCATTTGATGGTATTGTATATCCCCGAAATTCAACATCAGACCGCCTAAATTTGGTTCCTCAATATATTTTATTATTTAATTGCTAAATAGTAATTACCTTCATAGGTTTTCACACAAATATACCCAGACAATTTAGCATGTGACAACAGTAGTTCATAGCTGGAGTCCGGATACAGTCTAAATGTAACATGTAAAATAAGCGCTGCAGAATTCAACTCTAATTTCCAGAAGAAGCCCTGTAATGTATGCCAACTTAAAGGTCAGGTCAGTGCAGATAAATTTCTTTGTTGTATGTTATCTGTATTTTTGCCACCGTAATGTACACATTGCCAAACTCGCTATCGATTCCATTGACATGCTTCACTTATATTGCATGTAAAAGTTGAATATAAATGTATGCCATTCGCAAATGCCAAAATGCGAATTAATGCGACCTTATGGTTTAGGGGATGGGAAGAACTCATTGTTTTCGATTTGTTTGAGGCATTTTATGATCTTTTTCCCCTCATCTGTCAATAGCGCCTCAACTTCCTCGAAATCCTACTCATATCAATTAGCCATGTAGTGGTCACTGTTTTGTTAAAGAAAATAATAATTGCTGAAAATTTACCAGTTATCGCAGTGGTAAGTTTTTAAAAAAATACTCTTCTCTTGCCATGCAATGGATATTCCAAAAATGGAAATCCCAAAAGGCCACTTCATATTGGGTATTGTCTCGCCTTCCTCATGCAGGATTAAGTTAGCACAGTAGGTGGCTGTTAAAGTAATGACACTGTAGTCGCCTTGCATCGCTACACCACTATCTCAAATTTAGCTTTTTCTTTAAAAATCCCATTTAGTGTCAATATCCTGATGATAAATTTCCATTTAGCAAATGTCAATTGTATTTTGTTAATTATCTGTATGGCCTTACCCAATTAAACAACACAGCCTTCACTATCATTAGCTCGACAAATGGGCTTGGAGTTTGTCCATGTTCTGTTATATTTGCTAAAGCCGAGGCGGTAATTGGTAATGATATACAGCAAATTTGAGTCAATTGTCAATATTCTGTGGTCAGCATGTCGGTCTACGAACACAGAAAATTAAAATATACATGTCTGATCAATTTCCAATCAACACCTAGACAAAAATTTGCGAGGCGCGATTGGGAAAAAATCTGCCGTAGCAGTGTTATTGAGAAATGTCCATGTGTAAACCAAGAGAAGACTATTTTTGCAATTTTACCGCTGCAATGAATGTCTGGTTAACGAAAAATAGCCGTCGCTTGGCTTCCAAATGGGCACTGATTAAGCAAAGCAAAAATTAGAATTTCTTTGACCCTTTATAATAAGCCCATTAATATTGCTCAAGACTGCAAAAAGGTCATTGATATGGGTACAAGTGTTAGCGCTGCAAGGCGCACGCCATTTAACAATAGCTGCGAACTTGAATCAGTGGGATGATTTGAGAGGCATGTGTTCATAATAATATACTGATGTAGTACTCTAGCAGCTCAACATTTGTGTCCAAGGGCTACGTTGAAAGTCACGAGGGCTGTCTTTCACCAGGCCTCTTTGATCAATGATTTAATTATAATAACACCTACTGTTAACCCTTTGGACACGGAATACTAAATTCGATAAATACTTTACAATGTAAGAGATGTTCTATTGAATATTGTGAAGCTAAATTATCCGATGGCATCAACAGTTCTTCTCTGGATATGTTTCGAAATATTCAGAATGGTTATCTTGAAATCGAACTTAGGGTTACATGGTATAGCATGCTTCTTACCAAACATGTTAGACTGCCACGATTTGATGCATAGATGCATTGCATTGAGCATTGAGTTCAATGGACTCGGCAATTCCCTCAAACACTCCGTTAATTCTGTCAGTATGTATTGATGTGGACTGGAACGAATGTTTCACATGCCATCTAATTATTTGGGGTCCCATGTACCACACCCACCTTGAAATTGTGAGGTCTCAGTATTATCGTTGCACAGATTAGAGTGGACCATTGAATCGAGTATGTGTCACGGTTTACTCCCAATTAGGTGAAGCCTTGCTGAGCGATCAGACAATATGTTGAGCTAAATCAAACATAAAAATGTTACTGGACGCTGCCAGACAGACAGACGGACGGACGGACGGACGGACGGACGGACGGCCGGTCGGGCGGGCGGGCGGGCGGGCGGGCGGGCGGGCGGGCGGGCGGGCGGGCGGGCGGGCGGGCGGGCGGGCGGGCGGGCAGGCAGGCAGGCAGGCAGGCAGGCAGGCAGGCAGGCATACATACAGAGAGACAGACAGGCAGAGAAACGGAATCCATTGATATATTGAGGAAAATGTAAATATTCGCAAATAATAAATCAAATCATTGCCATACAATTTACTAGGTTTTTTGTTTGCTTGAAGAGTTACAATAATGTAAAAGTTTACGTACGATGTTATTTAGCATCTCTATATCTCTTTTTTCCCTCTCGCTCTCTCTCTCTCTCCCTCCCCCCCCCCCCCCCCCCCCTCCCCCTCCCCGCCCTCCCTCCTGCCTCACCTCCCCTCCCCTCCCTCCCTCCCTCCCTCCCTACCTCCCTCCCTCCCTCCCCCCTCCCTCCATCCCTCTCTCCCTCCCTCTCTCTCTCTCTCACTCTCTCCCCCCCCTCTCTCTCTCTCTCTCTCTCTCTCTCTCTCTCAATTCTCAATATAACTCGCATTATCTTTCTCTCTCGTTATCGCGTCTCCCTCTTGGCCGTCTCGCCACCCTCTCACACATGATTGCGCCAGGGTAATGAAATAAATTTCAAATGTTATTTCTCAGTAATTATGGAAATATAATACTTACTCACCTTTCCTTTTAAATGCATACCAAATACTAGTAATTGGACACGTTAATTACACAATGAACGATCAGCTGTTTGATCAGTAAATTCGGAATGGCCACTACGATGGAATTCCCAAGCTACGAATTTTTTCGGTGAAATTTTCCATGATGGTTCTAGATTATATTTATGTTAAAATAGCAACAGGTCATGGCTGGCAAATAGGTGGGTATTTGGTGTGTATTTCTGTTCGCCCACTCAGCTGGCTTAATATAATCCATAACTAAATTCTGGTAGATTACGGTATAAATTCTAGACGCTACGCTAGAAAAGATTAGAGGAATTCAATTTTAGCTATGCTCAGCCAATCTTTAGCCAAGCTCCACCCAGGCTTCCCGTGTTGCGATTGAGTGATGCATGACCTCCCTGATTGCCAATTTCCATAAAACTATACACGGTAAGCCATGGAATATATTGAAACTTATTTAACTGTGTGCTGTTGCTGCCTAATATAAGAGGGATCGGTTTCTACCTATATCCTGCCCAATTCTAGCTAAGCACCGCCCACGTGTTACTCTTGCTGGCTTCGATTCGAAAGTTTGAAACCTGATTTCTCCATATCTAGATTTCCAGGCAACTACACAGGCAAACTGTTTGGGTATTTTGAAACTAATCTGACTTAGGGCTGCTGCTGATTATTGCCACAACAGCCCCCACCCCCACCCACCACCCTCCGGCAATACATGTTTCAAAATATACAATTGAATGTTTATTAAATTGTAAATTCCTCAAAGACAGACAAATCGTTGTTTTGTGACATTTTTTTGTTTATGGAGCTATACGTCATAGTGATTATGACCTCAACTAACACATGATCTGATTTTGAAATTAGATACTTGAGTGACGAACCGGATCCCTCTCTTACGCTATCAAGACTTGGAGTCGTGTTGCTATGACAGAATACAGAACTAGAGGGCCTCTAATGAGTGTCATTTCATAGCAAATTTTATCACACGAGTATCATAAGAATTGATGTATCCAATCTGCCACGTAGATATATGTCGTAATAATCATTTACCTCACATGTAGGCTGACCTCGTATTCAAATACGTAACCATTGACGTAGTCCGTCATGAACTTTTAAAAGTGCGTCAGTTGTGCAAAGTCTATGTCTTTGTTATGTAAAAACCAATCAGTTAAATATTTTGAAACTACTTTGGCTGGGCGCTATGGCGGCAACAGCAGCCAATCAAATTAGCTTTAAAATCGCCAACAGCTTACCCGTATAGTATTCAAAGTTCAGAATTAGATTTATTCCAACACTGGCAAAGCGTGGGCGAAGCTTAGCTGCAGGTGGGCGAGCCATAGCTAAAAGTGGATTCATCCATTCAGTTGGGAAGATATTTGGCGCGGTTCAGAGAGCAGAGCTCACTAAAGGAGTGTTTTATTTGAAACGAAATTGTAACAACTCTGAGATTCAATTTTCAAATCCATTCAGGTTAATTTCTACACTTCACTGTCTCATATAGGCGAGATAACAGCATCATAGAGCAACAATATTCCGAAAATGGCTAGGATAGTTCTCTCTTCCCAGCAGGGCAGTGGCAGGAATTTTGGAATCTGTATTACTGGAAGATGTTTTTGTTACCAATACGTGCAATTGGGAAAGTGGTCTGAATAAATAATCGATTATGTGAGGACGCATTGGCGTATGCTTATGCGTTTGATGTACACATAGTAGTGGCCATATTTCTTCTACTTATATACATCTACGTCTGTGCACAGTTTTGATATTAAAGGTCACACGCTCATTGGTTTATCCTATCGAACGCGGCTACGTAATCAGGACCTATTGGTGTATCAAGTCACTACCAACTAAGTTGTTATTTCGGCGATCAATCTTGTAACAACATACGTCTTACTTAGTCCTGCAACCCTCGTATTTGTTAAGGAACATTTCAATTTTCTCATAGAAAACGTCCGTTTGCAGGCCATGCGAACCCTCTCGCTGAAAACGTACAACCGGATTAACTGGCTCGGTTATCGAGCCAGTCATTCCAGTCATAAATGTTCAAAAATAGTCTTCTCTTTGTCTACAAAATGGTAATTTCTCCAGACTGCTGCAGACGCCATTTTTGGCTGATATGCATGTTAAAGAGATAAGATGTTAAATTCGAATGAGTTAATGGTTATCACTGGTCAAATCCATTTAGCGCACAAGACCAAATATGAGAACACCATTTATATGGTAAGAACAAATCCGCTGGCTAGTTTGAGACTAATGTGAGTGCCTAAGACAGCAATAACTACAAGGCAAGTTAGTTTCAATGTATCCAATACTTTACCCATATGATTGTCCTGGAAATGAGATTCTGTAACGTCTGTGTCCAAAGGATTGATATTGTTTAAGATGTACACCGCGATGCTTCACCACACTGGCACGTGGTCCGGAAGAAGCCAATTAAATGTTACGGCATCACTAATGCTTTGGTAAATTATTGCTTCAGATCTACACTTTGAGAGTAAAGTAACATTGGTCTGTAAGATGAATCCTTAGACAGTATCATGATGGTGATTCCGTGGCGTGAAAAGTGGAAGTGTTCCTGAAGTAAGCGCTCAGTATGCTGACACACTACTCAGATAAGAACGTACGCAATGATTATACCTGTCTAAGTATTAGTAGCAGCAGCAGCAGCAGCAGCAGCAGCAGCAGCAGCAGCAGCAGCAGTAGTAGTAGTAGTAGTAGAAGTAGTAGTAGTAGTAGTAGTAGTAGTAGTAGTAGTAGTAGTAGTAGTAGTAGTAGTAGTAGTAGTAGTAGTAGTAGTAGTAAAAGTAGTAGTAGTAGTAGTAGTAGTAGTAGTAGTAGTAGTAGTAGTAGTAGTAGTAGTAGTAGTAGTAGTAGTAGTAGTAGTAGTAGCAGCAGCAGCAGCAGCAGCAGCAGCAGCAGCGGCAGTAGTAGTAGTAGTCGAAGTGAACGCACGCGTTTAATTAGCTCTGCAATTGCTGCCCGAATTTGCTAGTTTCTAGCGCGATTTTGTAGATAGATGTTGTACACATACTTCGTATTAGTATTTCCTTTCAAACTTTATGTTTAATTTATACATTCTTGTCTTGGTTGGAGCGGATTTTGTGTCTCCATTTTCTTAAGGCACTCCTCTTAGCTGGCGGTTTCCGCCATTTAATATGTCTCCTCTTACTGTGGCCAATGCAATACATTTCTCCCCGCGCCAGTATGCTATTTCTATAGTTTGTTGGCTAGCTCATTATATTTGGCAAGATCGCCCCAGTGAGTAGATTTAATTCCTTTGTCATTTGTAAGCGCAAGCCTAGTACTTTGATTACATAAATATGTATAGTCAGTTGGCTGTCCCCGGCCAACTCGAACAGACTAAAAAATATATAACTGTAATATGTTAGTATGCATTAGGAAACCACTTTAATCGGTTAGGTGTTAGTGAGCCACTTAATAAGTGATTCAAATTAACAAATATACGACTGTACTCCCTAGTCGTATATTTGTTGATAGACGTCAGTGCCACAACCCAATTGTTGGGAAGATGCCTTAGAGCAACGTCTTTGGGGCAACGAGTTGATTCGTGATAATGATGATGTATTATATTTGCCCTCTATGGCCAAAAATGGTATTCAATATTTACGTGACTTGGTAAATCCGAAATCTCGTAAATGGATTGCGATGCAAGATGTAGCAAGAATAACATCAATGAGACATATTGATGCTCAGCGCTTATTTGTTAGAATAAAGAATGCAATACCTGCTGTATGGTTCAAATTGCCGAAAGCACGTGGCAACATTGATATGTTGCAACCAACATTAGTATTTATGTCAGAACATATAAAATACAACATGGCATCTAGAGACTGGTATAGAATGCTAATGCAAAGTCGGAGACAGACTCCTATTGTGGTTAGGCATTGGAACAATTTAGGATGCACGCCAAAGAACTGGAAAAATGCCTGGAAAGCAATACATCTACCTTGTCTACCAGGAAATGCACGGGACCTGGCATGGCGATTACTCCATCGAAGGCTATGGGTCGGCCATCTTACTTATATGTGTAAAATATCAAGTATAGACCGGTGCTTATTATGTAATACTGAGGAGGAAACGATAGACCATCTATTTACTCAGTGTCGCATAACTACAGGCTTTTGGGTATATATCAATAGGCTCCTTGCTCAATTTGGAACCAAATATGTGAATTTAGTGGCTGAAACAATTTTGTTCAAAGATTGCTCAACTATCGGACGAATCATTAATAGCAATTAGAAAGAATTGTTAATAACCCTGTTATCTGTAGGAGTGTTGGCCATCTGGAAGCATCGGTGTTCAGAGGCCAGAGATAAAACCGGCAACAACCATCAGAGAGCCATACAAGCTATATTTCGATCATTGTTGATAAACTGCATTCATTGTGAATTTTACAGGCTAGTAGAACATGGGAGAGAAAGTAGATTTAAAGACGTATGGTGCAAAGCTGGCCTAGTATCAATTGAATACGGATATCTAAAAATATTAGAAGCGGAGCTTGTATAAGCTAGCACACTCGCTGCTTGCTGTATATTGATAAATGCTATTTTAATTTAATTTAATTGCCTTTATTTTAATATTTTAATGACTTAGGAGACTCTAATCTTGACGAATATCCTAACCTTGGGATCAGTATATTTAAATATCAAATGGGCATTATGTCAATATTCTGGAGGTGATCCGATTTTCAAGTTAACAGAGTGTGATATCTTACAATTAGCTTCCTGTTGTAAATATTTACTGTAGGTATATTTATTCCAGGGTAATTTGCAAAAACTTACAATAAAGTAAATTTCGAATGTGAACCCAAAGCGCCATCTAAGTAGTCATAGTTTGTATACTTTTGCTTTGTGCATTATATTGTATAAAGGCTACTACGTCCGTTGGGCATTTAAGAATTGGCTAACTGCCGTCAATGAGTGACTTTTTGTTACTTATTGACGAGTCACCTCGCCGCTTGTTGACGAGCTGCACTCGCCATTTGGCCCTACTACTATACAGTGTGCTACGTTAAACTACATTTGATCTACTTAGCCTGCCGGTCATGAATCGGCTCAATGGCATCAATGATTAGCAGTAGCTTACTGCTAATTATTGACGAGTCGCTTTACCACTTGTTGGTTAGCTATGCTCGCCATTTGGGCCTACTACTGCACGGTGTGCAAATAGCAATGTCTTTGTTGAATTATGTTATGTTATCAGCTCTTTATTAATTATGTTTTCTATGTAGTTATGCCACGGTTGTGGTATATGATAATAGAATATTTTAGCTTGCACTGTTTTGACATGTTAGGTTTGTATTGTTATTCTATTAATAAAGCCTGCTATTTCAACCGATTTTTTTTGGGGGGTTTGCAAGCCTTTTTAAAGGAGTTCCTCCGTGAAGTGTATCCGACTGCGTCAGCGTCGGATGTAAAAAAAAAAAGTAGTAGTAGTAGTAGTAGTAGTAGTAGTAGTAGCAGCAGCAGTAGTAGTAGTAGCAGCAGTAGTAGTAGCAGTAGTGGTAGTAGTAGTAGTAGTAGTAGTAGTAGTAGTAGTAGTAGTGGTAGTAGTAGTAGTGGTAGTAGTAGTAGTAGTAGTAGTAGTAGTAGTAGTAGTAGTAGTAGTAGTAGTAGTAGTAGTAGTAGTAGTAGTAGTCGTAGTAGTAGTAGTAGTAGTAGTAATTGTTTCATTAGTTGTAGTAGTTGTTTTTGTCGTTCCTGTTGTTATTGTTGTTGTTGTCGTCGTCGTCGTCGTCGTCGTCGTCGTTGTTGTTGTTGTTATTGTTGTTGTTGTTGTTGTTGTGGTGGTGGTGGTGATGGTGGCGGTGCGGGTACTGGTGATGGTGGCGATGGTGGTGGGGGTAGTGGTGTGTTGGGGATGCTGCTGCTGGTGGTGGTGTTAGTGGTGGTGGTGGTGGTGGCGGTGGTGGTGGTTGGGGTGAGGTTGGATGTGGTGGTGGTGGTGGTGAACGGTGAGGTTTTGGTGGTGCTGCTTCTTCTAGTGTTGTCTTGTTGACTCTTACCTATAGAAATATAGTGCCTTTTCAAAAATTCATATCGATCGTAGACTACAGCGACAAAGAAATGCATTTCTTCAAGATGTTATCAGCTAGTACTTTTAGAAAATTCCCCTGTCTTGAAACCACAACTATGTATTTCATAGCGACATAAAAGCATGCCAATCTCATCTCACATGCTGTATTGTACCGATAGAATATGGTTTATAGATTCCATACCATGCATATCCTGTTACATTCCCTTGTCTGTATCGGAATTATCTGCAATGCAATGCCATATAAATGTTGAACTGTGAACTCCACCATTGTGTCTCCTCAAGTGATAGTGCGCGGTGCTATTAGAGTACCAACGTATTACATTCTTCATTATGTAATGCTCGTAACATTGACTATTTTGAAACTAATTTGACTGGAAGTTGTTTCAAAATAGTCAACAACTTTCCTGTATGATTACTTGTATACTACATTGCCAAATTATAGCCGCCACCAATATTACCAAGGGAGACACACTAGGGGTTTCTTCCTGATTGGTTGAAAAGTAAATCATTTAATGTATCAATACTTAGCTACTTAATCCCGCATATCTTTCATTGTCGACTTGGTAAACAGCTAAACTGTCAGGGATGGCTTCTGGGTGGCAACTTCTATCATGTGAATGGTTAGTATAAGATAATGTGAGATGCCCTTCAATGAACCATGCGCATTTGATAATGAGAAATGCCCTGGCCATTCGTCTTAATTTAGACACTATTCTTCGAATGCATTAATGGGCGATGGCATGATAGCAACCAGATATGATTGATTAACATTTGAAGGTAGGCTGGTAAATCCATATCTACTAAAGAATAATAGTATATGGTTCCAATCTGACACTCACGTATCTGTGTTCATAACCAACATGGTGACTGATATCGCAATCAACATGACGTAGCTAGGTCAAGAAAACTCTCAAGCATATCGCGAAGGTGTACAAAATGCATGTTGTTGATGAATTTACAATTTAATAAACATGCTACCGAATATTTTGAAATATTGTGAAACTAATTTGACTGGGAGCTGATGTTGCAGCAACAACATGTCCCGGTCAAATTACTTTCAAAACTTTCGACAGCTTACCTGTATGGTTAACTAGAGTGTGTGAATTCAGTTTCAAAGCTTCAAATAGAATCCAATATGTGGGGAATGTGAGTGGTCCAGTCTACGGAAAAAATGGGTCCCGCTATTGGTAGGTACTTGCGTTCTGTGTGTTGAAACATGAATATCATCAGCCGTCTAACTGATGCTAATTAGGTTGACATTACTGCAATCCGCACGCGTAATGAACTGTGCCAGAACATATTGGCAATGCACTCTAACCTAAAATATAAATTCTATTCTATGACAATGCATGATAAATATCAATGTGCAACATTTCACAAAAATAATGCATCACGTTATCGTAACTTCTAACGAATTGCTTAATAGATCTGAAATGGTTTCCCAACTACAGAAACTTATTTGTGTAACGGAGAACTACAATTTCAAACCCTTTGAACTTAAAATGGCGCGCATGAACAAGCCCTGTTATTTAGCATTTCCTGGTGAAGACGGCCAACCCCGGTCCCTGTAGTCGTCTTGGGGAATGTCTATTCGCACGCAAAGAGAGCCAGAAATTCCTGTGGTTAAATTTCAAATGTAGTTTTCTCTTGGCCGTCAATAAGCTAATATTTTTATTTTCTTGACGAACTTTGGCCATTAAATCTTTAATGGCCGCCTACCAAAAATCACTATTATTAAAGGAAATATTATGTTGGATAATATTGAAAGTTATTTTGCATGGAGATGCGAATGATCCCCCCATTCAGATTGTATTCTAAATATATATATGAGATTGCACATATGTGAGTTTATACTGAGATTGTGCGTTTTCAAGGCCAAACAATATATTCCCTGATCAAACGTTTCTTCGATATACAATATACTACGCACCAATCGAATAAAGCAAAATAACCACGATCGTAAGTGATGACCCCGACAGAGTGCTAAAATGTGTTCTTTATAAACGGAAGCATGAAACATTATGCTCTATCGAAATATGTTTTTCATCTGATTATTCCAGCATCCAGTTTGTGCTGTTTGCATTAAGTCGATTCATTTTTACACATGTGCTGGAGCCGGCTGTTGTTTTTGATAAGATAAACATGAGTAGTCGAACTGGCGCATGAATGCCAGCTGTTTTGTACATGCCTAAGGAATATGGAAACCAAATTAGCAACTTTCGTTTGTCATCTTATAAATCATTCATTCGGCTGTGTTCAAATGGCGTTCAATCATTTTCTTCATTGAATCATAACCCTTCGTGTAATAGCAAGGTTAGGAACAAGTGATATGAAGAATAATTGGTGCCATTCAGTGATTCTCTCAAGGAACCTTTTGAAAGCGTTATGTAACACCCAATATGTATCTTGATATGCCCACATTAAGGGCACAGGCTCTCTGAACATATTTTATGATTGCTAAACAGTAATTAGTTGTATAGGACTATATACCCACCTAATCTAGCACGTGGCCCCCATATCGCATAGTGTGAGTCCATGGTACACTCTGATGTTAGCATCGATAATAAACACCGCACATTTTAGTTTTGGAACACCACATTTCAACTTGTGGTCTCAACATTTCAAGGTGTGTGGTATATGGAACACCAATACATTCTGGCCGAATTAACGGCGTGTTTGAAGGGATTGCCGAGTTTATTGAGCTCGATGTTCAATGCATCTATGCATAACACCGTAACCGTCTACCGTGTTTGGTAACAAGGATATCAAAAGATATAACGTTGCGATCACTGAATTTCTAAAATTCCGATTTCAAGATAGGCATTCAGATAGGATGCTGAAAACTTCGACACCAATTTAGAGAAGACCTCTCGATGCCTTCGGACAGTTTATTTTCATAATATTCAACAGAAGAACTCTTACGTTGTAAAAGAGTTATCGCATTTTGTCTTGCGGCCCCAAAGTGGTAACAATTGGTACTCCAATATTAATACATAGATCTAAGAGGCATGGTGAAAGACTGCCGCCGTAACTTTCAACATAGGCGTATGATACAAAAGGTGAGCCGCTACTACATAGGCGTATCATTATAAACATGTGCCTCAAGTAATTCACCTTTCCAGAGTATCCATCAATCACCTGACCTCGTATGACGTCATAATCAGCTCGCCGCGTGTATGATGACGTCACAATCATTACGCCAGAAAGGGGTCTATATAGACCGTCATCAAATCACAAATAGTCCTACATGCTGTATGAATTGTAATTCTTTGTTAATTAATAAACATTCTGTTGAATATTTTGAAACTAATTTGACTGGGCGCTGTTGCTGCCTAAGGCAGCAACAGCGCCCTGTCAAATTAGTTTCAAAATACTCAACAACTTACCTGTGTATTTTTTGGGAAATTGATAGTCAGGGTGTTCAGAGATCGATCGGTCCCAACAGGAGCAAGGTGCGGGTGGAGCTGAGCTAGAGATAGGCGGAGCATAGCTAAAACCAGAAAGGTGCGTTCTCGCAGATTCAAGTACGCAGCTGGTATTAACCGGCATGCACCTGAAAGCGTTAAGAATTGTACCCATATTAATTAACCCCTTAATAGTCAAGATTCTTCAATAAATGTGTAATTGCCCAGCTCAAGGCAATACTATTTTGATACATCTACCACTAACATTCCTCAAAACCACTGCAGATAAGGGGCCTGGCCGTCTTGAGCAATATTAATGGCCGTTTTATAATGGTCAAGGAAAGTAGACGTGTTACTTTGTGTAATCAGTGCCCATTTGCAGTGCAAGTGAAGACTCTTTTTTAAATTGTACTACACATAGCATTCTTATAGCCTGCAAATGTGCATTCAATAAGCAAGTATTTGATATTTAAAACGAAATTCAGCCCTTAAAGGTTAAACATAGCGCCACCGTCTATCAGATAAAACGAATTAGATCATATTGTGTCCAATTCGCGTCCTCGCAAAATTATATCTAGGAATTGATCACAAATTGATCAGACATTTATAATTTAATGTTCTGGGTGCGTAGATCGACAATGTTGATTTTGTAATCCTGACAATTGACTCAAATTCGCGTTATATTATTTCCAATTACCGTCTCCGCTTTAGCATATAAAACATAACATGGCCAAACTCCATGTCCATTTCCCGAGATAGTGATAGCAGAGACTTTGATGTTTAATTGGGTAATGCCGAAAAGATAATTAACAAAATACAATTGACATTTGTTAAATAGAAATGTATCATCAAGATATTGATACTAAATGCTTTTTTGGAAAAACAATATTTGAGATAGTGTAGTGGCAATACAAGAAGACTACAGTGTAATTACTTTAACACTCCACCCTGCTTGTGCTAACTTAATCCTGTATTGTGAAGTGAGACATGACCGCATCTGATGTGGCCTTTTGTCATTTCCACTTTTGGAATGTCCATTTGCATGGCAAGAGTAGTCTTTTTTTAAACTTACGTTTGCTGGTAAAATATGACTAGGATTTCGAATGAGTTGAGGCACTATTGACACAGGAGTGGTTAAAAACTAATACAATTACTACTATAAATCGATAACAATTCTTCAAATCACCTAAATCATACGGTCGCATTCATTAGCATGTGGCCTACATTTCTATTCAAACTTTACATACGATATATTAGAAGCATGGCAATGGAATCGATAGCGGTTTTGGCAATGTCTACATTACGGTGGCGATAATACAGATATAAAAACATACTACAAAGTAATTAATTAATCCGCAGTGACCTGACATTTAAGTTGGCATGCATTACAGTGTTCCTTTTTTTAAATTAGAGCTGTATTATGCAGTGCTTATTACCCTTGCTAAAATTTAGACTGTACCCGGACTCCATCTGTGAGCTACTGTGGCCACATGCCAGTCTTTGTGGGAATATTTGTGAAACCCTATAAAAGTAATTACTATTTAGCAATACGATAATAAAATATATTTAGGAACCCATTGGTATTACTTTAGGGGGTCCAAACCTGCATTGTGGGGATATATGGTCCATTATGAAATCATTGAATGGCACCAATTAAGCTTCATACCACTTTTCCCGAACTCTGGCTCCCATTACACGAACGGATAACCTTCAATGAAAAAATATGATTGCGCGTCATTTGAATACAACTGAATGAATAATTTATAAGATGATAAAGGAAAGTTGCTAATGAGGTGTCCATATTCCTTAAGCGTATACATAGCATCTGGTATTTATGTGTCAGTTCGGCGAATCATGTTTTTGTTATCATAAACAATAATAGTCTCCAGCGCATATGGTAGGAGACGAATCAACTTAGTGGAAACATCCCGCACTGGATGCCGGAATAATCAGATGAAAAACATATTTTGATAGAGCGTAATGTGTCATGCAACCGTGTATAAAGTAAAAATGTTAGCACTTGCTCGGGTTCATCACTTGCGATCGTGTTTAGTTTGATGTGCACGCTTTGTGTGTGGGATATTGTTTATCCAAGAATCGTTTGATCCGGGAATAAGAGGTTTTGAGGCTTGAAGACACACATTTGATGAATCCAAACAGGCAGTCAAATATAGCACGTCATAATCAATTATGCCACATGTAGGCTGATGTCACAATTATAATCGAAAGAGTTAGTCCATCATGAAAATGGAATATTCCATCAGTTTGATTAAATATATGTCTTTACTATTTAATAACTATTCCGTTGAATATTTTGAAACTAATTTGAATGTGAGCGCTTGCTACAATAGTTAGCAGCAACCCTCAGTCAAATAGCGTTCAACAGGTACGTTTTCTAAAAGTACAGTTTGGAAAAATATTGAAGAAATGTATTTTCTTTTTGACAGTTTCCAAAACTCCAAAAGCAGCAATCGGGTTAGTAGGTTCGATATGAATTTTCAAAAAGTAAATTCGTTTTTTTAAAGGTGAGGAATTAACATCAAAACAACAACAACAACAACAACAACAACAACATCAGAAAAAAAGTTAAAAAAACAACAACAACAGCAGCAATAACAACAGCTATTACAACAATTACACCAACAGGGTTATGCGTGTCCTGGCTCGAGTATAGAATTCTAGCGTTCACAAAGCTACACGCCTTGGTCACTCAAAGTTAACAAGAATGCTGTGGGTGGACAATTGGCTCGATGTGTGGGTCCTAATGTGGGTAATAACTTGGCTAGACACGTCCTTGCTCAGGGAACTATTTACCCATTGATAAGGTATGCACAGTTTGAAAACTAGTGAAAAGTTACTAACCCACTACTAATAATGGTACGTTTAAATAATACATTATACAGCTGCCTGCTTATGCATAGATTGATGAAGCTATCTAATAATGAAAGACACATGTGAAGCATATGCTGGTATATGCACGTGCACTTGTCCAAATATGAATTTGTTGTTGGACAATAATTCACATTTCTACTGATGGGACCCTTACCAAACGTGACACTGTATATCCTGAAGAACGCTCCAGATATTGGTGTGAAAAGCTCAAATGCCAAAGTTCACAGATCCAATTACAAATAATTATTTTGTAGCTTAAGTTCCACTGAATATATCATTACCAAATTGCCATGGCATATGTTGTGTTTATTGAGCACACTAGTTACAACAAAATGTATGTGTATGGGAGACACAGGCATAAGACTCTAAGTCGTATCGTGCTTCCATCTGAACAAAATAAATCACGTTTATACTAAATTGCCATGGCGGTTAAGCTTTCGGTTGTGAGAAGCAGTTTGAGGTCAATGGACCATTCCAGTTTATTCATCAATCATTATAATGTAGGATGACGTCTTCATCAATGCCGTCATGTATGGCATAGACAAGTGCGTCACGAATGCTTACTTGATGGTGGACCAAGCGTTGTTTTAAGAATTATGTCTTCATTAGTTAAAAACATGTTGTTGAATATGTTGACACTAATTTGACTGGGCGCCATTGCAGGAGATTCAATTTAGTCTCAAAATAGTCAACAACTTACCTGTATATTTTTCTGTAAATTGAGATTCAAATAGTGGAAGGATACATCGACCACAACACAGGTGAAACCGGGGTTGAGAGTGGAGGTATGGTGCATGGGTGCCGGCAGGGGTTGTGGTGGCGGGTGAGGTGGTATGGTTTGGGAGTGAGTGGTGGGGAGTTTTACTAGGGATGGGATAGCTAAAACTGGAGTCCTTCATTATACAGTTGCCTTACTGTGCATATATTGATGAACTATCTAATACTGAATGAGAGTTGTGTGAAGCATATTCTGATAATTATATACACGACGTATACAATCCGATTAAGAAATACGTGTTCTGGACAATAATTCTAGTTTCTACTGAATGAATCCTTATCAAGCATCGCATTTGGGTTGCACTTTATATCCCGGAGAAGTCTCCAGATTATTGGTGTCAAAAGTCAAAGGTCAGCGCAACTGACTCACTTTCACAACAAGTGTTTTATAGAATAACGTACGTTCTCCTGAATATATCCTTACCAAACCGTGCATGGATGTTAGTTATCCTTGCTGTCGTGAGAAGCTGCATGAAATTGGGGGCAATTGTCAAGACCACTCTGAGTAACTTATTTTGGTGCCGTTTGGATTTCAAAAAATGTCCAGGAGGTCGTTTAAAAGTGTACAACATCTCATTACTGAAATTGGGTTGTGTTTATTCCAATGACCATATTGGAAATAATGATTGCCGAGGAAATCATCTAAGGGACTGTTATCCATTAAGAGCTGGAAAAATGTCACTGAAACGCTCACGACATAGCTAAATATATCCTTTTCTTTAATAGAGAAAGCTGAGTGCCGCACCACCACATTCTGTCCTAGGTAGCTCAATTGCAATGGACGAATGTGACTGGCGCATTGATTTCGACAAAGACCTTCTCTCAGTGTGAGCAGACAGAAAGCAATAGGGACCCATTATATATATTTTTAATATTGCACGGATAAATAATAGTGTACCACGGCTATATATTCATGCACTTAATAGTGTCATGGTACCTATGCCGCTCATGAATTGGGTAGTAGGTTGCAACAATCGATGAATCCACTTTTGTTATAAAACACAATACAACCAATGCGTTTAACGGATTTCTGCTTTCCGGATTGTTTGATCTCAATTATCCCTCAGCTTCGTCTCATAGTTATGTCCATCTATTTGACAAGGGTTATTGCGTAAATGGGTCTATCGTAATCCGATTTGCCCTCACCCCTTTGCTAAATCATCCAATCGTCTGGAACACTGCACTCGTGGCAGTAGTCATAACGAGGATATCGTTTGAAGGAACATATCTGACAGCTACACATTTAGAGCGTAATTTGAAGGTCCTGTTTTCTATAATTATTTCTAATACATTCAGAAACTCTTTCAATGAGATTGAGTTCCTTGGATTCCAGCCAAGATAATGGTTAATGGAATCTCACTTACAATGTCAGACAGGTTACTGATAACGTGACCTCGTTAATAGGAGTATTGCTCTAGCATCTCATTTATTTCCAACAATTCAATCGAACCCATTAGGTGCTCAAGAATTTCCTCCACATTAGCACACGCTCTTACTGGAAATGAAATGAGAGTGAAACAAGGGTGTCAATAATTTGGCATAGATGGATAACTATTTGATCCCTGTCTTCACCTCTGTAACGTGATAATGGACATTTTATTATTGTTATTATGTCTATAAGATCACATAGATGTGTGATAATATACAATCCCTCACTTAACTTATGCTCTTAACTCGAAACATAAAGGAATCCATTTCTAGCTATGCCCCGCCCATGTATAGCTAAGCTCCACCCTTCATTGACCGTGTGTTGGAATAGATATAAAACAGTCAGACCTGAATTCATTAACAGTTTTACATCTTCATGTAATAACATAAACAGCACATTGGACCTATAGCCTGCATTCATTACTCCATACACCATGGTGTAATTTTTCGTAACTAGAATCGAAGACTACCAACAGCTTCAAAGCTCGTTACTGTTTATAAATATAGACTCACTGACAGAATCTTATTTGTAACACTCATATCAGCCAAAAAACACCTTCTGCAATCGGCTGGCGAAATGTGCATTTGCAGACCAAGAGAATTTTAAAAACAAATTTGGGAGTTAAAGGGCTAAGGGGTGGTGCCATCCCAAAATACGGGTGCTTCGGAGGGGGTGTAATTCCTCTCCCAGCAAACCTGAAAATTAGAGCCTCTGAGAAGTCATCGGCTGCAATCTGAATGATAAAAAATATCCTTATTTTGCTTTATTACTAAATAAAATAACCATATGAAATATCTTCATGCACATTTGTATGGGATGTACAAAGCAATCTTGGAGGGGACATTTCCGCTCGCCTCGTGTCACCCTCCCTAACCCTACCCACCTCCATACGTCACCACCACCACCAGCACCACCATCTGTGGCTCCGCCACTGACAATGTCATACTGAATTCATACAATTTGTATTTTTACTGTTATTCCCATCATTAATGTGTACCTTCTAATTCTAATACAAAACCCAGTTAGTTACAAGCTGAGCAAAATCACACATTTTTGGGAGTATAAAAACAAGCCATGTCATGGACACATGTGAACTAAAATGAGGATAACACAGCCTAATAGAGATCTACTAGGTCTATTAGCGGTTATTGTTAACTTATACTTCATATTGACAGTGTATTGAATGCTGCATGTGCGTGTGTGTTCGCGGGAAGGTGAATTTCTAGAGGGGAGGCTGAAGCGGGTGCAACCCCACCATTCAAATAGGGGTATCCTGTGTCCTTTCTCCTACCAGCATCGACACATATTTACGTCAGATTTCAACTGATTGTGGCTAGAGAAATGCAGTCGACGGGCACTGAGGATATATAAACTTAAGGAAATTGCAGGATCCGTCACTCGTGACATTTGTTCTCCAACACCTACACATATGTAGCTTCGGTTTTCTCCATTCTTTCGGCCTTCTTCAGTTGGATTTCCAAAAGTCACATGTTAGCTTGCATCACAATCAACTGACATAGGTCTGCCACAAACGCATCATCCTATTGCACCGTCCTCGCCATCTAGCCCCGCCACACATAAAGTGAAGCTATGTGAATGGGCCTATATTATTACAATGCCGCAAATGGAGAAAGGGCCCAACAGTAACTACTGCATGTTTTGAATTTACAATTTATAAACATGCTGTTGAATAGTCGGAAAATAAGTTGTGTTGAAGCTGTTATTAGCATAAGCAGCAACAGTTCTCAGTCAAATTAGTTTCATAATGTCCACCAGCTAACCTGTATAGTTATCTTGTAATTGCGATTCTGAGAATTCAGTGTTCAACTAAATTGGTAAGGTGCATTCAAACGCATGCACACATTTAGCAACGTTTAGCTAGAAATTGGTGATGCATAGCTAGAAATGGTCTATTGATTCCAATCTTTAGGCACAACGTCAAATTGCAACCGCATTGGTGTTTATAGCATGTTTCGTGAGGTTTTCTGACTAAACATGTCGTGCCTTAGATCTGATGCCATTTGAAATACTTTTCTAAGTATTGAAAGAACCTTTCTATTATTCAAAAATGCATGCTTAAGCTACACAACGGAAACTAATTCTTATCAGAGATAGTATGATCAGCAAACATGGATTCATATACGAATTCTGCTTCTATCCATCCACTGAGCATAGCGGCATCAACAGATATCACAACAGTCTGAAATCAAGACCCATCCAGTTTCTAGGCAAAATACTTGTTCTAGTAGGGCTCAGCCTGTAGACCATAGCCTCGCTGCATACTGCATATCGCGTGCAGCGAGGTGACCTAAAAAGACATGACTCGGTACGCTCAGATCAAGAATCGATCTGAGGAATGTATTGAAGGATGGTCAACTCCTTGCTAAAATCTTTGGGGTTGACTTAATTTCGAAAAAATTTAAATATCACTAGTCGTAAAAACAGTTATGTTCTTTTGAAGGCTGAGAGCACGTTAGAGTTAGAGAGTGAAAATAAGCAGAGAAAGAAATCAAACAGCTTTAAACTATGTATTCCTAGAAAAGTGTGTCATACCTGTATGGAGACCTAAATTACTCTCCTCAGACTGCGCACAGTATTGGAACTAATGTGAAGATATTAGTGAGAATGGTTTCTCCACAGCTCGTGAAAATTCTACCACAGAAGTGACAGGCTGAAAATATACTCTACTCTGGACAAAAATGCTGGAGTTGTAGTTTACTCATCAGCGATATCAGATGAACCACGTGAAGTACAAAGATACATCTAATTGACATCTTAATATGCGCATAATTTGATGTCTGTAATTTGATACTGGACAATTATCAAAGAATAAGAATGGCCATTCTGAAGACAATGATTCCGTGTATGCCATATTTCAATTGGCATGCTGTAACAAGGTCCACGTGAGGTACAGAGATACTTGTATTGCCATCTTGATATGTGTATAATTTGATGTCTGTAATCTGATATCGGATGTTTGTTTCATAATAATGATAATGATTCTGAGTAGACCATGTGATCCTGAATGTTTGAACATACTTCAGCAATTGGCATGTGAAGCACAAAGATAGCTTTTACTATGCCACTGGACATACATTAGCAATCTTCACGTGAAACACAGAGATGCCCTTATATGGTCATCTTGATATGCATGTAATTTGGCATTACTCCTACGGAATTATTATACATTTTGTACCTTAAAGGTATAAACACACGTTTTAACTTATCTGCCGCGTTGACATTTGCACTGTTTGTTCTTATGAAATGAGTTGTAGTTCTTGACAACGCAGACAACCCTCTAATCTTAAATGTCTGATTAAACTGCTAATTAATTTGCCATGTTACTGTTGGTCGGTAACCTGCTCTCACGCTTAGAATGCACAACACAACTAATTCTTTAACAATGGACGGCGGTTTTTGGTTGCAGTGGCTACCTTTTAAACTTAATTGCATACGTATTCTCCAAAGGCCAATTACATTTCAAATTAATTGTACTCAAACGTCTAATTAAAAGTGCTAATTAACAATAATTAACACCGTTCTTAATTAATGCTGCACCCGCTTTTTCATTCTTAAGTTATACAATTTGGCAAATTACGTGACCACATTCAATTCCTGAAAAAATTAAGCTAGTACATCAAATTTTGATTAAAACAGGTGTTGGCGGGTAGTTCTAGTGACGCTCCCTACCTTAAGTACCAATTTTGAAACTTAAGAATGGCAATTTTTATCCCAGCACTGGTCCATAACTAAATTTCTACTCTTTGTACTCCATTGTCTAATTAAATGCCACTGGGCTGTTAGTATGAGTATGACGTGAGATAGATGCTCAACGGCTCTGGTTCCTCCATTCATTTCTAAGAATACTAGGAATATTGTGTTCTTTTTTAATCTCAATTCTTCCATAAAACGAAAACTATTCAGATTAGTTAGGAATACAGTGTATATATTATATAATTGAATAGAATTGTAAATGTTTGTCCTAGGTGTTTGGAATGTAGTATCGCAACCTTGCTTTACAGGAATATGTATGTCATCACATATGATTGAGAAACTTAATAACTTATTCACTTGATCAGGTTTGCCCTATAGCTAGGTAACACAAGTTGCAGAATGCAAAACTCTACATGAACGAATCCAAGACTGATTTACCCATGTACACCTATTATGGGCAGACGAGGTCAGAACAAATGCATCCAGTTGCGGAGCAGAGTGTAATGGAGAAAGTGCTAAATCCTTGGTTCACTAATGTGCAGCTGGCATCGTTGCACGTTGCGTTGCGTGGAACAGTTTCTTCCAGTTCATTTAGAAACGCTGTACCCCCGGCCAAACGCGTGCGCTTATATAACGCGACCTGTATATTACTCATGCTGTACAACTGTATCTGCTGGGACGCTCCGAAGACAGTTATAGAGAAACGTAATGGTGCCATTGCAAACCCCCTTTTACCCAACATCGCTGGCCGGACAGTTTATTCTCGAATGGTATGCGCTATGCAATATGTGTCATGCATTCCAAGTGCCATAGGTTCTACGAATGCCATACAAATCCTAGACAGAATGGCTGGGCATTTGTTGTACTCGGTGACACCATCTAGAAAGATTGGAAATGCTTGTAGATGTTATTACACAAACTGATAATTGGGATGTGTGCCGAGCTAAAAGAAGCTGCACTACGTACGGTGACACCAAAGAAATGCCTGAACGAGCTAAGACCACGCCCCGGACAAGAATCAATGGCCAAAAAAGAGGGAATCACTGTAGCTACAGGCGCGGAACATAGTATAATACCACCTTCAGTTCCATATTAAATGTTTTCTTGGTAGATTAATGCTAGATACCAGACACGTTTCATTATCATAGTTGTAGGAATGAGGGGCAGGGGGAGAAATTGTCCCAACCACCCCCCCACCCCTATTTTAGGCCATTTGGGGGTGGGCAGATATATGTGTTTTTTCACTCCACCACATCCACCTTTTCCAGAAACCACACGTCGTGAGTATCTAAACCTGAAAGTCCATGGTTTCAACACCAAAATGCAGAAGATGCCATCTGAGGACAATCTAGAGTTGAAAGATTGTCAGTGGGCAGACCCATCCCCTCCCGTGTGGTTGGATTTGCCACCACACAGACACACTCTGACCACTACTACAAGAACTACTAGCACTACTTTTTTTTTAATATCAGGCGCTGACGCAGTCCGATACACTTCACAGAGGAACTCCTTTTAAAAAGGCGTGCAAACCCCCATAAAAATCGGATGAAATAGCAGACTTTATTAATAAAATAACAATACAAACCTAACATGTCAAAACAGTGCAAGCTAAAATACTCTACTATCATATACCACAACCGTGGCATAACTACATAGAATACCCAATTAATAAAGAGCGGATAACATAACATAATTCAACAAAGCCATTACTATTTGCACACCGTGTAGTAGTAGTAGTAGTAGGCCCAAATGGCGAGCACAGCTAACCAACAAGTGGTAAAGCGACTCGTCAATAATTAACAGTAAGCTACTGCTACTCATTGGCGCCATTGAGCCGATTCATGACCGGCAGGCTAAGTAGATCATATGTAGTTTAACGTAGCACACCGTATAGTAGTAGGGCCAAATGGCGAGTGCAGCTCGCCAACAAGTGGCGAGGTGACTCGTCAATAAGTAACAAAAGGTCACTCGTTCACGCCAGGTAGCCGATTCTTAAATGCCCGGTGGATGTAGTAGCTTTTATGTAATATAATGCGCAAAGCAAAAGTATACAAACTATGACTACATAGATGCCGCTTTGGGTTCACATTCTAAATTTACCTCATTGCAAGTTTTTGCAAATTACGCTGGAACAAATAGACATACAGTACACATTTACAACATGAAGCTAGTTGTAAGATATCACACTCTGTTAACTTGAAAATCGGATCACCTCCAGAATATTGACATAATGCTCATTTGATATTTAAATATACTGATTCCCAAGGTTAGGATATTCGTCAAGATTAGAGTCTCCTAAGGCATTATAATTTAAAAATAAAGGCAATTAAATTAAATTAAAATAGCATTTATCAATATACAGCATGCTTTGTAGGTGGGGCTTAGAATACACCTTCCATATCCTCTGCGTGTCGTAAGAGGCGACTAAAGGAGGTAAGGGTGACGTGACCCTGACAGAAACCTCGAGTGCTGAAGACGGAGGTTCCTGGCCGCACGGCGCAGTCTAATAAACCATGGATCCACGCACTTAACGCTTATGATCATGCCGATAGTCACTTACAGGACTGGCGGTATGATCAGCGAACGACAAGAAGAAGAATATACAGCAAGCAGCGAGTGTGCTAGCTTATACAAGGTCCGCTTCTGATATTTTAGATATTCGTATTCAATTGATAAACGGCCAGTTTTGCACCATACGTCTTTAAATCTCCTTTCTCTCCCATGTTCTACTAGCCTGTAAAATTCACAAAGAATGCAGTTTATCAACAATGATCGAAATATAGCTTGTACGGCTCTTTGATGGTTGTTGCCGGTTTTATCTCTGGCATCTGAACACCGATGCTACCAGATGGCCCACACGCCTACAGATAACAGGGTAATTAACAATTCTTTCTCCTTGTTATTAATGATTCGTCAGATAGTTGAGCAATCTTTGATCAAAATTGTGTCAGCCACCGTATTCACATAATTGGTTCCAATTTAGCAAGGAGCATATTGATATATACCCAAAAGCCTGTAGTTGTGCGACACTGAGTAAATAGATGGTCTATCGTTTCCTCCTCAGTATTACATAATAAGCACAGGCATGTACTTGTTATTTAACACATATAAGTAAGATGGTCGACCCATAGCCTTCGATGGAGTAACCGCCATGCCAGGTCCCGTGCATTTCCTGGTAGTCACGGCAGATGTATTGCTTTCCAGGCATTTTTACAGTTCTTTGGCGCGCATCATAAATTGTTCCAATGCCTAGCCGCAATAGGAGTCTGTCTCCGACTTTGCATTAGAATTCTATACCAGTCTCTAGATGCCATGTTGTATTTTATATGTTCTGACATAAATACTAATGTTGGTTGCAACATATCAATGTTGTCACGTGCTTTCAGCAATTTGAACCATACAGCAGGTATTACATTCTTTATTCTAACAAATAAGCTCTGAGCATTACTATATCCCATTGATGTTATTCTTGCTACATCTTGATTTCGGATTTACCAAGTCACGTAAATATTGAATACCATTTTTGGCCATAGAGGGCAAATATAATACATTATCATAATCACGAATCAACTCGTTGCCCCAAAGACGTTGCACTAAGGCATCTTCCCAACAATTGGGTTGCGGCATTGCTCGTGTAAATAGCTTTAAGGCTTCGAGCTGTTCTTTATATACAGTTGGTATCTTTTGATGATTAGGTGGCAGTTTATTGCACATACTTTGTCTTTATTGACTCTAAGACCTGATACCTTTTGAAAATCTGTTAATACTCCATTTACAATTCTAAAAGCCGTAAACAGAGTCGTGTCATCTGTATATTGAGAAACCTTTGGTGGCCTTTCTACGCCACGTATATATATTCCTTGAAGGTCATTGCGTTGCCTCATTGTGGCCCTCAACGATTCCATAGCTATGACGAATAGAAGCGAGGCCTGTGAGCAGCCCTGTCTGGCACCTGGTTCCAACACTACAAGTTCGGATAGCTGATTGTTTACTAAATAGCAACTTGTTATACGAGTATATAATATATTTACCCATTTAATACATCTTGAACCAAAGTCAATATGGTCTAAAGACTTAAACAAGAAACCCCATTCTAGTCTGCCAAACGCCTTCTGGTATTATTGCTGCTGGGATACACTCCTTTTCAACTAATTGAATAAGGTCCCGTATAAGCAAAGTGTTGTTTAATATTGATCTTTCTGGCACAGAGCAGGTTTAATCATCACCAATGACTTCGACTACGACTGCGCCAAGTTTTAATGTTAGTGCCCGAGTAATAATCTTATAATCTACACAGAGTAGACTAAATCCGCTCCAACCAAGACAAGAATTTACAAATTAAACATAATGTTTGAAAGGAAATACTAATATGAAATATGTGTACACAATTTATCTACAAAATTGCGCTAGAAACTAGCAAATTCGGGCAGCAATTGCAGAGCTAAATAAACGCGTGCGTTTACTTCGACTACTACTACTACTACTACTACTACAACTACTACTACCACTATTACTACTACTACTACTACTACTACTACTACTACTACTACTACTACTACTACTACTACTACTACTACTACTACTACTACTACTACTACTACTACTACTACTACTACTACTACTACTACTACTACTACTACTACTACTACTACTACTACTACTACTACTACTACTACTACCACTACTACTACTACTACTACTACTACTACAACTATTAATAATACTACTACTACTACTACTACTAATACTACTACTACTACTACTACTAATACTACTACTACTAATACTACTACTACTAATACTACTACTACTACTACTACTACTACTACTACTACTACTACTACTACTACTACTACTACTACTACTAATACTACTACTACTACTACTACTACTACTACTAATACTACTACTAATACTACTGCTGCTGCAGTGATATGCATGCCTTGGGTTAATAATATCATTCTAGCGCTTACACGCCTTTGTCTAAACACTTAACGTTAAGAATAATTCTGTAGGTGAACAATTGGCTCGACGAGTGGGCAATATATATACAAGATGGCTAGACACGTAATTGGTCAGGGCAACATTCACCCACAGACAACGAACGCATAGTTTGAAAACTTCCCACTGATAATAATGAGAAGTTAATAAGGCACTCATACCAATGATATATTTTGAATAATACATTATACAGCCGCCGCATCATGCATAGATTGATGAAGATATATGTTAATGGCGGACACATGTGAAGCGTACGCTGTGATATTATATAGACATGGTCCAAATAAGAATTAGTTTTTGGACAATAATTCGTGTTTCTATTGAGGGGATGATTACCAAATGCGGCATGGAGGCTGCATTTTATATCCCGAAGAAGTCCTTAGACTTTTGGTGTGAAAATCTCAATTGGCAAGGTTCACTGATCCAATTACAATATAATTGTACAATAGCCTAACTTCTACTGAATGTATCCTTACCAAACTCTGACATGGGCATTATGAGTGTGGTCGTGAGAAGCTGCATGCTGTTTGAGGTCAATGGACCTTTCCAGCCAATCCATCAATCCTACGACGTCAGAATCAACTACATGACGTGTCGGATGGCCTCATAATCAATGGCGTTATGAATGGCGTAGATAGCTTCGTCAAGAACGCTTAATTGATGACAGACTAATTAAGTGTTGGTGTACGAATTGTCTTTACTATTTTGTAATAATGTTATTGAATATTTTGAAACAAATTTGACTGGGCACTGCTGCTGCCATCAGCAGCAACGTCACCCAGTCAATTTAGCTTCAAAATATTCAACAGCTTACCAGTATAGTTTTCTGAATATTTAGATTCGGAGAGTACAGGGGTCGATTGATCCCAACACGGGCGAAGCGCGGGTGGAGCTTAACTAAGGGTGGGCGGCGCATAGCTAAAACTGTATTCCGCCATTGCGAAGCCACCTGACCCGCGTATCTCGGTGGCTATCTTGGATTTCCGAAAATGTCCAGAAGATTTCTCAAAACAGTACAACATCGCCTACGTGCTGAGCGGATTTCAGGCAAGCTTGCTTAGAAGGACAAAAGATCGGCGAGATCATCTAAGAGACCGTTAGCCATCAAGTGCTGGAATAATTTCAACAAAACTCTCACGGCGTAACTAAGCACATGCTTGTCTTATACAGAAAAATATGATTGGCTAATGGTGAGCGGCACAGTCTATTAGGCCTCGTCTTGTTTGTGATTTCTCAAACAAAATGAAGAAACTATTATAGAAAGGCTTATTTCAGGACAACTACCCGTTCTCCTGGGTAGGTCCATTGTAATTTGAGAATGTGACTGGCATGGTCATTTCGACAAAGTACTTCCTCTTCTCACATTTTGAGCAGACAGCAATCAACAGGGAACCATTATCTTATATAATCGAATCTAATATTGTGTGCCACGGCCATGTATGCATGCATTAATAGTGTTCTGCTAGCTATGTCGCCATTGGGTCGCAAACATCAGTGAATCCAATTTCTTAATAGCCCATGCCCGAATCAAATCTTCTAAATGAATCCTTGTTCACGGTTCATTGACTTCAATTAACACCGGACTTCCTCTCCTAATTCACCTTTCCAGAGTATCCATCCATCAGCTGACCTCGTATGACGTTATAATCAGCCCCGCGCGTGAATGATGACGCCACAATCATTACATCGCAAAGGGTTCCATATAAACCGTCTTCAAATCTCAAATAGCCCGGCACGTATGAATTATATGTCTTTGTAATTATTTGCCATTTAATAAACATTTTGTTGAAAATTTTGAAACTAATTTGACTGGGCGCCGTTGCTGCCTTTGGTTACCTGCGTAGTCTTTTGGAAATTGTTCGTCGGGGTGTTCAGAGATCGATCGATCCCAACACGAGTGAGGTGTGGGTGGAGCTTAGCTAGAGATGGGCGGGGTATAGCTAACACCAGAAAGGTCCATTATGTCCGTCCGTGTATCGACGCTAAGTTATGGTTACTATTTAACGAGGATGATTGAAAATGCACAGTCGATGACACGCCAATTCTTTGATGATCTGACCCACCCCCACCTCACCACATCATGAGAATAGGGGCTAATGCAAGCGTCGCCATGCAATCCGCAATCATCGGGTTAAATGCCATACACGAGTTGGCTGAATTCCGTCAACATTGACGTTCGGGCACCACCACCCCCACCCCCGCCCCCCCCCAACCCCTCCACATACCTCAACATTGTTCACATCGTGAGGGCGGAGCCTAATGTAAACCTCATCTTGCAGTCCGCAATACTATGGGTAATACACATAACACATTTGATTGTATGTCCTCCAAATGGTTTTGGAGGAGTTAGCTTGACGGGCAAATGGACGGACAGAGGGAAGGACGCGTGGAGGCGATTGCAATATCCCATCCATTTTTCTCAAAACACACGGGAATAATTACCCATTACTCTTTGAGAAGCCTATCTACCGTCTTGAACACTGCGATCCTGGCAGTAGACATAACAATGATATTCTTCTTAAAGTGTTATTTCTGAACATTTTTAACCTATCAAAATTTGCTGTTTTCTATAATTATTTCTAATACATGTGGCAGCTGGCAAATACATAAGGGCAATGAGACTGCGGTCCTTGGATTTCAGCTAAGATAATGGGCAATTGATTCGCTGTCTAATGTCAAACTGGTTACCGCTAACGTGACCTCGTTACTACGAGTATTGCGCTAGCATGTTCACGTTCACGTCTTATTCACGCATGCTTTACATAAAGCATGCCATTTATTTCCCACACCTCAATCGGCCACATGTAGGCGCATAGCGATCACGAATTTCCTCCGCTTTAGCGCTCACTATTACCGGAAATGACCTGAGAGTGAAACAAGGATGTCAATAATTTGGCGTAGATGGAGAACTATTTGAACCCTGTGTTCACATCTGTAGCGCATAGTTATTGTTAATGCTCTTATGGAATCCAATAGACGCATGATAATATACAATCACTCTCACGTAATTTAAGCTTTGACTCCGAAACCTTTCTAGCTAAACTGCACCTTCAGTGACCGTGTGTTGGGATTGATTTAAATCAGTGAAATGTGAATTATCCTAAGCTAAATGTCAAGGTAACTATAGACGTAAGCTGTTGACTAAGTGGCCACCAATAGAGGAATTGTGTTTTAGCTATGCTCCGCACATCTTTAGCTCAGCTCCACCAACGCTTTTCCCGTATTGAGAGCGATCGATCGCAGAACGTCATGACTATCAAATTGCAGAAAACTATACAAGATGTTGAATATTTTGCCCAGACAAATTAGTTTCAAATTATTCAACAGCATGTGTATTAAATAGTAAAGACATACAATTCGTACAACTACGCTTAGCCCGTTATCAATTAAGGGATCGTGACGAACGAGCTACCACCTCATTCATGATGTAATTGACCATGACGCCATCCTACACTCACGTAGTCGTATGTAATTGTATGCCGTCATATGATTGATGGATAAACTCGAATCCTCCATTTGGCATGTGGTGGCGCGGGAGGTGGGTGGTGGGAGGTGGTGGTGGGGGTGGGGGGGGGGGGGGAGCATACACGCATGGGAGGATATGGGCAAGGTGTCATCCACGTTTGGAGAAGATTTTCCTATTAAAATCAGAGTTATTGCAGACTGCGTAAAATGTATATTTTGTAAACTGTTGCTAAAAGCTGTTGCTGTGGCGTTTCAGCCCCAGAAAATTGCCATAGGATCTTGGGCCCACATGGGCAAGCTTCCACACACGGTTCATGAAGATTGTACCAGTAGAACAAGATATAGTGAAGAATGAGTAAAATGTCTATTTTGAAAACTGTTGTTTAAAGCAATTTTTGTTTGGATTTTGACTCCGTGACCTTTACATATCCGCTCGGAACCCCGCAGACATACGACCCAGAAAATGTGGGAAAGATCCATCCAGTAGAACCAACGTTATTTAAAAAAGAACAACAACTACAACAATAGCAACAACAACAACAAGCGCTCCATGCTCGCATATGCCCCTGCGTCTAGCGACGCTTGTGAAAATCGAAATATTATCTACGAGTAGTTAGACTAGACCAAGAAAGTACGGATTAGCCTGACTAAAAATACATACTACTTTGGGGATGGGGGTGCTAAAATTGATACTTAAAATATTAACATTCACCTTTAATATTGTTTTATTTAGTGCCACTGTCGTTTCTTGCGGACACGGCGTATTAGCATTACCTGCATACTTTTAGCAGTAGTGTACCAGCCTACTGGCCGGTCGGCGCGGGAACACATTCACTTGCCGTGACAAGAAAACACCACCATTATCGTGTGCAACGATCCATCTTACAGGACAAATGTTACTTTATTCTCAAGGTGTAGAGCTCTAGCGATAATTTACCAAACGTTTATTGATGGCTTAACATTTAACTGGCTTCTTCCGGAGATGGCGGCAGAGTGGTGAAGTATAGCGGTTTTCATCTTAAACTGTATCAACACTTTGAGCGCAGAAGTCTCAGAATTTCAAATTCAAAATGCTCATACGGGTAAGCCGTTGAATAGTCGAAACTAATTTGACGGGGAACTGCTACTGCCAGTCAAATTAGTTTCAAAATAGTCAACCGATTTCTTCTTAGCATTGCATATCAACGAATTTGTATACCCGATATTTGGTCGTGCGCGCTAAAAGTGTTAACAAGCCATTACGTCTCTCGGATTTAACATTTTAAGTAAGATGTATGCATTTACAGGACACCTCGGCAAAATAAACATTTAGCCGATAGTGAATTAAAGGAAACACTAGTTCCATGTTGCGTTTGCTCGGCGAAATGGCGTTGAGACCTTAAAGCTGCTGTCGCGGCTGAGCAAAGATGTTGATGGATTTCTGTACAGCATCGGCTTCAAAGAAATATTGCGTATAATACGCACCAGTAACGTATATATATATATATATATATATATATATATTTATATATATATATATATATATATATATATATATATATATATATATATATATATATATATATATATATATATATATATATATATATATATATATATATATATATATATATATATATATATCAGTCTGCCCGCCTAACACCGACTTCTAGATTTCTAAAATTACTACAACTCCTTTACTTGGAGGAGAAGAATATTTTACCGATTTTCTCAATATTTTTGTTCCATGGCGGTGTTATACAAGACAGCACCAACTCTCCTCAAACTATTCCTTAAAGGATAACTAATCCCAGCTCTTGATAGCTATTCAGGTAATCTAACATGCTGCTCATAAACTATGCTGGTAATTGTATGCTTTTTATCACGGCGCTAAGGAAAGATATGCAGGAGTTAGTTGTTAAATGTGGGTACATGTCTACACCCTATGCTGGCTATCATGATTTATTTTTCAAGCAACCAGAAAAAACAAAGTCTGTCTGCCTCGGTATACGCGCTCAGTCATAGAGGTGCCAGCTATAGTTTGGCAATGTGATATAAAAGCAATCCTACAGGTAAACTGTTGAATATGTTGAAACCAATTTAACTGGACGTTGTTGCTCCCATAGGCAGCGACAACTTCCAATCAAATCACTTTCAAAATATTCACCGTGATGAGTATTACATAATAAAGAAGGTAATGCTTTGGCGCCTACATTACATCACACACTATAGCTTGAGGAGATAAAATGGTGGCGTTCACCGTTTAACATTTAAGCGATATTACAAAGCCGATAATTGCGATACAGATGAGCGAATGTGACAGGATATGAATGATATAGAATCTATAAACCATATTCTATCGGTGCAATACAACATTTGCGATGAGATTAGCATCGCTTTAAATTATAGCTTAATCAAGTACCTAGAATTCATACACATTCGCGATGGACTATTGCCACGTTAGTGACTCGTGTGTCATCTTCACTGTGGCATCAGCTAGCATGTACCGCATTTGATTATGATGTCTTATACGTGAGTGGCAGATCAAATCCTTCAACAAATCTAATGAAAAAAGTTAAGTATTTAACGAGAATCTGTGTGAAGATTTCAAATTAAAACTTAGATAAAGATATGGAATCTCAAACTCGTTACAATATCGTTTCAAATTTAGGGCGAGCATTTAGTGTTATATTTGAAACTCGCTAAAGTTCTTCCCAACTGGATGGACATTTCCAGTGTATCCATACATCATATGGCGTGTAGGATGACGTCATGTCAATTACAGCGTGAATGACTGGATTTAGTCCGTCTTAGCCGCGTAACAATCCGACACGTTGTATGAATTGTATGTCTTTACTATTTTACTAAACATTCTGTAAAATAATTTAAAGAGATATTCCGAGAGTACAAGGATCGATCGATCCCAACACGGGCAAAGTGTAGGTTGGGCTTAGCTAGAGATTGGCGGGGCATCGCTGAAACTGACTTCATCCAATCTTTTCTATCTTAGCATCAAGTATTTATAGCATACTTGCTCGGTATTTGACTATGATATTTGGTAAGCCAGATGAGTAGGTGAAAATAATAAATAACCCCCAATTATCCACATATGCTGTTTGCCAGCCTTTCAATCATAAAGATAATCTAGAACCATCACGGTCAATTTCACCGAAAGCCGTGTATAAATTCCAGCGTAGTAGCCATTCCACGTTTACTGATCAAACATATAATCGGGCATTGTTTGATTAACGTGTCTATTTACGAATATGTGGTATCAATTTAAAAGGAAAATGTTTAAATTGTATATTTCCATCATTGGCAAGAAAGAATATATGATATGATATCATTACCATTATCCGTGCGCGCGTGATAGGGGTTGTGGCGGTGGATATCTCTCCCTCCCTCCCTCCCTCCCTCCCTCCCCCCTCCCTCCCTCCCTCCCTCCCTCTCTCTCTCTCTCTCTCTCCCTCCCTCTCTCTCTCTCTCTCTCTCTCTCTCTCTCTATCCTTCACTACTATATATATATATATATATATATATATATATATATATATATATATATATTATATATATATATATATATATATATATATATATATATATATATATATAGTAGTGAAAGATAGATAGAGAGAGAGAGAGGGGGGGGGGTGGAAGGGAGGAAACTGAGTTTAACCAACGTCAGAGGGGAAATCATTTCCAAAATGTCTAAGCAAACGTTAAACAAAAAAGCCCAATACATTGCCTGCCAATGCTTTGTTATATATGCAATCTGAAAGGCATATTTGTTCAATATTTGAGTGTGCTGATCCAACCCTAGGGACAACATATCTGGACGATAAGGCAATCTGCTCTGCTCTGACATTTAAATTAGTAGGAAACACGTCGCCCTACTGGAATTTGAAGAGATTGTCAATATTTCCCCGCGAGAGCAATTTCTCACCAGGATCGTGGTAAGGAGACGTTTTACTACACTCGGCAGGATGCACCGTGGCAATGTTTTGGCGAATGTTAAATTTGGCTGTACTGTGATATATGTGTCGGTGTGAAGAGCGAAATGGGAGAGGGAGAGGGGGAGATGTTGGGAGAGAGATATGGGGGGGGGGGTGCGGGTGTGGTGTGGGGTGTGTGCAGTAGAAAAGTGAAGATGTAAGGATTGTGAGTGAAGACGTTGACATGGCAATAATATGATGGCGCTCGAGGTTTGGACACTCATGTTTGCAATACATCATGGCTACTATGTCGTATTTATAGATGATGTGTGTGCCAGGCGCAAGATTCGCGTAAGGGTGGGTGTTCTGGTCGTCTGCAACTGGTCGTTCAACTCTCAACTGCTCAGAACCACTCCCTACAGCTACAGCCTATAGCTAGTTGGTGTGACAGATCTGATACACAGTCGATTGGATGACTTGATCGTTATACGCTTAAGTTGCTTAAGTCGACACAACACGGGTTACAAGTATTGATTTTAAGGCATAAGACGTAATCTTAGCCACTTCGTTGAATAAGTCCATCATCTGCTAGCGATATTCGCAGAGGTTCTTCTATATTGGAACCTTGAGAAAACGTGTTATTGACTAATGCTTTGTAATCCCAAAAATCCATTTTCACAATGCAAATATGCGGACACGCGAGTAAATATTCTAGTCGAATTTCTGTCGATATCACATACCCATTGCACGGGTGGCGTATTGGAAGCTCCAATAACGGAATATCAGCTAATGTATTTTCATTCTCAATCTGCATCCTTGAAATCTTGCATTAAGGAGATAAACGTGAGCAATAAACATTTTGAAAATAATTTGACTGGAATGTGTTGTTGATGTGGTCTAATTGTTAATGTATGTCAATATGGCGTTCCATTTCCAGCTATTTACCGGCCATTTGGTTTAAACGTGATTTATTTTTGTTTAGATGGAAGCACGATAAGACTTAGCGTCTTATGGCCGTATCTCCCATACACATACAGATTATACAAGACTTTTTTACAACAAAATGGCGGCTAACTAATTGTAGCCTATTAATGGGCATAAGTGTGTGGATGTTGAATATGAGATGGGTGAGAGTAGGAAGAAAGACAGAGAAAGAGAGAGAGGGAGAAAGGAGGGGAGAGAGGGTGAGAGATAGAGAGAGCGAGGAATAAGATCAAATGGAAGAATAGCAGAGGTGAACTCTAGGTGCTGACTTCGCACCGACCTGTACGTGTTGGGCTGCTGTCCTTTTACCCCTTAAACCATAAGTTCGCGAACGGGAAGCTACTGAAAACTGTTGGTGTTAATTATATACTGACATACCGCATTACAGATCAGTTTGTTCATTTCCAAGTTGGCAGTGTAAGTCCCGTATAGAAGCTGGTTGACCGTAAGATTAGCAAAAGAAATATCGTTCAAGGCAAGCTGATTTTGGAAAACGACTCTTTGCTCGTTAAAAAGGGCACAATGTAAGAGGTAGTGGTTTGTAGATTCATCATTGTGCCCACAAGAACAACTGGCAGATTCCGACAGAAAGTTGTCAAATAGATGTCGGTACCGGCCATTTATAGCTAAGCTCCGCCCACGCTTTATACTTATTGAAATGGATTTGAAATTCGAAAACTGAATTTCCCAGAATCTAAATTTCGATGTTGCTATACAGTTGAGCTGTTAAATATTTATTAAATTGTAAATTCATCAAAGACATACAATTCGCATTCAACACGTCGTCGCAGACTTTTAGATTTACGTGCCGGGACTACGCGCTATCTTGATTACTTGAATGAGAATGGACATTTCCAAGTGTATCCATCCATCCATCATATGCCGTCATAATCAATTACGTCACGGGTGGGATGACGTCATAATCATGATGTCATTAGTCATTCGAAATAGTCCGTATTTAACTCATAATAGTCCGACACGTTGCACGAATCGTATGTCTTTACCATTTAATAAACAGTCCGTTGAATATTTTGAAACTAATTTGACTGGACGCTGTTGCTGCCATAGGCTCGGCCAAATTAGTACCTAAGGTCTGCCTACGCTTTGTCCGTGTTGGGATCGATCGAACCATGAACTCCCTGAATCTCGTTTTCCAGAAAACTATACTGTTTATTAACAGTTAAAGGCATACAATTCGTGCAACAACCCTTAAGCCATCATCAAGTATAAGCGTCCTTGACGACCGTAGACACACCAGTCATGACGCAAGTGATTATGTATTTTAAAGATATACTATCCGTACAACCTGTTGGACTATTAAATCTCATGACGGACTTAGATATGTCATAATTGCCGTAATTAATTGCAAAGTCAAACTATCTGTGCCTCCGGTCAAATTAGTTGAAAAATATTTAACGGGTTAGATGTAGTCACCATGGAATTGGTAATCTGGGAATTCGGGATTCTAGGTGTATACATCGATTCGAACACGCGCACAGCATGGGCGGAGCTTAGCTGAATATGGACGGGGCATGGCTAAAATGGATGAACCCATTGAATAAGACGGTGTCACTGAGAGACTCATGTATCCACCCACTCGTATTATGACTCCACATTCTTGCCTACGATGCCAACCCTAAGTCCCAAAGGAATACAGCCAATTATGGACGGCTTTGCTATTCTATGTAAAAACAATGTCTCATAATTGTCTGGAATCCGTCATGGCAATGCGAGGTTAATTACAACAGTACGCGGAGAATGGGAAACATCTTAATATATATGGTCTATCCACAACATATAGCTATCCCAATCTACAATACCATCTTATATACAATACAATTCATAAATAAGTTATAATGTTACCAAATACGAATATTGAAACATGTTAGTTCGTACAATTTTGAATCAGATGTAAGAAACATTCTGTTGAATATGTTAGACTATTTTATGTAAAAACCATTGCTACTTTAGGCTGCGATGTTTTCCAATCCGCGTAATATGTTCATATTATTCAACAGTACACAAAACATTAACACGTACATCTGATAGAAAGACCACTTGTAAGTTTGGATAACCGGCGGTAGATCAAGGGTTGAGGTGGTAGATAAGGCGCCTGCCTACAATAACAACAACAGCAACAACAACAACAACAACAACAACAACAACAACTACTACGGAGACGACGACGACGACTACGACGACGACGACGACGATAACAACACCAACAACAAAAACAACACCAATAAGAACTATCACTACCACTACTACTACTACTACTACTACTACTACTACTACTACTACTACTACTACTACTACTACTACTACTACTACTACTACTACTACTACTACCACTACCTTTTGGGGTTTTTTGTGTTTTTTAAATCCGACGCTGACGCAGTCGGACACACCTCACGGAGGAACTCCTTTAAAAAAGGCTTGCAAACCCCCATTACAAAATCGGGTGAAATAGCAGGCTTTATGAATATCATATGAATAACAGTACAAACTTAACATATCAAAACAGTGCAAGCTAACATACTCTATTACCATACACCACACCCATGGCATAACTACAAAGAAAAAAAACTTAATAAAGAGCTGATAACATAATATAATTCAACAAAGCCATTACTATTTGCACACCGTGTAGTAGTAGGCCCAAATGGCGAGCATAGTTACCCAATAAGTGGTAAAGCGACTCATCAATAATTAGCAGTAAGTAACTGCTACTCATTGACGCCATTGAGCCGATTCATGACCGGCAGGCTAAGTAGATCCTATGTAGTTTAACGTAGCACACCTTATAGCATTGGGCCCAAATGGCGAGTGCAGTTGGCTGATTCTTAAATATCGAGCAGGCGTAGTAGCCTTTATGTCGTAAAATGCACAAAGCAAAAGTATACAATCTATGACTACATAGATGGCGATCTGGGTTCACATTTAAATTTAACTCCATTGTAAGTTTTTGTAAATTACCATGGAACAAATACACATACAATAAACATTTACAACAGGATGCTAATTGTATATATGTAAGATGTCATACTCTGTTAACCTAATGAACTCGAAAGTCGGATCACCTCCAGAATATTGACGCGATGCTCAATTGATATTTAAATACACCGATTCCCAAGGTTGGTTATTCGTCAAAATTATCATCCCCTAAGACATTACAATTTTAAAGTCATTTAAATAAAATAAAATACCATATATCAATATACAACAAGCAGCGAGTGTGCTAGCTTATACAAGTTCTGCTTCTGCTATTTTTAGATATCCATGTTCAATTGATACTAGGCCAGTTTTTGCACCATCTTTCTTTAAATCTACTTTCTTTTCCATGTTCCACTAGCGTGTAATATTCACAATGAATGCAGTTTATCAACAATGATCGAAATATAGCTTGCATGGCTCTTTGGCGGTTGTTTCCTGTTTTATCTCTGGCCTCTGAACACCGATGCTTCCAAATGGCCCAAGCTCCTACAGATAACAGGGTTACTAACAAATCTTTCTCCTTGCTATTAATGATTCGTCCGATAGTTGAGCAATCTTTGAACATAATTGTTTCAGCCATTAATTTCACGTATTTTTTTCCAAATTTAGCAAAGAAAATATTGATATATACCCAAAAGCCTGTAGCTATACAACACCGTGTAAACAGATGGTCTATTGTTTCCTCCTCCGTATTACATAACAAACACCGGTCTGTACTTGTTATTTTCCACATATAAGTCTGATGGCCGACCCATAGTCTTCGATGGAGTAATCGCCATGCCAGGTCCCGTGCGTTTGCTGGTAGACAAGGTAGATGCATTGTTTTCCACGCATTTTTCCAGTTCTTTGGCGTGCATCCTAAAGTGTTCCAATGCCTAACTGCAACAGGAGTCTGTCTCCGACTTTGCATTAGCATTCCATAGCGGGCTCTAGATGCCATGTTGTATTTTATATGCTCAGACGTAAATACTAATGTTGGTTGCAACATATCTCTGTTGCCACGTGCTTTCGGCAATGTTAACCATTCAATAGGTATTGCATTCTTTATTCTAAGAAATAAGCGTTGGACATCAATCTGCCTCATTGATGTTGCTCTTGCTACATCCTGCATCGCGATCCATTTGCGAGATTTTGGATTATCTAAATCACTTAAATATTTAATGCCAAGTTTGGCCATAGAGGGCAAATATAATACAGCATCATTATCACGAATCAACTCGTTGCCCAAAGATGTTGCCCTAAGGAATCTTCCCAACAACTGGGATGTGACATTGGTCGTGTAACTATCTTTAAACCTTCTATCTGCTCTTTATATACGTTTGGTATCTTCTGATGGTGAGGTGGCAGTTTATTACACAAAAATAAACATTCTACTGGAAATGGATCTACGTACCCATGTAGAAGTGTCCTTGCAACACTTTACCAGGATGAGTTTGAAGTGAGTAACTTATTCAAGAATTTCAGTTTTAGCGAAGCACGCTTCGCTAAAACATTAACCAAATCCAGGCCTCCATCATGCTTTTCATTGGTGAGGATTGACTGCGATACTAAATGGGCTTTGTCCTCCCATAAGAAGGACACAAGTAACGTGTTGATCTTTGGCTCTAAGGATTTGGCCATATGAACTACAGAAGCGGTATACCACAGTCCAGATAACATTACATTATTAAGGACAAATGTCCTGCCAATTACAGTTAGGCGACGTCGTTTCCAATTTACTAATGCACACATTAGCGTGGATAGCCTTTCTTCCCAGTTTGTTATTGCATCCTGTTCTCTACTAAAGTAAATACCCAAAACCTTTATGACATCATCTGACCAGTTAATATCCATAACATTGTCAGTTCAGTCCTTCAAAGCGCCCACAAATAATCCCTTAGATGTGTCTCTATTGACTTTAAGCCCTGATGCCTTTTGAAAATCTGATAATACTCCATTTAAAATTCTAAAATCTGAATTTTTACCTGCAAACACAGTCGTATCATCTGCATATTGAGACACCTTTAGTGGCCTTTCTCCGCCACGTATACGCTGAAAATCATTACGTTGCCTCAACGTTGGCTCCACTGCATTTTGATTATTTTCTTGACTTAAGGTTATACCCTCTTCTAATACTTGAATTTCATCAACTGTAGTTACTTTAACAGGATTTGATGATTTTTTGTGTCATTTTCACTGGCATGAACCACAACAACAGCTTCCGTAGTGATTGCTTCAGAGGCATTTGACTCAGTTGCATCCTTTAATGGCCGATTATCTCCTGATACTTAGGGATTGTTTTGATTTTTTGGACAGCGCCATTTAAAATGGTCAACTGAACCCCTGAGCAAACATTCGTTTCGAGTGGGACAATCTGTTGCCAAATGGTCAGTACTTAGGCAGATCCCGCATTCTTTAATTTGCCCTCTATACCATAAGGGCAGGACAAAGCTGCCATCAGGCGGCAATCTGCTTGGTAACGGGCTATCCACTTTATCAAACCAGATGCGTCTTACACCGTTTTCTAGCGTTCTGTCAAAGGGATACGTTTCCCGTTCACTCTTTTGCGCTTTGCCATACTTCTTGAGTTCATTCATGATTCTGTCATCTGGAATTTCTAGCGGAACTTTAATCTTCACTAGCAACCTATCTGACTTACACACTTTTTTAGAAACATTGATAAGCCCCTGCAAAGCAGCAGGTTCCGCGCCAACGACGTCCTTTAACCCATGATACACGTCGAGAGCCGTGACACCCCACCCCTTAGTTGTTATTTTAAGGTTTATGGTACGCTTATAGGTTGCCATGGTGTTTTATAAAGGAAGAAACCCATACTACTACAATATATAATACAAATATATAATTATATAACACCAAGACGTTGGGGAAAGAGCTAATCACTAAATAAATAGTGTCCCCTTTTGAAACCCTGACGTCTACCAACAAATATACGAATAGAGAGTACAGTCGTATATTTGTTAGTTTGAACCACTTATCAAGTGGTTCACTAACAACTAACCGATTAAAGTGGTTTCCTAATGCATACTAACATATTACAGTCATATATGTGTTAGTCTGTTCGAGTTGACCGGGGACAGCCAGCTGAATATAAAGATTTATATAAGCAAAGTACTAGGCTTGCGCTTACAAATGAGAAAGGAATTAAATCTACTCACTCAATCGATCTTGCCAATTATAATGAGCTAGCCAACACACTATAGAAATAGCATACTGGCGCGGGGAGTATTGCATTGAACGCAGTAAGAGGAGCCCTATTAAATCGCTGAAGCCGCCAGCTAAGAGGAGTGCCTTTAGAAAATGGAGACACAAAATCCGCTCCAACCAAGACAAGAATTTACAAATTAAACATAAAGTTTGAAAGGAAATACTAATACGAAATATATATACAAAATTTATCTACAAAATCGCGCTAGAAACTAGCAAATTCGGGCAGTAATTGCAGAGTTAAATAAACGCGTGCGTTCACTTCTACTACTACTACTACTACTACTACTACTACTACTACTACTACTACTACTACTACTACTACTACTACTACTTCTACTACTACTACTACTACTACTACTACTACTACTACTACTACTACTACTACTACTACTACTACTACTACTACTACTACTACTACTACTACTACTACTACTACTACTACTACTACTACTACTACTACTACTACTGCTACTACATCAACAACTACAACAAGAAAAACAACAACTACTGCTTCAACAACATCATCATCATCATCGTCGTCGTCGTCGTCGTCGTCGTCGTTGTTGTCGTCGTCGTCATCAACAACAACGACAACAACAACTACAACAACATTAACAACAACAACAACAACAACAACACCATCATCATCAACAACAACAACAACAACACCAACAATAACTGAGTTTCGTTATTATGTCACCCATTTTCGCTAGCCAGA